>OX940807.1:29859142-30459142 GCA_954870605.1 Acer campestre | reverse complement strand
CCTGACAACTTTGGAAACCAAAAAGAATGCAGTAACTTCAACTTCTTACAGCTCCATAGGCAGTGATAAATAGACTCCTTCGAACTGCAGGTAGGGCAAAGCTGATCAACTGGGATCTTATGGCGAGCGAGATTCTGAAAAACAGGCAACATCTTATTGCAAGCTTTCCATACGAATATCTTCACCTTAGAAGGAATGTTAAACTTCCAAAGAGCTTTCCACCAACGAGTAGATAACAGAGAAAAAGAGCCAGAATTAGAAGATGAAGGCAGAACACTAAGACAACATTGAACACGGTAGCCAGACTTCACTGAATATAAGCCTTTGGGGTCGAAATGCCATTGAAGAGAGTCAACCATACTGCTGCTCTGAACCAGAATACTAAGGATTGCCTCAACATCTTCCAAACAAAAAACTGACCTTATTAAATCAATATTCCAATCACCTGAAGAAGACATAATCTGGTTGACAGTAGCATTAACACCTAATGTTGGAGGAGACAAAGGCTTGAAAGTGGTAGGTCTAGGGATCCACCTATCTCTGTAAATTCTGATAGAAGAACCATCACCTACTCTCCATCTTGTACCAAAAACAAAAATTTCTTTCCCCCACATCAAGCTCCTCCAAATGAATGAAGCTACAGGCTTCATTTCAGCTTCTACAAAATCCACATCTGGGAAATAACAATCTTTTAAGACATGAGCAGCTAACGAACCAGGTTTAGACATTAACCTCCAACACTGGTTAGCCAATAAAGCTTTGTTAGATTTCTCTAAATCTTTAAACCCCAAACCTCCATTTTCTTTATTCTCACAAAACCTCTTCCAAGTGCACCAATGAATCTTCCTAGAAGTACCATTGCTTCCCCACCAAAACCTTGCGCAGATACGATAAATATCCTCTAAGAGACCCTTCGGTAATCGGAATAAATTCATTGTGTACGAAGGAATGGCCTAAACTACTGCCTTGAGCAGCACCTCTTTTCCTCCAGCTGAGAGGAATTTGTCACGCCAACCTTTTATTTTGTCCCAAATCCTACTCACAATAACAGAAAAAATCTCTTTTTTCTTCCGTCCAGTAAAGCATGGTAATCCCAGATATTTCTCATGACAACTAACCACACTAATACCTAAATAGCAGCCAAATCAGCACACTCTTGCTCAACCATAGAAGGACTAAAGCAAACAGCCGACTTTTCAAAATTAATAACTTGACCCGACGCCCTAGCATAAGCTTCAAGGATAGACTTAATAATCAAACCATTAGACTCCGAAGCCTTGGAAAATAAAAGGTTGTCGTCTGCAAAAAACAGGTGCGAATGATAGGACTGACAATGGTTCTTCAATTGTAACGCCTTTTCATTTCATTTGTGTTAGTAAGAAATACCGATTTCTTCCCATCAAAATAAAAGAAACACCGATTTCTTCGACGCCCACAATATATGATTCTACTTTTGCTTTGTATAACACCGTAACTATTATAAGACACCACAATTTCTAAATAGAATAATATGTAAAATTTACTTTTTAAAAAAATAATATTTTTTATGAAGATAATTATTTTAATTTATATATTATTAAATTAAACATATCCAAAAAAATATTATTAAATTATAGATTTATATTATTTTTAAATATTTTTCAATGTTATAATTTATTTATTTAATAAAAAAATAAAAATTGAATAACAAACTATTTGAATAATTTATCGGATGAAATAATTATTAAATTTATATATTATTAAACTAAAATATCCAAAAATATTTTAAAATAAAATTATAGTTTCATGTTATTAATAAATAAAAATTTATTTACTTATAAAATTGAAAAAAAAAAAAAAATAATAAATATAATCCCACCTTGGAACTTGGATGGTGGGTTCATACTTAATACAATCCCACTTAAGTATTGTAGTGGGTCCAACTGACTTGGACTCAAAGCACGTGAGAAGGACAAGATAGGATTAAAATTTAGGCTAATTGGCACGGATACCCCCTAAACTATACCCGAATTTGCACCTTACCCCCTGAACTTTTTTTTTTTTCTGTATTAAACCCCCTAAACTCAGCGAAATTTGCAATTGTTAACGGAAATCCAACGGAACCCTAATTCCGTCCAGGAAAATTACACTAAGCTCCCCTGATTATATATATAATTGTATTAAACCCCAAAAAATATAATAATATTACCCGAATACCCCTCTGACCAAATTTTAAAAATAAAAATTTAAAATTTAAAATTTAAATAATGGTTAAATAATAATAAAATTCTGAATTTTATTATAAAGACAATAAAATAAATATAGAAATGAAAAAATTAAATTGATTTAACAATTATTAAATTATCTTTTTTTTTTTTAAATATCCCTAAATATAAACCCATATAAATATTTAAATTATTAATGAAAAATAAAATAATGGTTAAATAATAATACAATCCCCTTTCAATAATAATAATAATAATAATAATAATAATAATAATAATAATAATAATAATAATAATAATAATAAAATTCTTATTTTTTTATAAAGACAATTAAATAAATAGAGAAATGAAAAAAAATCTCTATTTATTTAATTGTCTTTATAAAATAATAATAATAATAATAATAATAATAATTATTATTATTATTATTATTTAAAATTTAGAATTTAAATAATGGTTAAATAATAATAAAATTCTGAATTTTATTATAAAGATAATTAAATAAATAGAGAATGAAAAAAATAAATTGATTTAACAATTATTTAAATTATCTTTTTATTTAAATATCCCTAAATATAAAAACCTAGATAAATATATAAATTATTTAAGAAAAATAAAAATAATGGTTAAATAATAATACAATTCTCTATCAAAAAAAAAAAAAAAAAATACAAATCTGATTTTTTTAATAAAGAAATTAAAATTTTAAAAAATTAAAACATCTTTAAAATCTCAATCATCCATCTCATAGATAGTTGGTGGAGAAATATTTATTAAAACAAATTCAAATAAAAAAAAAAACATTTTTTGAAATAGATTGATTTATCTCAATTACAAAATAATTATAATAATACAAATACAAAATTTAAAAAATTGAACATCAATCCAATTAAAAGCACATATAGAAGAATTAAAAATTAAATTTTTTATTTTAAATTTTCTGGGTGTTGGAAATTTAAATTTTTTATTTTCTTTAGAGAAAGAAAATTTTTAAGGATTGGATGGAGAAATAGGTGTTCATTTAATTAGATGGATCGAAGTTCATTTAAAAATATTTATTCGAAATTTTTTATTTTAAGGATTTCTCTTCTCTATATTTATTAAGTTAAAAAATTAATTTAAAAAACACATTTCACAAACCAATAAATAAAATCTAATTATAAAAAAAAATAAAAATAAAATAAAAAGAAGAAGAAGAAGAACATTGATGGATCTTCATATCTTCATTAATAGAGAAACTTATTATTATTATTATTATTTTTTTTGTAATTGAGATCAATTAATCTATTTAAAAAATGTTTTTTTTTTTAATTTGAATTTGTTTTAGTAAATATTTCTTCACCGTCCATCTATGAGATGGATGGTAAAGATTTTAAAGATGTTTTAATTTCTTAAAGATTTGTATTATTATTATTATTATTATTATTATTGAAAGGGGATTGTATTATTATTTAACCATTATTTTTATTTTTCTTAAATAATTTAAATATTTATATGGGTATTATATTTAGTGACATTTAAATAAAAAAGATAATTTAATAATTGTTAAATCAATTTATTTTTTTCATTCTCTATTTATTTAATTATCTTTATAATAAAATTCAGAATTTTATTACTATTTAACCATTATTTAAATTCTAAATTTTAAATAATAATAATAATAATAATAATAATAATAATAATAATAATTATTATTATTATTATTTTATAAAGACAATTAAATAAATAGAGATTTTTTTTCATTTCTCTATTTATTTAATTGTCTTTATAAAATAATAATAATAATAATAATAATAATAATAATAATAATAATTATAATTATTATTATTATTATTATTATTATTATTATTATTGAAAGGGGATTGTATTATTATTTAACCATTATTTTATTTTTCTTTAATAATTTAAATATTTATATGGGTTTATATTTAGGGATATTTAAAATAAATAAAAAAAAAGATAATTTAATAATTGTTAAATCAATTTAATTTTTTCATTTCTATATTTATTTTATTGTCTTTATAATAAAATTCAGAATTTTATTATTATTTAACCATTATTTAAATTTTAAATTTTAAATTTTTATTTTTAAAATTTGGTCAGAGGGGTATTTGGGTAATATTATTATATTTTTTGGGGTTTAATACAATTATATATAATATCAGGGGAGCTTAGTGTAATTTTCCTGGACGGAATTAGGGTTCCGTTGGATTTCCGTTAACAATTGCAAATTTCGTTGAGTTTAGGGGGTTTAATGCCAAAAAAAAAAAATTCAGGGGGTAAGGTGCAAATTCAGGTATAGTTCAGGGGGTATCCATGCTAATTAGGCTAAAATTTAAAAGTAGTTCCAACTCTTGTCTGAAAATAAATAAATAAATAAATAAATAAATGCTTTTCCTTATAATCCACAAATTATCTATTCACACTCCAAATTGATTTTTTTTATTAATGACAATTTTAACATAAAAATTACTAAACAAGAAAAAAAATTAAAGACACTCCAAACTAATTAATTTGTTAAAAAAAAAAAATCTATCTCATGAATCATTAGATTAAATATTACGTATTAAACTTTCTTTCTTAAATTTGTTATTTCCATATTAAATACTTTATCTTGATTAATCTCTCTCCATTTTTTTTTAATTATATATATATATAAATATATATCATATTTCTATAATTTCTCTATCAATCTCTAATTATATATATATATATATTAAAAAGTCAATTTTTTTTTTTTTAAAAAAAAAGATATATGAAATCTTAAATTGTTTCAACTATATTCGATTAAACTCAGAATTTCTAAGACTAATGAAAGAATTAAAGTTCTCTAGACAATCACATACCTACAAAAGTAACAATTTTTTCTTTTTTATTTTCATATTTCGATTTAAAAAAAAAAAAAAAAAACAAAGGTACTTTTTTTTTATTTTTTTTTTTATTTTTTTTATTTACATATATGTGGTTCCTAAAAATCAAGTTTATTAGTATTTTTTTTTTCTTAACTGTTAGTCTTACTTGAGAAAGAATGAAGATAGAAAATTAGAGATATTTATTGGAGGAGAGATAGTTTAATATGGTAATTAAATATTTAAAAGAGAGTATTTAATATGTAAAAATTAATCTAATGATTTATGAGAGATAATTTCTTTTTTTAATAATTTAATTCAAAAAAAATAAAAAGGATAATCTTGTAACAAAATGAAGGCCCTGTTTGGCTAAGCTTTTAGAGAGCTTAAAAGCTCTTTTGGAGCTCAAAAGCAACTTCTAAGGCTGTTTGGATGATTTGTAATCAGAGCTTCTGAGGTTTGGAAGCTCTTTTTTGAGAAGCCAAGCCCACATGGCTTTTGGTAGAAGAGCTTTCTGAAAAACACGCAAAGCTCATTTGGGTATAATGAATTTTTGATATTACCAGTATTACCCTTCTAACTATAAATAACAAATTAAAATTGGTCTATTGTATCCTTTTATAATTTTCACCCATCTTTCTTCTTCTCAGTCGTTCTCCTTCTCAAAAAAGATGAACCCTAACTTTTTGGATTTAATTTGGGTTTTTGAATTCCACGAAGCCATGGCTATGCGATTCAGAATTAGCTTATCAAGTATATTAATCTTGTTTGGTGGTGCAGTGCAGGTATCCATCCAGAAGAAAGTTTTGCAAAGGTGAAGAAATATGGGCTCCCTATGTTGCTCACTCAAGATGAGGGGTTAAATCCTTTATTGCCAATCTTACAGCTCAACACACAGGTTCATTTCTTGCTCTTTTGTTGATTTTTGGTTGCTGAGAAAATGTTTTTGATATTAATCGATTATATTTTGGATTTGATAGAATTGAAAACGTATTGTTCTTGGTAATCTGTTGCATTTTTTTTCCTTAGGTTTTGTCAAAATTCTAAATCATTTGAAAGACAAAGAACATAAGTTCTTGGATTGTTCTTGACAAATTTTAGGTCTAGAAATCTGTGATTGATGTAAAGTATTCTGATGACTGAATATTTTTGATCTCACATTCTTGTGATTTGTGAAGAATGGCTGGAATCCGGGAAGCTGCAGAGGGTTGTATCGGTAATAACGAGCAAGGCCACTGGCAAAGTTCTAGAGAGATGGAACTTTAGCATTGAGACAGACAGTAAGGTTGTCGAAAAGGGGTAAGTTTGATTGATTAATTCTCTTTGATTTCAACTAAGTAGGCTCGCCCAAAGTACTTATTCTCCTGTTTTGTATGCTTACATGAGAATCTTATTTCTTTATTTTTGTATGTGATACCATTTCAGTGTCTCAAGGGAGAAGAGTGACAAAGAAATAATGAGAGAGATTCAAGCAATTATGAGATAGATTGCCTCAAGCATTACTTATTTGCCTTGCCTTGATGATTCCTGTAAGCTTCTCAATCCTGTTGTCTTTTTACAGAAGTTGTTGTTCTATGTAATGATAGCCTTTTAATCGAATTTATGTGTTTTGTTTTTGTACTTAGGTGTCTTTGATGTGCTCAGATATTGCAGTCCCGTTTACTTGGATTGAGAGTGACCCTAAACTGATTGCTAATCCACAAATGGTGAAACTGCATTCGTTCGATACCAAGGTAAGTCAGGAAGGATAATTCTGATTCCATGAAAATTGAAAAAGTTTAATTGCTTATGATGTTGAATTTGTGTATCTTGGGTTTGTGCAGATACATAAGGTTGATAATGATACTCTTGTATCGTACAAGAACGATGAAAGGGATGAGTAGAGAGCTGATGAATGGGATGAGTAGAGAGCTGCTAGCTAAACAGAACCTACTACGCTTACTGCTTGCTGCAAGTTTTTGTTTCCTCCTTAGACTCTTGAAGAGTGTGTGTGTACTGTGAATCTTTCCATTCACATTTTGTTTACTAGGTTGATTGGAAAAAAAAAAAAAAAAAAAAACGATGGCTGATATGTTGAAAGTCCTTGTTTCATTTTGTCATGATGGCATGTCAGAGAAGCATAGCTTCATATGATTTCACTGCTTTCAATTATAAGGCATGTGTTTGTTTTGTACAAAATTTGATGAAAAAGATTGGTTGCAGAATAAATAAATAAATAAACTGTTATAATAATGTTTTGTTGTTTTAATTTTATAAGTACCAACTCATGTTCGTATTTGTATCATTGTAATTATGGCCTGTAAAATTTTAGTATAATTTTTATTATCATTTTGTCTAGTTTCTGACTTTATCATCCGGTGAATCTTTATTATTTAAGGAAATATATTAGAAAAATATTATATTATCCCAAATAATAACTTATTTTATGAAATTTTTTTATACATATATTATTTACTCCAATTATGGTCCAAATGTCTTATAACCTTTAGAACAAATATTATTATGTTGCAACAAAATAATTTCTTCTTTTGGAAGGGTAAAAAGGTCATATCATAATTAGAAGAGATTTTAAAATGTTCCAACCAAACAGTCTCTAAAACTCTTCCTGATACAAAAACTCTTCTGGAATATACCATCCAAATAGTAACTGAAAAGCTCAGGCTTTACTTCTCTTCTTCTACTGCCAAAAGTCAAAAGTAAAAGTTATTCCAAACGGGCCCGAAGTGTCTTTAGAATTTTTTAAAATTTAAATTTTGAGAATGGAGTGTTTTTAGAAAAGAAGTGTAAAAAATAAAATAAATTGGATTGTCACATCCACAAATTATCTATTTATATTCCAATTTAATTTTTTTAATTACAATTTTAACCTTAATTAAAATTATTAAACTAGACAAAAAAAAATTCTAAACACACTCCAAACTAATTAAATTATTAAAAAAATAAATTCTCTCTCCTAAATGATTAAATATTATGTATTAAACTATCTTCTCTAAATCTACTATTACCATATTAAACACTCTCTCCTAATTACTTTCTCTTTTCTAAATCTGCTATTACCATATTAAACACTCTCTCCTACTTACTCTCTCTCTCTCTCTCTCTCTCTCTCTCTCCATTTTTCAAAAAAAAAAAATAATAATCATATCTTCATACTTTCTCGATCAATCTATTATTAATAGTTAAAGAAAAAAAATATGAATATTTTGGTTTTTTTACTTATAGTAATATATATATATTAAAAAGTCAATACAAATACCTTATTTTCAAAAAAAAAAAAAAAAAGATATATGAAAACTTAATTTGTTGCAACTGAATTCGATTAAACTCATAATTTCTAAGACTAATGAAAGAATTAAAATTCTCTAGACAATCACATACATACAAAAGTAACAAAAAACATTTTTATATTTCGATTTTTTTTTAAAAAAAAAAAACAGGGTACTTTTTTTTTTTAATATACAGATATACGGTTCTTAAAAATCAAGCTTATTCGTAATTTTTTTTTTCCTTCTTAACTGTTAATCTTGTTTGAGAAATAATAGAGATAGAAAGTTAGAGATATGTATTGGAGGAGAGCAAGTTTAATATGGTAATTAAAAATTTAGAAGATGGTGTTTAATATGTAATATTTTATCTAACGATTTATGAGAGATAATTTTTTTTTTAATAATTTAATTCAAAAAAGATTACTCATCGGATGAATCCAAAGGCTACGATAGTTCGTCCTAACTTTTATTAAAATAAAATGGAATATGTTTAGAAATTTATTTTTTAAAATAGAGTGTCTTTAGAATAGGAGTGCCAAAAGATAAAAAAGATAATCTTAGAATAAAAGGAAGTGTCTTTAGAATTTTTGAAAATTTAAATTTTGATAATGAAGTGTTTTTATAAAAGAAGTATAAAACAAAAAAAATTGGATTGTTAAAAGAAATTCTCTTAAAAAAAGAACTTAAGTTAATAATACCCTTATTTAAATGAATGTATTCATTTTAATATATTTTATTATAAACCATCTTAATTTAAGTTATTAACACACCAAATTTTATAAACGATAAATTCTTAAGTTCTTCATACTCGAAAATACAAATAAAAACAAAATTAATATTTTGATATAATGCAATGATTGATGTATAAATGCATGAGAACTCACTAAGCCAAAAAAATAAAACATAATAAAATAATTAAGTTCTTTTACAATGCACATTTTAAGCACCTTTTGTTGAAATTGCATGTAATCAAATGTTTTTTGATGAGATTTTTTGTATGCATTCTTAGAAAATTAAAATACACATTTGGTAAAAATTTAGAAATTTTTTTGGATTTGAGAACTATTTTTTCGGTTTTGAGAACTATTTTTTCTTATATTTCCCTATTTTAAAATGTTTTATCTTCAAAAAAATCGAAAAAAATTGATTCTTACACCCGATATATATATATATATATATTTTCCATAAATGTATTTCAATGTTTTAACCATTCATACAAAAAATAAAATCAAGATTCAATATATTCCATACAATTTCATCAAATGACTTAAAGTGTGCAATGTTAACTTTGACCCTTCAAACCATCCATCACAAAGATAAATTTGGATATTCTGCTGAGCTGATCTTTGTATTGACCTAAATAAATCTGGTGACATGTGTAATCAATGGCTGATATTTATTTCACTTTCATTATCTTTAAATGCATAATATTATCTTAAGTGTTTTAGATCAGGATAAAGATTAACTCGGTAGAGGATACGATTCAAATCTCACAGCCATAGATGGTTGGGATTCATTCATTTAATTTCTTTTAATATATATATATATATATAATTTTAAAAACAATTAAACTCCATTACCATCCACCCTAAAGATCCACGGTAAAGACTTATTAATTTTATAAAACATAAAAAAAATTAAAAAAATTAAAAAAAAAAAAGAAAAAAAAAAAGTGAGTGGAGATCCAATGAATATGAATCCCCATGAGATCCATATGGATCTCTATTAGGGAAAGCTCAAGTCTCCCCTGCAGGCAACAACAAGGCTCGAGCCTCCACTAGCTGGTGATGGGGAGGCTTCAACTTATCTTGTTTCACGAAACCATTTTAGTTTCATGAAATAGGGGAAGTTGAAGCCTCCCTACCTTTGGCGGGGAGGCTTGAGCCTCTCCCAGGTGGATCGGTTGGATCTCCACCCATTAGTTTCTTTATTTTTTTTTTAGTTTTTATTTTTTTTATTTTTTTTATTTTTTAATCTTCACCATCTATCTTTGGGAGGATGGGCGGTGGAGATCCATTTTTTTTTTCCAATAATAATAATAATAATAATAATAATAATGGATCTCAATCCTCATAACTTTCCTTTTTATTTTTATTAATTTTTTTTTCTTAAATTACTATTTTTTAATTATAGGTGTTAAAGGTAGTTTCGTCTTTTAAACTTTTTGTAAAAGTTAATGGTCAACATTAACATGAAGAAAGATGAGTGTCAATTGTTGATAAAGTTGTTTATGATTGTAAATCGGTAAACCTCATGTAGGTTGCCAATAATTACTTCTATTTGTAAATATATGTAATATGTCCACATTCGCCCATTAAACATCAAAGTGTGGGAGACCCCTCCACTTGAGTGAGAGTTGCATTTCGGGTCATGTTTTATGAAATAATATTATTGTTATTTATGACATTAATTTTACATAAATAATAAAACGAAGATGTATAAAAAAAATATTCATAGGTACTTTAATTTCACCAAATTTTAAAATGATTTAATTTATTTTGTTTACAGTACTATTTGTAATGTTATATGTTATTGTGATAATTTTAAATACTCAGAAGTACATGAATCTATTGGATTATAGATTTACGAATACGAGGTCGTTGATGAAAAATTTATTTAATTATAAATTTAAATTTAATCATATCTTTTTTTTTTTTACTGTATCTATCAATCCACCTATCATACTATATATATATATATATATATTTTTGAAACTTTTACCATTTGTAAAATTCGAGCCACTGACTTAAAAGTCATTTGACATAGCCTCAAGCTCGTCAATCTACCAGCTAAGCTACATCTGTGAGGTCATATCCTAGTTAATAGAAAGTGGTCAATTAAAATTAAGATTAAATTAAGCAACCAAAGAATTAAAAGCAAATAAAATAAAAAAACAATCGATTAAAGAATACTAAGTTAGTATAATCCACACAATTTAACTTCACAAATTAGAGTAATAATTAAAACTCAATTTATTGTCATCGTATGAATTTAACAATAAGCTTATTTAAAAAAAATCTTAGGTTGGTTTTGTTGTTGTTGTTGTTGTTGTTGTAAGGATGTTGGTGATTTTGATCAGTAGATGCACCAGGACATCTTAGCTAAGCTGACACCTCTGTAGCACCCTCATCATCTATCTCAATCCAATACATTATTAAAATAAATAAAGAAGAGACATCAAAAGAGTTTAAGATAATAAATAAATAAATAAAACAAGTTAGTAAAACCTAAAAGAATGTCTACTACAAACATCATCATTAATAAAAGAAGTGTAAAACTCTAAAGCAATCCACCATCATATATGAGTAACGATACCGGGGCTCCTACACGCTAAGCAATCTGCAACTCAGTTACCCTCATGATAAATATGAGTGGAAAATAAAATTCGTTTGAGAATGCAAACCTAAACACTTATCTTAAGCTATGCGCTAATGCTAAGAAACCTGATGAGACCTAGAATGAAGGATAACCACCACATAAGCCGAAGCACTCTCCAACCGTAAATGACGCCAGTAAAAGTACAAAGCAAAATTCAATAGCATGGATAGCAGAGGCTAACTCAGCCTCAAAAGCAAAAGCAGATTCTAAGAGAAAAAGCAAGGTAACTCTTAACAAAGTATCTACAAATACAAAAAACCTCTTCATAACCAGCAAAACCAAAACTAACAAAAGCAGCTCCGCTGCTCCATCTATATAATTCATAAGGATTATATATATCCAATTTATTGAAAAATTGACAAGATGAGATTGACTCGGTGGTAAGTCTCTCACATCTACATTTAAAAGGTCGTGGGTTCGAATTATGTCCCCAAATCCTGAAATATTGTAATTGTTAAAAAAAAAAAAAAATTAATGAAAAGGGTTATTGGCACATTTGCCCCCTAAATTATACACGAGGCATTTTCCCCAATACTTTTTTTTAGGCGTTAAACCCCCGGAACTCACATAAATTGGCAACCAGTGACGGAATGAGGACGAAACCCTAATTCCATTTGGTTTCTCATCACGTGCCTTGCACGTGTAAGGGCAAAATTGGAACTATATTTTTTAAAATTAAATTTAAATGGGGAGTTCCAGATTGGATCTCCACCGTCCATTTTATTCAAATGGCAGTGGATATCCAATCTGGATCTTCACCTAATAAAAAAAAACAAAAAATTAAATAAATAAATAAAATTCAACAGTTCCAACTGTGAACCACCCATCATCAATTCATCTTCAACAAACACAAAAAAATTTCAACCATTAGCACCACGAAACCCCTAAATCCAGATCAAACCGTGAACCACCCACCATCAATTCCATAGCCACCACCATTCGACCACCAAAGTCAAGCCGAAATCAAAATCAAAATAAACCCAACAGGCAAAATCAAAATCAAATTAAAACCCTCAAATCAATTTCAACAGACCACAATCACCATTGCAGTCATCACTCATAACCACTGCCATCACCATCGCCACCATGCCCAACCAAAACCCTAATACAGAAACAAAACGCAGAAACCAAGCCACACCCAGAACACATCATCGAAACCACCATTCCTTCATCATTTCCAGAAACCCAACCCAGAATCAGACCACCAAACACAAAACCGAGCCACCATCTCCAAACCACCACCAAGTGTGGCGATAATGACACCAATCGACGCTCGAACTCACCGGCATGGACAATTGCGGCGACTACGACGACCTCCCATGCCTTCTTTCTCTCTCTCTAACCGGCGCTGATTGGGTTCGATTGGTTTTGGGTTTGATCGCATGAGGATTGGCTCGGGTTTGTTGAAGACGAATATGGATTTTGGTTTGATGATGATGAATCTGGATGATGATGATGATGGTTTGGCTGGGTTTCTTTTGGGGTTAGCTTTATTAGAATCTGATGATGTTGATGGTGGTTTTGTTTTTTGTTTTTTAATTTTTAATTTTTCAATTTTTTTTTCTTACAAAAACAATACTGGTTTATATATTTTAATATATTTAAATTCTTTTTAATTCATTAAATTTCTTTAATAATTAGTTTTTTTAATAACTATTAATATTTTGATACATTTATTAGATTTTTTTTTTTTTTTTTAAAGAACAAAAACAATTGTAATATTTGCAACATTCCCCCCACAACAAATAACTTGGAAATGCCTAAATTGCCTTTAGTCGTTTGACACGTGAGGCACACATGTCTAGGTCAGTAGACAGAATAAGGGTTCCGTCTTTATTGGTTGCCAATTTATGTGAGTTCCGAGGGTTTAACACCTAAAAAAAAAAGTATAATGAGGGGAATGCAAACTCACGTATAATTTAGAGGGCAAATGTGCCAATAACCCAAATGAAAAACAAAGAATCAAAACAATTATAATTAATGTTACAATATCAAGCTTTTTTTTTTTAAATTACTTATTAATAATAGGTGTTAACCGTCAAAATTGGCAAAGGACCAAGGAAGAATTTTCCACCTCAACATAAGGAGAATATAGGAGTACATACACCCTCCGACTATACCCAGACAAAGGCGGACTCCGACTAATCCGAGTGCACACCCCCTCCAGCGGGGTCCGACCCAGCCTTCCCCCAGCTTCTTAAGGACCCCGCCAACATCTTGATTCATAAGTAGCACCCCGACACGAAGTTCCACTGAGTATCCCGTTACAGTATGGACCCCGCAGCACCCCGACACGGAGTTCCACTGAGCATCCCGCTACAGTATGAACCCCGCAGCACCCCGACACGGAGTTCCACTAAGCATCCTGCTATAATCCCCCTACTTCATCAGTATGATGCTTACTAGCTTGCGCTTTCAGATATAGATAGCCCGCCAAGCAGGAAGATACCAAGCAGCAAGATTTTCATATCAGAAACTAAAAGCCCCATAAAAGGTTCATTAAAACGCTACCGTACAGAGGAGAAATACACTTTCCCGCCAGAGAGTCCTATTTTGAGCAGGTCAACACAGTAAGAATCCTACTAGGAAGGTAACAATTTAATTACGAGATTGACTCCTCCTAGGAAGGAAAGACTAGATTCTACACGTAAAGCTCCGAGATTATCTCCTAAAAAGAAGACGATCCTGCATTGGCCAAACCCTAGACCAAAATTATAGGAGTGCATGGCAAGCAACAAGACCTATATATACAACTACTTATTCATCGGGAAAAGGGGGATCGAACATCACCACCAGAAACCCTACGATCAAGTTCTACTTATCGACATGCATGAGATCACCATCACGACCATCTCCTTTACCCACTGAATCTCCATACTTTGCAATTAATCCTGAATGTATAGTTCACATATTAGTAATGCAAAGTGACAATCAATAAAAAAACTCATTTTTATCTGTTTTCGGGTGTCCTACGTCATACTTGCATTGCCTGGGATAGTCGGTATTGAACCACTTGATACCCCTCCAACCAGGGTCAATCTTGATCTTGGTCCCTGTAAAGTCGTTATTTGGAATTTCACCCACAGTGACGATTTTCCGGTAACAATAGGTGATATTAAAGATAAATAAAAATAAAAATTCTTTTTTTTTTTTTGGAAATTAATAAGAAAAAAGAAATAGAAAATTGTTCCATTATAGATGATGTCTTGTCTACCCTAGTAAAGGGAAATTAAAAAGAAATTGAAAATAAAATAAACAATGGATGGCGGAAGTTGAAACAGTGGCAATATAGAGAAATCCAATTAACTTGTATATATAACGCGAGCTATAGCGATTAATCCGAGCTACACAGCCAAGTTTGTTTGATTGTCTATTGTGGATCCCACATCCAAAAGTTTGAACAAGTCTTTTAGAACGTTCTAGATGTACATTGGAGTAATAGAAGAGAAGGGGATTCGATGATTATGGAGCGGTTGGATAGGGGTCTTTGCAATAATGATTGGAGAAGTATTTTTCATAATTCTTTTATTCATCATCTCAAATTCTGGGGGTCGGATCATCGTCCGCTGTTGTTGAAGGCTTGTTCTTATTCGGGTATGGTCGAGAATGGTATCAGGTTACGGAAGAGAAGGTTTTATTTTGAGGAGTGTTGGGCGGATGAAGAAGATTGTAAGAATATTGTTGTTTCGGTCTGGCAGCCGAACTAGAGGAACGTTAGAATTTCTTCGGTTTTGAGTAATATTCAATCTTCTGGGAGATTGTTGGAGGTTTGGAATAATACGAAGAGGAAGGATTTAAGAAGGGAATTGCAGGAGAAAAAAGAGGCTCTTCAGGTGGCTTGTAATGTGGAGAAGCCGGATTGTTGGCGGGTGATTAGCAGATTGGAGAGCCAACTTGATAATGTCTTAAGCACTCAGGAGAGATACTAGAGGCAAAGGGCTAGGGTTGATTGGTTGAGAAGTGGGGATAAAAATACTAGGTTTTTTCATTTGAAGGCCTCAGCTAGGAAATCTCGTAATAGAATTGAAGGTATCTTTGATGACAGTGGTGTGTGGGTCGATTCTAAAGATGATGTGGAAGCTGTTATCTCTCAGTATTTCCAGAATATTTTTGCTAGCAGTGAACCGTTTATGGAAGATATTTGTGCTATCACTGGTGGGGTTAATGGTTGGTTAGATAGTGATAAGGTTCGTTTTCTTGATTCTATTTTTAGTAAGGAAGAAATTAGGAAGGCTGTTTTTGAGATGAGCCCGTTGAAAGCTCTTGGAGAAGATGGGCTCCCTTCTCTCTTCTATCAGAAGTTTTGGAGTATTATTGGTGATGATATTGTTTCTGCTTGTCTGGGTATTTTGAATGATGGAGACCCGGTTGACAGTATAAATGGTACAATTATTTCTCTCATTCCGAAATGTAAGTTTCCTAAGCGGATCACAGAGTTTAGACCTATTAGTCTTTGTAATGTGATCTACAAAATAGTAGCTAAGGTGCTTACGAATAGGCTAAAACAGGTGATTGGGAGTGTGATATAGGATTCGCAATGCGCTTTTATCCCTGGGAGATTGATTTCGGATAACACAATTGTGGGATTTGAGTGCCTTCATAGGTTAAAACGAAGGAAACGGAAAGTGGGGTCTATGGCTATAAAATTAGACATGTACAAGGCTTATGGTAGGGTTGAGTGGTGGTTTATTGGGGATATGATGATTAAGATGGGTTTTTCGGTTAAATGGGTTGAGTTGGTGCTTAGGTGTGTTACTTCGGTTAAGTATTCTTTTATGTTGAATGGAGATGTTTGTGGTCAGATTAAACCAACCAGGGGGCTTAGGCAAGGGGATCCCTTGTCTCCATTCCTTTTTTTGATATGTGCGGAAGGTTTCTCGAGCCTAATTGATAATGCTCAGGTGAATGGTGATTTAGAGGGTTTTTGGTGCAGTAGAGGGGGTCTTCTCATCTCTCATTTATTTTTTGCAGATGACAGCCTCTTATTTGCTAAGGCGAATGATTCTAATTGCAGAGCTATAAGGCGTATTTTGGATATCTATGCTAGGGCCTCTGGTCAGGTGGTGAATTTTTCCAAATCGGCTATGTGTGTGAGTCCGTCTATTTTGGCTGTGGAAGGGGGTCGGCTAGCTAGAATTGTGGGGGTTAGTTTGGTTAATTGCCATGAGAAATATTTGGGTTTGCCTTGCTTTACGGGTAGGAGTAAGAGGAAGTTATTTTCAGAGATTGTTGATAGGATTTGGAATAAGATCAGAGGTTGGGGTGAAAGATTTTTGTCAGTTGGTGGAAAATAAATTTTGATTAAAGCTGTTTTACAATCTGTTCCTACTTATGCTATGAGCCTCTTTCGTCTTCCGAAGGGGTTGATTAATGAGTTACATCGACTTTGTGCCCGTTTTTGGTGGGGAAGTAAGGGAGAGGTTAGAAAGGTGCATTGGTGTACTTGGTTACGTCTTTGTAAGCCGAAATGGGAGGGGGGTTTGGGCTTCCGAGATTTGGAAATGTTCAATAAGTCTTTATTAGCTAAGCAGTGTTGGAGAGTTTTGAAGTCTCTTGATTCTCTAGCTGCCAGACTTTTAAAAGGTTGCTACTTTCCTCATGGGAATTTGCTGGAGGCGCCTGTTAAACCTGCTGATTCTTTTGTCTGGAAAAGTCTTAGTTGGGGAAAACAGTTGTTAAAGGAAGGGTTGAGGTGGAGAGTGGTTAGTGGTAATAATATCAGAATTTATAAAGACAAATGGGTGTCTCGTTCGTCAACTTTTGCTATTTCTTCTCCCCCTGTTCTTGGTGCTGAGGCTTCGGTTAGTCAACTGATTTCTCCTTCAGGTGGCTGGAATGTATCCCTTATAAATGAGGTCTTCTCTGTTGAGGATGCTGTGTCCATTCTTCAAATTCCAGTTGTCTGTAATGGAGCAGCTGATGTGGTTTTGTGGCACTATGATGCTAGTGGGGTTTTTTCGGTGAAAAGTGGGTATAGGTTGGGAAAATCTGTTAAGAATTTGCCTTGCTCTTCTAGTTCTGTCAGGTTAGAAGGTTGGTGGAGGTCTTTATGAAAATTGGATATTCCTTTGAAGATAAAAAATTTCATCTGGAAGGCTTGCTTCGGCTGGATTCCGTGTTTAACTAATCTGGCTAGTAGGGGAATGCAGGTGAGGGATAGATGTCCTTTGTGCAATGATCCGGGGGAGTCCACTTTTCATGCTCTTTAGGGTTGTCGTAAGTTCAGAGTTGCTTGGCTGAAGTGGATCCCTGATAAGGCGCAGGTTAGTGTTTTGATGTCAAATTTTTTTGATCTTTCTCTTCATTGTTTTGAGCATCTTAATTTGGAAGAGTTGGGCTTATTTTGTACTGTTATTTGGCGAGTGTGGCATTTGAGGAATTTAGTTGTTCATGGAGAGCCAAAGCAGAATTATCTTGATGTGTTGAATTGGAGTCAAAGTTTTCTTGCTGAGTTTCATAGCAGTAAGCTGAATGGGGGTCTGTTGCCTCAGGTTTGTGAGCTTCGTCGCATTTCTTGCAGGCCTCCGGATGGGGATTGTTATAAAATTAATTGTGATGCTACCGTGGATGTTGTGGGTGGTTTTATTGGTGTTGGGGGTGGTTATAAGAGATCATTTGGGATTTGTTTTAGCCTCTTGTGCGATTAATTTGGCTGGGTGTTTTGATGCGTTAATGGCTGAGACATTAGCTGTTTATAAAGCCTTGGTTTTCAGTAAGGATTGTGGGCTGGCTCCGTGTGTTTTAGAGTTAGATGCTGTGGTGGTGGTTTCAAGAATCAATGAGGTTAGCCATTTGGGTTCTGTTAGCGGTAATATTTTATCTGAGATAGCTACTCTTATTTCTGTTCTTAGTGTGGTTTCTGTCAGTCATGTACCTAGAGGAGCTAATTGTGTTGCTCATGGTTTGGCTAAGTTTGCTTTATCGAAAGATGCCGACCATTTTTGGATGGAGGATTTTCCTCCTTGTGTCAGGAATGCTGTTCAGTTGGATTTGCCTGTATAGGCTCCTTCTGTTTGGTTGTCTTTCGGTTTCTGTTTGTATGTTTCTTTCAAAAAAAAAAAAGTTTATATATACAAGTTTATTTCTGTAAATCTTACTCATTGCACTCTTTCATCAGATATTTCCATGGACCTAGTAAATCTTTTCAAGTTGACCATCCATTCATCCGATTCTAAAAATGGCATACGTCATCAATTTTCTACTCTTTAAAAAGGAGAGGTGAAGGAAGGAAATTACACAACACAATACGAACACTAGTCCAACTACTAGTCCAACATAGTTGGACTAGTGTTCGTATTGTGTTGTGTAATTTCCTTCATTCACCTCTCCTTTTTAAAGAGTAGAAAATTGATATTATATTCTACTCTGATATCAATTGTTGTGTAATTTCCTTCCTTCACCTCTCCTTTTTAAAGAGTAGAAAATTGATATTATTTTCTACTCTGATATCAATATCAATTGATGACATCATCAAATAACTTGGTCTCTCTATTTATATCCCCTGCTTCCTTTCAACTAAAGCAGCTCCTCTTCCTCTTCCTCTTCCTCCTTTGTTTTTTCCTTTCCTTTTTCTTTTGCTTCCTCTTCCACTGGCCCAATTTTGGTTACTTGTATATATATGTACAAAAATTTCACTTCCATTCTTTCATCAAATATTTCCTCGTTTAGTATTTGTTACTTGGTTTTCCTTCGATGGATCTTGTAAATCTTTTTAAGTCCTTCTTTGTCTCTTTTTTCACTAAAATCTTCGATCTCTCAAGTGCAGCAGCCACATTACCAGTACCGGCTGCTCCAGTAGACCCTGAAGCAGCGATGAACCAGCAGATGAGTCCTCCTGGCACGGCTCCCGGCATGGCACAGCATAATAAACTAGTAGATGGTGCGATGAAAATGATATGTTTTTGCTTGCCAACAGCCGTTGCAATAGTTGCAATAGCTCTTCAGTCTTTGCAGACTAAATCTCAACTCCCATTGGCCTTCTATTTTCTAATTTTGGCCCTCCATTTCTCCTTCAACTTTCTCTTCCTCGGCAACTTCATCGCCACGAAATTTCCTGAAATAGCTCAAGTGTTGGAGTTTGTTGGTGTTTTTTTTGCGGTGACGGCGATTTATATAGCAATCACAATTCCACTCCCGGTGTGGCTCAAATGCATCACATGGACCATCTTTGTCATCTCATTCTTCACCATCGTAGCTTGTTTTCGTCGCTCCTGAAAATTCTACATAGGATCTATCAACATATGCCATTTTTAGAATCGGATGAATGGATGGTCAAGTTTTTTTGTTTTTTTTTGTTTTTTTGTTTTTTTTAATACATAAATTCGGAGTTTGGGGAGGTGGGAACCCAAAAACACGTCATTACTAAACCAACACTATACCGACGTCATCTCGTCTTTTGTTTTATTTTTAACATTTGAGAAATTGAGTTTTCTTGTTGAACTTGGTGCCAAATACTCAAACTTTAACGTTGCCAGATTGAATGAATCCCATTGTTTTATTTTTAACATTGAGAAATTGAGTTTTATTGTTGAACTTGGTGCCAAATACTCGAACTTTAACGTTGCCAGATTGAATGAATCCCATTTCCACATCAAGTGGTGGTCTAAATATTATTATTCTTAGTTACTTTAATTTCACATAAATTTTAATTGAATGAATCCCATTTTTGCTGCATTAATAGTTTTGAATACGAGCATGATTTCAAAGAAGATATGAGGAATGGATGTGTCCATGTTCTAAAATAGCAAAATATATGTAACAGAACCAAAATAATATATGTAACAAAACCATCATCCTTTCTTCTCTCTCTCTCTCTCTCTCTCTCGCTTTGATCAATAATTAGTAACAGACAAATAAGATACAAATTCAGCTGTCACATGAAAACCAGTCATAATAAGGAACAAGTAATGGTGGCCTAATTTGAGAACAATACAAGAATTTTTACACACACTCAGTCCATTTAAAATACCAGTAAAGAAATCCATCCAACCTCAAAACAATCACATTTTCCGGCAATACGATCACAGTTTGGCCCTGCAAAAGGCAGACATAGACAAACGATTTCAGGGGAAACCAACTGTGTTTGTCATCTCAGTTGGCTAAAAAACATGTTAAGCCCCCTGGAAACACTAATCAAACACATGATTATCAAAGCAGTTGAGCCCGTGAATCCAGGCCACTCAAACAAGCAAACTGTATGGAGCTGCTTACTTGAGCCGTCTGTTTGCGACCATATCTGGATTGCCTTTTCTCATCATAGCCACAAACTCGTCATAGTTAATTCTTCCATCCTGCAAAAGCATTTGTATATGTATCATATGTGACGAACGAAACCAAACCCACCGGAAATAATGGTACACAGAATGAGTAAACTGAGACGGGAGAAGTACACAAATTTTTATCTACGATTTCAAGAAGAATCTTCTTGAGCTCCAAAATTTAAAACATTGAAATTTTCTAAAACTATAATCAATGAAAACTTACGTGGAGTTCATTTGTATGGGGTTGATCGGGTAATCAAGTTATCATATTAATGCCTTCTTTTATTCAAAGAAAATAAACAAGTAGATAAGAAACCTACATGGTCCGTGTCTACTTCTGCAATGATTTCTTTTATCGTTTTCTCATCGCCCATATTATACTTCTTATCAGTTGAACCATAGAGCGGATAAGGCATGTTCAGGACAGTGGTAAAACATTTCAATAACACTGTTAAAGTCAGGAAGACCGAAAGGAAAAAAAGAGCCAAGAGGTATTACCGCTTCCATTAACTGTCTAATTTCAGACTCGGATAGCCTGGTGCCCAGCTTTGGAAGACCAGCTTTCAACTCTTCATAAGTGATCGTTCCACTGTTATCTGTGTCCATGGATTTGAACATTTCCTTCAACCCCATGATTTCTTCTTCGGAAAGATTTTCTGCAATCACCTGAAAGGAAAGAAAGAAATACTTCTTGTACTACATTGCAGAACTGGAAGATGTCAAAGGCAACGGCAATCATGATTGATGAGGATGGTGATGTTTTTATAACATCATTATGTTGAATGCTTTCTTCTTCACAGAGAATGACTCGATTTTTTAAAAGGAAAAAATTCTCACCTTTAGAGCTACTTTTTTGAGTTTGTTCATTGCCCTGAATTGCTTCATTCTAGTCAAAACAGCAATGTCAAGAGGCTTATCAGAGGCATCACCATCCACTCTCATCCACGGATGATCTGCATTGCATTTTCAGTAATTGAGCTTCATCCATAAATTACTTAATGCCAAGACACACAAATGACTGCATTACAAATGGCTGATGTAAAACAATGGAACTTCAATAAGGTAAACACAGAATGAGCGGAGAAGACAAAAACACATATGGCTGCATGCACTAGAATCACTTGTGACTCTAGACAGTCTTTTCAAGGATAACGAAACTTACTTAGTACTTCGACAGCTGAAAGTCATTCTTTAGGATCACCGCACATCATCTTCTTTACAAGATCTTTGGCACTACTGGATATGGAGGGCCAAGGATCAGATGAGAACTCAATATGCCCCCGTGGTACAGCATCAAAGATACCCTGTTCATTTTCTGCATGTGAAAGAAAAATGATACGATTACCAAGTACTCTCGATAATAATCAACTTCTGGTGCACTTGGTATGAGACGAAAATCATAACTCCCCAAAAAGGTGGGACCCAGCTAAGAAGAATGTATAGTATCACACCAGCACTCCATATATCAGTTTCAGCTCCGTAACTTCTACGCAATACCTCAGGAGCTACATAATATGCGCTCCCAACAAGGTCTCCAAAAATCTCTCCTGCAGTAACACATTATTAACTGTTGGGTTTAAAATTCATCACCATTGAGCCCTCAAAAGTATGTTGAACAAGAAAGTATTGTACAGAGCAAACTCCAAAGCAAATGCATTTCACGTGTTCATTTAATTACTGTCGTACTGACAATGCATCAAATACAACTCAACCAAACCTTAGTCCATCAGTCGGGGCCAACTATAAGAATCATTTTCATCTAATATATGTAACATGTACATATCAACACCAGAAAAAAGGACAAGACTGAAGTAATATTGCAACACATTGCAATTAGCCAATTATCAATTCAATTTCGTAAAAATTCCATCTTACAACATCTCTCAAGCAAATAAGATCACAATTGGCTAATTTAATTACAAGAAGACTCGAATCAACAATATGAAATAAACGTAATCAATTAATTTCCTTAAAGTTACACTTTATTTTCTCAGTCCCGAACAATGCTAAAGCAACATCTAATTATATCCATTCCTGAAATTTTCACCAAACAAAAGCATAATCATGAAATTCAACCGAATCCAGATCAAGAAAATCACCTGGCTTGAAAAACACTGAGAGCCCGAAATCCGTGGCCTTCAGTGGCGAATCCTCATCGGCACTCAACAACAAGAAGTTCTCTGGCTTCAAGTCCCTGTGCATGATCCCCATTGAATGACAGTAATGCACCACGGTCACCATCTGCCTGCACAAATTCGCTGCAGCCCTCTCCGAATAATGCCCCTTTGCTATGATCCGATCAAACAACTCCCCTCCCACGCACAACTCCATAATCAAATGATGAGCTTGCGAGTGGCGATGGACTTGCAAGCGAATTGTTGTTTGGTCTCTTAGTGTGTGACTAATTAGGTAGAGCCGAACAGGCCGCGGCCGAGCTCGCGGCCGAAGATGTAGGTGGACCGGACGTCCTCCATGGGCCGGCTGAGCACACGCCCGACGGCATGGGGAGTGGCGGTGGTCGTCGCGGTGTCTGAGGCTGAGGAGGAAGGTGCGGGTTGGATTTCTGATCAAGTCTGGTTTTGAAATTTGTCATTGAACAAGTCAATGATTTTATTTATTTATTTTTAATTCTTTTTTGCATTCAAATTTTCATTGTCATATATTATTATGATTTAAGTTATCGTTGAGGTTATATTGTTTACGTTGCAAAAGTGAAGTGACATGTATATATTATATGCTCATGAGTGAAAGATTGAAATTTAGGATGTTCTCCTTTTTCAAAAAAAAAAAAAAAAAGATTGAAATTTAGGAGGTGTATTGGACTAAGATTTTATTAGACAATTTTGGGATGCAAGGATTTTATAGATTTTTAAGACTCTTAAAGATTATTATGATCATATGGATTAGACTTTTAGGATTATAAAAAAGTCTTTAAACTTTATTTATAAACTTTAGAATTATCTAGACTTTATTTCAAGAATTTTTAGACTTTTTAAAATATAGATCCTATAAATTTATTAGCTAATACATATGCCTAAGTTGAGAAACCCAACGAATCATTTGTACCGGTGTACTACTCACTCTTGTAATTTCACTTTCATCTTACTAAAATATGAAAAAATAAACCAAAATACTCGTAAATTCTGCTATGAATATTTTTTAAAAATGCTGAAAATAACTCGGGTTATTATTCAGACTATACTTGTAGCGATTGAATTAAGGTCTGGACAAATATCAAGTGATTGACAAAACATTTGCTTTCGGTTCAAATGTTCAATAGCTCCGTTCTTAAACTGCAAACATGTACATAAAAGCTCATCGAGGTTTAAAAATGGGTTCTTGTACACTTCTCTCAGCTGGAAGTTGGAGTAACTCACGAATCCCTTCATAAACCTGAATGTAGTCATCAAAATAATCAGAACCCAACTATCGGGAAATAAAAAAAGAGTTGTTCATACTAATCATATGCCTTGGAAGTTGTTGATGATTGTTATTGGATGGAGGATGTTCCCCCTTGTGTTAGGAGAGCTGTTCAGTTGGATTGTCCTTTGTAGGATTCAGCTGCTAGCTACTTCCTTTGTTGTTTTCGCTCTTATGTATCAAAAAAATAAAAAATAAAAATAAAAAAATAAAAAAAATAAAATCATAAGCAAGTAGTTATCATATCAAAAGTTCATTCAAAACCCACGCATAATATTTGAGCAATCAAAGGGAACTCTCACCGGCTCTTCACTATTTTTTCCTTGCAAGTAGCCAGCCAGTTACAGATAATGAGCAACACCAACTACAGATATAGTACCACGAATCAATATTAATTTCAAATTTAATGTTATATATTACATAACACACGCAAAATCATTTTTAATACTGCCTCGCAAAAAAAATAAAATAAAATAAAATAAAATAAAATTAAATTGAAAGAGATAGAAAGTAAATTTATTAAAGCAAAACAGAAGTTTTTTCACATTGTGCCTCCCAACCCCTGTCCAACTCTAACATAAAAACATGAAGATCGCAATGTAATACAATTTTATAAATAAAAATCCAAAAAGAGAAGAGTAAAACGTATAGTTGTCCTAAGTTCTAACAAAGCAAGGATACCTACAATTATTTTATTTTATTTTTCAGTAATTGGCTCTACAGCGCATGTTGCCCGCTGAATTTTTTTTAGGCACTAAACCCCTTGAACTATCGGAAATTGGCAATATGTGACAGAATAATAACACCATCCATTTTTCTGTCATGACTCATGGCAAATTGCACTAAGTTCGCCTTATTATATATACATAATTGCATTAAACCAGAAAAAATAATAATAATATGATCTAAATACCCCTCTGGCCAAATTTAAAAAACAATTTTTAAAAATAAAAATTTACAATTTAAAATTGAAATAATGGTTGAATAATAATACATTCAAAAAGAAATAAAAACAAGAAAATATTTTAAAATAAATAATAACAAGGAAAACAACATAAATAATGAAAAAAATTAAAAGAATAAATTACAATCTAATTTTATAATAAGAAATTTTGTTATGCATTTATAATGAATTCAATTTAAATTTATACAAAAAAAAAAATATTAATAACTATTACTAGACATATTTTAAAAAAAAAAATTATTCTTTAAATTATTGGTAAATTATTGATTTATTGATTCTAAATAAATTAAAACTATAAAATAAAGAAAAATACTAATGATAAAATAAAATGAATCATAGTAATAGATTGACTATTTTAATCTAATAAAGTAAAATATGAGATTTTAAGATTTATTGATTGGACGTGCTAGATATGTCAAATTAAAACTATTGAAAATAATAAAAATCCAAAATAATAATATATAATTTAATATAAAATAAAATTTAATTAAGTAAACACAAAATAATGGTAGTTAAGAAATTGACAACGATAAAATAGAGAAAATGAATCGAAAAAGATGGTAAAATAAATAAGACATAAAAAATTAGAAGATAAAATTAAATTAAAGAAGTTCCTATTTGCTTCAGATGGGACTTGAAGCGAGCACCCTAAGTCCAAAAAGGAAGATCCCTACCAACTAGACTTGGCGCGGTTTTGGTTCGGCTCAGTTCGGTTCCGGTTTCGAATCCGGTTCCAATTCTACGGATTGGTGGAACCGGAACTGGACCCTTTTTTTTTTTTTTCCTTTGTTAATAAAAAAATAATAATTTAGACTTGTATAGTTGTATACTTGTATTGTAAGTAGTAGTTGTAAATAAAATATTAAAATAAAAATAAACAAAATGACAAATTACAAAATTAAATTAAATTAAAAATAAACAAAATGATAAATTATAAATTACATTTCATTGGGTATTTGGGAATTAGTCACCCGAAATTCGATAATAAATAAATGACAAATTACAAAATTAAATTAAAATAAAACTAAAAATAAATGTAAAGTTATTAGTCTTGCACTTAATTTTCACCACAATTAAGTTGCCTACGTATCCTTTTGGGGGATTTAGAGGAATCAAAGGTCATGTAATTCTCTTACCTTTTATTGCATGTTTGGTCCCATCTGTACTCTGTAGATCTGCTATTCCGGCTCCGCTGCTCCTATTTCAGGTTCGTTGTCTTTGAAGAAGTCGTATGTTGGGTCTTGCTGAAGTTCTTGTTGTCTATATTGTGCTTTCATCCAATCATCTACACAAACTTGTATCTGTAGTGATTTTGGAGTTAAGCAAGAACGTTGTTCATCTAGAATTTTTCCCCCGGCGCTGAACTCTTGTTCCACCACCACTGTAGAAACTAGTGTTGAAAAAATATTTTTGGCTATCATAGCCATGATTGGATAGTATATTGCGTGCTCCTTTGGAATCGGAACCAGAACAAGTGGTTCCAAAACCGGAACGGGAACCAAAACCGAAACCAGAACAGGTGGTTCCAAAACCAAAACCGGAACCGATATAGGCTGGTTCAGGTTCCGGTTCTGGTTCCGGTTCCACCTACCCGTGGAACCGGAACCGGAACCGTGTCAGGTCTACTTGCACCTGAACATGTTTATTTTCGCAGGTTCGTGGTCGGGTTTGGGTGGCAAAAAGTTTTGAGGGTTCGGGTTTGGATTTTGTGAAACTTGGCCGAACCCGACCCATTGCCATTCTTATCACATATGCACCACGAGGTTACGAGTTCGAGTTCCCCTTAAAAAAAAAAAAAAACCGAATTTACGTAATAACGTAATTTTTTTTAAAAAAAAAAAAAGGACATACGTCTCCATTAGGTGTAACCCTTTTAATTATTGAAACTCTTTTGATCATCTAACTTACTAATTACCTAAAATTATTTTGATTAAATAATTAGTTTAGCCTCTCAAACTAAAAATTCTGGTTAATCCACTGTCCACTGCTAGTAATGTAAATATATTACCCATTTTGCCCTTCTTAGGTACTGAACGCGACATTAAAAATGAAAAGGATTTATATTTAATTATAAATTGAAGTAAAAACCATAAAATTTAAATAATTATTTTTGAAAATTATTCCATTAAAGAGGATCTTCTACCCTAATACAAAAGAAATTAGAAAGACATTGAAAATAAAATAAAATAAAACAAAACGCGGAAGTTGGAACAAGTGGCAACTCTGCTTCCCAGAACTTGGTGCACGCGGGGCTTGTCTACAATTTCTTAGCAATTGCCTATCTCATGCCTTCCTTTTATGGGTAATATATTTTTGTTTGTTTTACAAACTGATTTCGACCTGATTGAAAATTTCGATCACCATTCACCCTTTTATAAATTACAATCGGATCATCAATCTTAGGTAGTCTCTCTGTCTTAAATTTAACGTTTTAAATACCATCATTAGGCTCTTAATTATATGCTTTTGGATTAAGTTTTAATCAGTTATAAGACGAAAACTAGTTAACATATTCAACCCAAGTAGTCTGTGAGAGCGAAAGAATGCCTGTCGTAATAAGGAACAAGTAACGGTGGCCTAATTTTAAGGTGACCTTAGCAACAATATCGCAATTCCTAGGAATAAGAACAATATTTTATGATTCTGATTGAAAAACTCGACAATGTTAACTAGTTGTAAGACTGAAAACAAGTTGATATAATCAAAAGCAAATTAATGAATTCAACTAGAAACAAGTAAATTCAAGAAGAGAGATTCCTACGGAATCAAAAGGAATCTCCGAAGGGACAAAGTCCCCAAAAGTTCCATGAAACCGAATTACCTCCGAAGGGACACCTTTCGAATAAGTACACCAAGGCTATAATAAGACTTTGATAATCGAAGCACCTCTATTAAACACCAAGTCAAATTTACCCGAAATAATATACAACTGGTCAAGTCTCCAACTCTATCACAAAAGACTCCCAGAGTTGAGAACTTAAGGAACAATTGTTGGTACTAAATTTGACCACATTTGGAAGACTTAATTGGTGGAATAAACATATTCGGATGGTATAACACACAAACAATACACAAGGAATTGAATATCGAAAGAAATACCGAAATATCCACCGATATATTCGTATTTTGGAGGGATCTATATCGAAATAGGTAAATATTCAATATCCTACAGAATATCCGACCAATTTCGAAATATCTATTTTCCCATTATTCTGGAAATATTGTGAATTTCACCCCAAAAGTCCATGGATATTTTGCATATTATTAAAATAATTTTTTAATCCTAACAATTAATTTATTGTTAAAATAATTTAGATTGAAAATTATTTTAGAAGAAGTATTAACAAATTTATAAAAATTTCTAATATAATAGTCGATAGTAGAATTATTGAAGACTTGAAGTAAAATTGGACAAAAAATCAAAAAGGGAACGCATGATGAAAGCTGCAATAAAACAACAAAGAGAGAGTAAATAGATTTTAAACATTATACAAGACCGGTGGGATAAAATGCTTAATTACACACTACATGCTGCAGATAAATTTTATTTTGGATTTAGTATAGTATAGTATAATAATATTATTCTTTTAGGGCTCGTTTGGTACGCTGTATTGTATTGTATTGGATTGGATTGTATTGGACTGTATTGAATTGGATTGTATTATATTGGACTGTATTATTATTATACAATCATGTGTTTGGTGATATTTTGTATTAAATTGTATTATACTGTATTAACTAATACAACCTTCTATTCGGTATTAGATAATACGATATCCACCGTATTAGACCAATTAAAATGTATTAGCTAATACAATACAGTAAACAGTGCAAAATAAACCAAACATTGTATTGTATTATTCTAATACATTTTAAACTCCTAATACAATACAGTGCGGCGCACCAAACGAGCCCTTAGTGCTGAAATTTAGTATATTATTCAATTGTCATTCAATTGTCATTCATAATTAAAATTTAGTATAGAATTTATACTAATATTATTATTTTTCTCTTCTTCCAGCTTTCTATTTGAACCCAAAATACTAATATAGAGAAAACATTGAGGATAATTCAGATCTCCTGAAAACCGTACATAATGTCTATGCACAATTAGATCCTAAAACTGCATAAATTGTTAATTTGAAAATGAGGTAAAAAGTTACAATTTACAACCAATTTTATAATTCCAAGATTATAAACTCTTTGCATGGGAATTGTTAGCGAACAAACGTCACTATACGTGCGGAAGCGTTGCTGGATAGAACACAAACAAACACAATAATAAAGAAAAGATAAGATGAAGAGAAATAATTAAATTCAATCACACACAACACAAGAATTTACGTGGAAACCCAAATCATGGAAAAAACCATGGCTATCAGGACGACAAGTGAAAGTTCTAATATGTAGTAAATTATTACAACCCCACACTCATGATCTCTCTCTAAATAATACCCCAAACCCAATTACACCCAATGTTCACATTGAGATCTCTCTAGTATTTGCTATTTTGCTCCACCACTGATAACCTAGTTATTATGGTCTATTTATATGAATTATAGAGAGTTTAAGCAAAAATGAAATCCTACTCCTATACCTACAGGAATTACTTGTTCCACATAAATACTATTTCTTATTTATGACAAGTCTTCTTTTAAGCAGGAATCCTATTCTTATAATCATAAGAACTTCTAAAAACAACATATTTCCTCTTCCATGAATATTTCCTGATTCAACGCATGATTGTGATTGACTACGATTCAAGTTGCAGTTGGCCACCCGCTTCCTAAATCGTGTTGAACTTGATCACTCAGAAAACTATGATCCATGAGCCACATCCTCGTTGACCGCTCTCGGTACCGCTCTGGAAGCCACAGCGGTATCCACTGGAATTGGACCACTCTCAGTTACGCTGCGAAAATCCATAGCGATGACCACTGCTGTCAAAGCCACAGCAGTTGTCACTGTTTTTTGCTTCTACTATTCTTCAACGTCCTCAAGCCTCCCTCAAACATAACATCATACTCTTAAACGCTCTCACGTCTCCAGGAAGTCTCCGCATTGGTTGTATCTCGTTTGGTAACCTTTGGTAATTCAAGTCATATCCAACAGGAGTATTGTGTCATATTAATATATATTATTTACATATTGTTCTCATGAATGTAGATCATATACTGTGGTTCGTGTCACGGTTGACCAGCTGCACCCTACATCGTTACAAGTCACATGGAATTGACTGATCAGAAAACCGTGATCCATACGCCACTTTTTGCACCTAAACCGCTGTTACTCCCACAACGCTTTTAACAGCGCTATCTTCTAGAATCAACCATTGTGGGAACCACTGTCCAATTCCACAACGTTGCCCACATCGGTTTTCTTTAGTCTTCGGTTCTTCTTAGTCTTCAAACTTCCCTTAAACACCATCTTCATTTTTCAAAAGTTTTCCAATGTCTCTAGAAGGTTTTACATCAATGGAGTCTTATTTGGTTCTCATTGGGTTTATTTAAGAATACGAGTCTAAACCTAACAACTATCAATAATATGTGATATTAAAGATGAAAGGGTTAAATATTTAATTATCAATCGAACAATCTTAGATATTAGTAAAAATATCTGAAATTCATTCCATTAAAGGGGTTTCTTGTAGACAAAGAAATTAAAAGACATTGAAAATAAAATAATAATGAAAACCGGACGTTGGCACACTATAATTCATCGCAGTTTCCCAGAACATTCTGTGCTGCGGACTTGTTAACCAATTCTTCAATTGGTTAACTGATGCAGATAGGATTGCGGACTCTTACTTGGGACGTTCGGCACATCCGAAACAAGCCCAACTGGTGGTCTCCTAGTTGGCGCGGTCTACTGGTTATGAAGTCTTTATTTGTGTAGGAGTTGTTTTCTTTTCTTATTTAGGAGTTCAATTCAGATTTGTTTTGCTTTTAGAAGTCGACTCCACTTAGGATTCGACTTATTATTTTTCCTATTTAAATTGTTTGTTTCCTACATTGAAGGATTGATTTTTGATGAATAAATTTCTTGAGTTTTCCTTTTTCCTGGCATTCTTAAGAATCAACAGGTTTTAGAAGCTACAGGTTGTTTAGTTTCGTGAGGTTGTCTTACTCATAGCTTTCGGCTGCATCAGTTTGGTATCAGAGCAGGTTAATTTTTTTTTTTTTTTCACCGTCATGCCGCCAAGGAGACGCACTAATTTTCCAAACGCTCGTGAAGCCCCCGTTGACGAAGTCTATGAACGTGACGAGATCGCACAGTTACGACACCAGGTAGAGGCGTTAACGCAGCAGATGGCTGCCATGACGCACCAACATCAGACAGCTCCAAATTCGCCTTCGGCGGAGGAAGAAACGACTGAGGAGGACAACCCATTTGCCCCCTTCAACCAGCGCAACAACGACCTGCGGTTGAGGATTCGCGGCGATGGGATTCAGGGTTCAAAGTTGACATCCCCGAGTTCCATGGTGGATTGCAACCAGAGGAGTACTTTGACTGGGTTGCTGCAGTTGAGGAAGTGTTAGAATTTAAACAGGTTCCGGATAATAGGTGTGTTCCGCTGGCTGCAACACGATTGAGAGGTCGTGCAGACGCTTGGTGGCAACAACTGAAACTCACCAGGTCTATGCAGGGAAAATCGAAAATTGTTGTGTGGAAGAAGATGAAGAAACATATGCGGGCTGCCTTCCTACCACATAATTACGAATGTCTCATGTTCCAGCGACTACAGAATTTGAAGCAAGGCAGTCGCTCAGTGGATGACTACACAGCTGAGTTTTACCAACTGATTTCAAGGAATGCCATCATCGAATCTGATGACATGCGAGCTTCAAGGTACATCGGAGGTATAAGGATTCAGTTCCAAGATGTCCTCAATTTGTTTGATTTGGTTACCGTTTCTAGTGTTTATCAGAGAGCTATACAATTAGAAAAACAATTTGCAAGGAGAGGTTTGGGCATGACCAGTTCAGGGCAGAATTATGGTGGCATTCGACCAGGTGTTGCCACATCTTCCATTCCCTCAAAAACTGATGCGGCACCACCAGCAGCTGGTACGTCTTCGCATGCTCGTTGCTTCAGTTGTGGGGAGACAGGTCATCGGTTTGCTGACTGCAAAAAGGGGCCGAGGAAGGGGCTATTTGTGGACGCTGAAGGCGTGCTCGATGAGCCATGAGACGTTGATTCGGACCCAACATTTGATGCACTCATTGTCGCAGAGGAGGAACAATTAGAGGGTGATTGTGGGCCTCTTTTGATGGTCCGGCGCAGTTGCCTTGCGCCTCGTGGTGTTGATACTGATTGGTTACGAACTAACGTATTTCAGTCCACGTGTACTATAGATGGTAAGGTCTGTCGGTTCATCGTTGATTCGGGTAGTTGTGAGAATGTAATCTCAGAGGAAACAGTTCGTAAACTACAGCTTGCAACCGAGGCTCATCCAAGGCCATATAAGCTCACTTGGCTAGACAAACGGAATGATGTCACGGTAGCCCGACGAAGCCACGTTTCGTTCTCAATTGGAGCGACTTATAGGGACAAAATATGGTGCGATGTGGTCTCTATGGATGCCTGTCATTTGCTCGTAGGACGGCCGTGGTTGTATGATCGGAGAGTAACATATGATGGATTCCTCAATACATGCACATTTTCATTTAATTCGGTCAAGATTACACTCTTTCCTAGGAGAGAATCGGCTGGTCACACACCACCAAATGATTCCAGTAATTTGTTATCTATAGGCAAGTTTGAGGCAAAGGTAAGGGAATCAGGCGTTGTGTATGTGCTGCTTGGAAAGGAGGAAGTCAATTCCGGTGTCATCCCTAGTGCCAGGTGCTACCCTGCCAAATAGACCTCACTACCGGATGAGTCCCAATGAACACGAGGAGCTAAGGCGACAAATAAAGGATTTATTAGCAAAAGGACATATCAGAGAGAGTCTTAGTCCTTGCGCCATCCCTGCCCTCTTAACACCAAAGAAAGACGGGTCCTGGAGGATGTGTGTTGACAGTCGAGCAATAAATAAAATCACCGTCCGCTATTGGTTTCCTATTCCGCGATTGGACGACTTGTTAGATCAGTTGAGTGGGTCTATGGTTTTTACGAAGCTGGATTTGAAGAGCGGGTATCATCAGATTCGTATCCGCCCAGGGGATGAATGGAAAAGGGCCTTTAAAACTAGGGAAGGCCTTTTCGAGTGGTTGGTAATGCCGTTTGGGTTATCAAATGCTCAGAGCACATTCATGAGAGTGATGAATCAAGCGTTGAGACCATACATTGGCAAATGTGTGGTGGTATATTTTGATGATATCCTGATTTACAGTGCTAACCACGACTTACATCTGAAACATCTGCGTGACGTTCTAGTGATTTTGCGCAGGGAAAAATTTGTCGCGGCAGCCCAAAAGTGCACATTCCTAACCGACAAAGTTCTTTTTTTAGGATACATTGTGTCATCTTCAGGTCTATCGGTTGATCATTCAAAGGTCGAGGTGATTCGACAGTGGCCGCAGCCGCGTACAATTACAGACGTACGTAGTTTCCATGGCTTGGCTTCGTTCTATCGCCATTTTATCCCCAACTTCAGCAGCATTATAGTTCCGGTTACAAATTGCATGAAGACGAGCAACAAGTTCGTGTGGACACCTGAGGCAGACCAAGCGTTCTGCGAAATCAAGAGAAGACTCACGACAGCCCCTGTACTTATACTTCCGGATTTCTCACTACCGTTTGAGCTTCATTGTGATGCATCAAAATTAGGTGTTGGAGCAGTCTTGAGTCAAAATGGGAGACCAGTGGCCTACTTTAGCGAAAAATTGTCAGGTTCGAAATTGAGATATAGCACATACGATGTCGAATTCTACGCCGTCGTACAAGCCATTAGACGTTGGCGGCACTATCTTTTCTTACAGGAGTTTGTCCTGTACACGGACCATGACGCGCTCAAACACATGAGCAGTCAACACAAGGTATCCTCCCGCCATGCTTCCTGGGCGTCTTTCCTCCAGCAATTTACGTTTGTTATCAAGCACAAATCTGGCATACTCAATAAGGTAGCTGACGCTCTTAGCCGACGACGGAACCTGCTGATTGACATGAGAGTGAAAGTGGTCGGCTTCGATTCTTTTCAACACTTATACTCAGTGGATAAATTCTTTGCTGCCGTGTTGAAGGAAATTGAAGACAATCACAGATCAAAATTTGCACTGCACGAGGGCTTTATTTTCAAGGGGAACCAATTGTGTATTCCCATTTGTAGTCTTAGAGCAAAAATAATCAAGGAATTACATGAGGAGGGACATGTGGGACGTGACAGAACTTTCCAGCTAGTTGCCATGTCCTATTTTTGGCCTTCTATGCGGAAAGAGGTGGGTCGATTCGACGAAAGGTGCCGCGTTTGTCAAGTCTCGAAGGGTAGCGCCACCAATGCCGGGCTGTATATGCCCCTGCCAATTCCGGAACAGCCATGGGCAGATATTAGTATGGACTTTGTGCTAGGCTTGCCACGGACACAACGTGGTTTCGATTCTATCTTCGTCGTGGTGGATCGATTCTCAAAAATGGCGCACTTCATTCCGTGTAAAAAGACTACAGATGCAATACATGTGGCTCAACTATTCTTCAGAGAGATTTACCGTCTACATGGATTGCCGAGATCTATTGTTTCGGATCGGGACACCAGATTTCTCAGCCATTTTTGGCGCAGCTTGTGGAACATGATGAACACAAAATTGAATTTTAGCAGTGCCTACCATCCCCAGTCCGATGGACAAACGGAGGTGGTTAACAGGTCCCTTGGTAACCTGTTACGAAGCCTGGTGGGTGAGCAATTGAGGACTTGGGACCAGAAACTGAGTCAGGCTGAGTTTGCCCACAATTATGCGGTTAATCGGAGCACTCAGTTCAACCCATTTGAGGTGGTATACGGCTTTCTTCCGCGCTGTCCTCTTGATCTCACGTTCTTGCCTTCCAAAGCTAAGGTGCATCACAAAGCAGGGGATTTTGCAACACAGTTGCACGAGATCCATACACAAGTTCAAAAGAATTTGGAGGAAGCCACGGCAAAATACAAGCATGCAGCAGACCAGAGCCGCCGTAAGGTAGACTTTGGTGTGGGGGATTTCGTTTGGGCAATTTTGACAAAAGATCGATTTTCTGTCAGCGAATACAACAAACTTTTTGCTAGAAAAATCGATCCTGTCGAGATCATCGAGAAAATAAATTCCAATGCCTACCGCCTCCGATTGCCAAGCCACATTAAAACTGCTGATGTCTTCAATGTGAAACATCTGGTTCCTTTTCAGGGTGATCCGTCGTCTGGGGACGAGGACGAGCTGAATTCGAGGCCGAATTCTCTTCAGCTAGGGGAGGATGATGCAGATAGGATTGCGAACTCTTACTTGGGACGTTCAGAACATCCGAAACAAGCCCAACTGGTGGTCTCCTAGTTGGCGTGGTCTACTGGTTGTGAAGTCTTTATTTGTGTAGGAGTTGTTTTCTTTTCTTATTTAGGAGTTCAATTCAGATTAGTTTTGTTTTTAGAAGTCGACTCCACTTAGGATTCGACTTATTATTTTTCCTATTTAAATTTTTTGTTTCCTACATTGAAGGATTGATTTTTGATGAATAAATTTCTTGAGTTTTACTCAATTGAGTTTTCCTTTTTCCTGGTATTTTTAAGAATCAACAGGTTTTAGAAGCTACAGGTTGTTTAGTTTCGTGAGGTTGTCTTACTCATAGCTTTCGGCTGCATCATTAACCCTGGTTCTTCAATGGTCACGCGTTTTCATTTCATTTGTATTAGCAAGAAGCCGAGAAACACCGATATCAAAATAAAAAGAAACACTCACGTGATTCTATTTTTGCTTTGTAAAGTAACTATTATACGACACCACAATTTCTGAATATAATAATATTAAAAAAAATTAAAAATAATATTTAAAATTTGATGATATTTTAAAAAGTGAATAACAAATTATTGAAATAATTTTTTTAATTTATATATTATTAAATTATAGATTTAGATTATTTTTTAAAATATTTTTCAATTTTATAATTTATTTATTTAATTAAAAAAAATTAAAATATAGGTGGGATTTACGGTATGCCCAACGAGTTTAGATTCTCCAATTCCGTTGGGAGAGATCATGATTGAAAATTGAATAACAAACTATTTGAATAATTTATTGGATGAAATAATTATTTAATTTATATATTATTAAATTAAAATATCCAAAAACATTTTTAAATAAAAGTATAGTTTCATATTATTATTAAATAAAAATTTATTATTTATAAAATAGAAAAAAAAAATTTAATCCCACCTTGGTACTTGGATGTTGGGTGACTGGGTTGATACTTCATACAATCCCACTTAAGTGTTGTAGCGGGTCGCCCCCAAGAGTGTAACTCAACCGATAGATGAATGAGTTTAGGGTTTGGGTAAATAACTCCCAAATTAACGGTTCGAATCCTACTAATGATAAAAAACTTCAAAAACATACCTAATTTACTAATTAGATAAATGAATAAATAGATAAAATAATATTGTAGCGAGTCCAACTGACTTGGACTAGGTGAGAAGGACAAAAAGAGGATTAAAAAATGTTCCAAAGTTTCCAACTCTTGTGTGGGTGCACTAAACACGGCGCGACCATAAAGATCATGATAATTGATAGCGAATTCTATTTACAACTTACTAGAAAATGAAAATGAAACTCAACCATTATATTTATTGTTTTGTTTCAATAAATAAATTAATTGAATTTCATTTTTTACGTTATATTTCAACCATTATATTTTGTGTTTTAAGGGTATATGTTAAAACTACCTTAAATCACAAAAATAACTATAATTAAAGAAAATAAATAAATCAAACAGCTACCAAACGTGTATGCTCCTCAGTCCTCACCTGTTTATAGTGTTCAATTAATCATAAGTTGGCATGTTCCTACTGTTTCAATATGTCAGGACAAACTGCTTTAATCTAAGCTAAGGTGATTAAAAACAAGATTACTTTCCCACCCGAGATTTGTAATGTTAGACCATCTCCGACCCAACTGCAAATCTCCATTTTGCAGCAAGTTTACTCTCCAACCGAGCGCCATTGTGATCGCCAAAGTAGAGGTGAAGAATTTGCGTCGCCAGATCTGGCGTTCTTCCAAGAGCAGCGCTACTTTGCTGATGAGCTTGGTTTTTTTATTTTTCAGTTCCTTCATTTCCATGCAATCACAGTTTTGTTTGTTGATTAACTGATTTCTCACTTGTATACCTTTTTAAAAGTTTTGTTTAATCAAAGTTTTACCCCTATTATATCAAATGTATTTCAATTGTATCCTTTTAATTATCTAATGCTTTTGGTTAAATTATATTTGTTTTAATTTAATTATTATTTATATTAATATTTATAAAATTAAGTATTTATTATATATTATGGACAACATGATAATCGAGGACGAACATGATGTTGATACATCTATTGATGATCATATGGAAGCGCCACCACCAGAAGTTAAGAGGACGGTAGATGAAAATTCCCGTTTTCAAGAGTTCCTAGCTCGACATAGACAAATCAAGGATAAAAAAGCTCACAATGCACTCCGGGATGCATTAATTGATCATTTGTGGGATGAATATACTAATTCAGAGAATTAAATGATGATTAATATGTACTTTTAATTGTGTTTTTTCATATATTTTATGAAACGTAATGTCGAAGTTCAATTAATAATAAATAAAATATTTTAGTTAATTTCATTTAATTTATTAATTTATTAATGAATTTAATTTATTAATTTATTAATTTTTTAACTTATCGTAATATTATGTTAATTTCTTAACTTATCGTAATATTATTTTAATTAAGGGTGAAAAGTTAATTGTTGTGAAATAATAAAAAAAGAAAAGGAAATTTAGGAAATATTCTTTTTAGAGTTGGATTTGGAGTTACTGGTTGGAGATGAAAGTTGAAAGTTGCTGTATTTTGTAGCAAAGTTGCTACATTTTAAAGTTTTGGGTTGGAGATGCCCTTAGCTACTTGAAAAAAAAAAAAAAAAAAAAAAATTAAAGTAGGCTAACAAACCAAACTGTTGGTGGCCTGGTGGGCATGTATAGTGTTCAAATTTATCATCATAAATTAAAGATCCCACCGTAAAAACTTTTGAATATTTGATTCTTTTGTGTAGTTTGGATCTTCGTCCATTTTTTTTTCCAAGGAATTCGAACGACTTTTTCAATAAGGTTAACTAGTTTTTTTTGGGATATAATCTTTCCCCCTAGTTTGCCATATTAGACGGTTTGTCCCCTCTATTTTCAATAATGACCATTTCCCCCTTTGAAAACCAAAATATTAGACATTTTACCATTTGCCATTAGGAACTCCGTTAGTCTAGTACTTTGACCGTCAAAAAATCAATTAAAAGACTTTATTACCCTTGACCACATGAGTTATGCCCCATAATGATACCACTAATTGTTTTTAAAGGAAAAAAAATAAGAATTAAAAAAACATAATTGAAAATAAAAAATAAAAAAAGGGATCACCAATCACCACCGTCCATGACGGTGGAGATAATAAATAAAAAAGCAACAACAAAATTCAGTATTTTAAAAAAAATCAATATTTTAAAATATATTTTTTAATATGGTTTTAGTTTTTTTAAAATTATATTATTTTATTATTCTTTATATTAATGTTTTTTTAAATTAATTTTTAATTTTTACATTTCATTCTTTATATTAATTTTTTATCTTTACTTTTTATTCTTTATATTAATGTTTTTTTAAATAAATTGTTTAATTTTTTATTTTCAATTCTGTTTTTTTAAATACTTTTATTTGTTTTTTATTTTTTTAATTATGATTTTTTTTTCTTTAAAAATAATTAGTGGTATCATTAGGGGCATAACTCATGTGTTCAAGGGTAATAAGGTCTTTCAATTGATTTTTTGACTGTCAAAGTACTAGACTAATGGAATTCCTAACGACAGGGGGCAAAATGTCTAATATTTTGGTTTTCAGGAGGAGAATGGCCATTACTGAAACTAGAGGGGCAAAGTGTCTAATATGACAAACTACAAGGAAGAAAATGGTTATATTCTTTTTTTTTTTTTTTTTTTGACATTATCTATCATATCATCTATCTAGATCCAGTATTTCTTTTTGAAGTTTTCTATCATTGGTATGATTCAAGCCCTGACTAGGAAGTCATTTGCCCAAGCCCAAACATATTCATCTATCAGCTGAGCTACACCCTTAGAGAAACATATTTTTTGTGGCTATTTGTTTTTAGGAAATTAAAGGAATATTTGATTGCTTCTGAATTAACTATTTGCCCGACCAAAAAAAAGTGTTTATATGGGGTCGTTTTGGTATCCATGACTGATTATATATACAAAAGTCATTTCACTGAATCTCACCCATTGTATCATCTCATCAAATATTCCTTGTTTGTTATTGGTTACTTGGTTTTCTTTCGATGGATCTTGTAAATCTTTTCGTTTCAAGTGAGAGATTGTCGTCCCAATATGACATCAGGTGTCATATTTTAATATGACACCTGATTGGGACTAAAAATATGGCTGCCGATGCCATATTGAGACTAAAATCTAATCTCTCACGTGTAGTATAACTGGCACCGATAAATGTCCAAATAAACTAAAATCTTCAATCTCCCAATCATACTTGGATGTGTTTGACTTGGATTAATAAGCTAATTAGCTATAGCTCTCATTATATATACAAGTGTCATTGCACTCTTTCATCAAATATTTCCATGGACCTTGTAAATCTTTTCAAGTCCTTCTTTCTCTCTTGTAACTCTTCAATCTTTTCAAGGTCCATGGAAATAACTCTGTTGGATGTGTCCACATCCAAAACGTTGGATATATGATACCACACAGAGGTAGACCATAATGGGGTTTATGGGGGCCCTAATGAAAACCAAAAAAAAGTATGTCAAAGAAGAACGGGGGAATTACAGTTTAATCCTTATCTTTTTAGGAAACATCACTTTTTTAAAATGTATCGAAAAAGTCTCTCGTCAGTCGATGGTTAGTCAAAGTTAATGGGTCCAGAGGTAAAATGGTACTTTTGGTAATGAAAGTGTCAAAAAGACAGTTATTGAAATAAAATAACTTTGGAGCTCAAGAAAAATCCAATGTTTTAAATTTTGGAGCTCAAAAAGATTCTTCTTCAAATCTTAGATAAAAAGTTTTGTACTTCTTCAGTCTCTTTTTGCTCATTCTGTGTACCATTATTTCCGGTGGGTTTGGTTTCGTTCATCACATATGATACATATACAAATGCTTTTGCAGGACGGAAGAATTAACTATGACGAGTTTGTGGCCATGATGAGAAAAGGCAATCCAGATATGGTCGCAAACAGACGGCGCAAGTAAGCTGCTCCATACAGTTTGCTTGTTTGAATGGCCTGGATTCACGGGCTCAACTGCTTTGATAATCATGTATTTGATTAGTGTTTCCGGGGGGGCTTAACATGTTTTTTAGCCGACTGAGATGACAAACACAGTTGGATTCCCCTGAAATCGTTTGTCTATGTCTGCCTTTTGCAGGGCCAAACTGTGATCGTATTGCCGGAAAATGTGATTGTTTTGAGGTTGGATGGATTTCTATACTGGTATTTTAAATGGACCGAGTGTGTGTACAAATTCTTGTATTGTTCTCAAATTAGGCAACCTTTACTTGTTCCTTATTATGACTGGTTTTCATGTGACAGCTGAATTTGTAATCTTTTGTTTCTGTTACATATTATTGATCAAAGTGAGAGAGGGAGAGAGAGAGAAGAAAGGTTGATGGTTTTATAATTTTTATTTGCCACTTTTATTGGATTTTTCTATTTTAGAAGATGGACACATTCACTCCTCATATATTCTTTGAAAACCCGTTCGAATGTTAACTATTAAGGCAGCGAAAGAATTTCCATAGTTGATTCCAGCTTCAGGAATCTCTCTACTTGAATAGTTTCTAGTTGAATTCATTAATTTATTACTTTTGATTTTATTCACTAGTTTTCAGTCTCACAAGAGTCTAAAGATAGTATTTAAGACGTTAAATTTGAGACGGAGAGGCTACCAAAGTTTATAATTTACAGGAGCAATATGATCCCCTTGTAATTTCTAAAAGGTGTGAATGCCAATCAGGTTGAAGTAGTCTCAACATCTCACTGTCCAAATCAATTTGTTAAATAAACAAATATTACACATAACATATAACATACTAATAGTTCTATAACAAAATTAAATTAAATCAACTAAAATTTGTGAAATTAAAGTAAATAAGAATAATAATATTTACACCACTGTTGCTAAAAATGGCACAGGTCTTAGATCCCCATATTATTATATAAAATTAAGAGATCCTATAAAGCTAAAAAAAACATATAACAAAATAAAATTATACATATGATATCACACCTCGTTTATAAGTTTATTCATCATAAATACATTAAAACACAAGAGTATCAAAATTTAACAAACCACATACGTGTAAGGGAATGGCATATATATGTCAATAGATCCCATGTAGAATTTTCAGGTGCGACGGAAACAAGCTACGATGGTGAAGAAAGAGATGACAAAGATGGTCCATGTCATGCATTTGAGCCACACCGGGAGTGGAATTGTGATTGTTATATAGCTTTTGGGTTTTGGATATAAGCCACGTGGAAGCGAAGGGGACCCAAAACAACTCAGCCACTCATAGGCCGAGCATGTTATATAGCTTTTGGGTTTTGGATATAAGCCACGTGGAAGCGAAGGGACAACTCAGCCACTCATAGCCCTTCGCTTCCACGTGGCTTATATCCAAAACCCAAAAGCTATATAACATGCTCGGCCTATGAGTGGCTGAGTTGTTTTGGGTCCCCTTCGCTTCCACGTGGCTTATATCCAAAACCCAAAAGCTATATAACATGCTCGGCCTCTGTGTCTCTTTCACCTCTCCGTTTTTACTCTTTCAATTTTTCAAGCTTTCTAGCACTCTGTTTCTTCAACCCACCAAAACAAAACATTCTCTTTAATGGCTGAGTTTTTGTTTCAGATTTCTCAGTCTCAACAACTGTTTTGATTTTTTTGATCAACTTTCACTTCAAAACTTCAACTTTCCCTCTTCCTTTCAACTAAAGCAGCTCCTCTTCCATTCTTTCATCAAATATTTCCTCGTTTAGTATTTGTTACTTGGTTTTCTTTCAATGGATCTTGTAAATCTTTTTAAGTCCTTCTTTGTCTCTTTGTTCACTAAAATCTTCAATCTCCCACGTGCAGCTGCCACATTACCAGTACCGGCTGCTCCAGTAGACCCTGAAGCAGCGGTGAACCAGCAGATGAGTCCTCCCGACACGGCTACTGTTGATCACAATCAGGATCAGCATAATAAACTAGTAGATGGTGCGATGAAAATGATATGTTTTTGCTTGCCAACAGCAGTTGAAATAGCTCTTCAGTCTTTGCAGACTAAATCTCAACTCCCACTTGCCTTCCATTTTCTAATTGTGGCCCTCCTTTTCTCCTTCAACTTTCTCTTCCTCGGCAACTTCATCACCCCGAAATTTCCTGAAATAGCTCAAGTTTTGGAGTTTGTTGGTGTTTTTTTTGCAGTGACGGCGATTTATATAGCAATCACAATTCCACTCCCGGTGTGGCTCAAATGCATGACATGGACCATCTTTGTCATCTCTTTCTTCAGCATCGTAGCTTGTTTCCGTCGCACCTGAAAATTCTACATGGGATCTATTGACATATATATGCCATTCCCTTACACGTATATGGTTTGTTAAATTTTGATACTCTTGTGTTTTTATGTATTTATGATGAATAAACTTATAAACGAGGTGTGATATCATATGTATAATTTTATTTTGTTATATGTTTTGTTTTAGCTTTATAGGATCTCTTAATTTTATATAATAACAGCAACAGTGGTGTAAATATTATTATTCTTATTTACTTTAATTTCACAAATTTTAGTTGATATAATTTAATTTTGTTATAGAACTATTAGTATGTTATATGTTATGTGTAATATTTGTTTATTTAACAAATTGATTTGGACAGTGAGATGTTGAGACTACTTCAACCTGATTGGCATTCACACCTTTTAGAAATTACAAGGGGATCATATTGCTCCTGTAAATTATAAACTTTGGTAGCCTCTCAGTCTCAAATTTAACGTCTTAAATACTATCTTTAGACTCTTGTGAGACTGAAAACTAGTGAATAAAATCAAAAGTAATAAATTAATGAATTCAACTAGAAACAAGTCAAGTAGAGAGATTCCTGAAGCTGGAATCAACTATGGAAATTCTTTCTCTGCCTTAATAGTTAACATTCGAACGGGTTTTCAAAGAATATACGAGGAGTGAATGTGTCCATCTTCTAAAATAGAAAAATCCAATAAAAGTGGGAAATAAAAATTATAAAACCATCAACCTTTCTTCTCTCTCTCTCCCTCTCTCACTTTGATCAATAATATGTAACAGAAACAAAAGATTACAAATTCAGCTGTCACATGAAAACCAGTCATAATAAGGAACAAGTAAAGGTTGCCTAATTTTAGAACAATACAAGAATTTGTACACACACTCGGTCCATTTAAAATACCAGTAAAGAAATCCATCCAACCTCAAAACAATCACATTTTCCGGCAAATACGATCACAGTTTGGCCCTGCAAAAGGCAGACATAGACAAACGATTTCAGGGGAATCCAACTGTGTTTGTCATCTCAGTCGGCTAAAAAACATGTTAAGCCCCCCCGGAAACACTAATCAAATACATGATTATCAAAGCAGTTGAGCGGTTGAGCCCGTGAATCCAGGCCATTCAAACAAGCAAACTGTATAGAGCAGCTTACTTGCGCCGTCTGTTTGCGACCATATCTGGATTACCTTTTCTCACCATGGCCACAAACTCGTCATAGTTAATTCTTCCATCCTGCAAAAGCTTTGTATATGTATCATATGTGACGAACAAACCAAACCCCAGAAATAATGGTACACAGAATGAGTAAACTGAGACGGGGAGAAGTACACAAATTTTTATCTAAGATTTCAAGAAGAATCTTCTTGAGCTCCAAAATTTAAAACATTGGAATTTTCTAAAACTATAATCAATGAAAACTTATGTGGAGTTCATTTGTATGGGGTCGATCGGGTAATAAAATTATCATATTAATGTCTTCATTTATTCAAAGAAAATAAACAAGTAGATAAGAAACCTACATGGTCTATGTCAACTTCTGCAATGATTTCTTTTATCATTTTCTTGTCGCCCATATTATACTTCTTAAGGGCATGTTCCAGCTCTTCCATCATAATGTACCTAATTCGGAAGCGGGAAACGGAAACCGGCACAAGATACTAAACAATCAGTATTATGAGAACATTTTTACATAAAACATAGGTAATATAATATAACCATTATTATTAATATGATCAACTAAACAGGAAGATTGCGTACCCACTCCTGTCCTTGTCAAAATATTCAAAGGTTTTGTACAAGTGTTCCTCTCTTTCAATTCTATTCATATGCATAGTTGCTGTTATGAACTCAATGTAATCAATGGTTCCATTTCCATCAACATCAGCCTGACAATGTAAACAAAAAAAAATCAGTCGAACCATAGAGCAGATAAGGCATGTTCGGGACAGTGATAAAACATTTCAATAACAATGTTAAAGTCAGGAAGACCGAAAGGAAAAAAGAGCCAAGAGGTATTACCGCTTCCATTAACTGTCTAACTTCAGACTCAGATAGCCTGGTGCCCAGCTTTGGAAGACCGGCTTTCAACTCTTCATAAGTGATTGTTCCACTATTATCGGTGTCCATGGATTTGAACATTTCCTTCAACCCCATGATTTCATCTTCGGAAAGATTTTCTGCAATCACCTGAAAGGAAAGAAAGAAATACTTGTTATACTACATTGCAGAACTGGAAGATGTCAAAGGTAACAGCAATAATGATTGGTGAGGATGGTGATGTTTTTATAACATCATTATGTTGAATGCTTTCTTCTTCATAGAGAATGACTTGATTTTTTAAAAAGAAAAACTTATTACCTTTAGAGCTACTTTTTTGAGTTTGTTCATTGCCCTGGATTGCTTCATTCTAGTCAAAACAGCAATGTCAAGAGGCTTATCAGAGGCATCACCATCCACTCTCATCCACGGATGATCTGCATTGCATTTTCAGTAATTGAGCTTCATCCATAAATTACTTAAATGCCAATAAATTTTTATAGGATGAACATTAGGAATGAGAAGAAAGGACAAACAAACAAATGACTTGACTTTAAGATGGATCTATAAGAAATCTTAAGAGTCCATTATAAAACCATGGAACTTCAATAAGACAAACACAGAATTAGCAGAAAAGACGAACACGCATATGGCTGCATGCAATACAGGATAAACCTGTTAGAGACCCTATAATCATCATTTGTGACTCTAGACAATCTTTTTAAGGATAACAAAACTTACTTAGTACTTCAACAGCTGAAAGTCATTCTTTAGGATCAGCACACATCATCTTCTTTACAAGATCTTTGATACTGCTGGATATGGAGGGCCAAGGATCAGAGTACAGCATCAAAGATACCCTGTATAATGATATCATTACGAGACAGGCAAGGAAAACCACCATACCTTTATAATGATATGTGGACATGTTAGTGTCTGAAATGGCATTACATGAAGCAAGGACGGAAGATTCCAGATTATTGCTATTCTCTCTCTTCCATAGTACCATTAGCAGCCAACGCTTTGCAAATGAAATTAACACAATAACACATAAAGTGACATCTTTAGAACAATATAATTCATAGGATATGATTTCAGAGCTTACAATATGACCTGGCAACTATGCCCTGGCTTCATAACATCATTTTTAAAATTTCATTAGGCCAGTACTAGCTAGCATATAAGCAAATAACGAAAAAATTTCTACTTCCATTGAGCTGCACTCACCACTATGCATGTTCTCTAAATTGACCTGCAGCCTATCAATGGACGAAAAAACTGCAAAAGTGTATGAATCTATTAACAAAAGTGTAGAAAGGAAATATGAGCAAATGCACGAATGGTACTATATAAGAGATTAATGACAAACAAGGAAAGTGCATTTACTAGAAATTGCTGGTCTGAAGACACCAACACTAAAAACCAGGGAAATGCCAAGCAAAACAAAAACAAGTAAACAGGTTTCTGCTTTTCTATTTCTCTCAATAAAATCTGAGTTGAGAACTATGTGCATTTCTGCTTGAATGGTCTGGATCATGATATGTAGAAACCTCCTCATCGGCTGCTTGATGATTAGGGAGTAAACTAACTTTTGAATTTTGGCAGAGCAGCACAATAAAGCAAATATTCCTCCTGCAAATGGCTCCAATGGTATCAACAAATACATAAACTGAAAAACAACGAAAAGGACTAGTATGGCCAATTGAAAAGCTGGCATGTAAACTCTTTACCTGCACCATTGTCGTCTGCATTCAACAAAATAATAACATGCTTGAACAGCGAAAGAAGAGTGAGAGTCCAAAAGATCAACGAAAACACCCTGAATACTGTATCGTCAGTTTGATAATTGTGCAATCTTCCCAAAAAAGTGCTTCTATAATCATAAAGAGGAGATATACTAAAATCACCAAACACAATACCAAAACTCTGGTATGCTAAAAGGAGGACTTGCGTACATGTCCTTTTATTATCAACCTGCATCAAAAGCAAACAAACACATCAACTCATAAATTTTGCGCACATCAATCAGCTGATAAATTTTGAGAGCAAAGCAATTTGAGATAACAATCCCACTCTCTCTAAAAACACAAACCCATTAAAATCAGGCAAAAATAAAATCACCCCACATTTCAATTTCATATAGAGAAGACACAAACCAAATGATTTTTATGATCCACATTATGTAGTTTATCTCATATTAATTAACAACAGAGGATCTGATCAATCACAATATATCTTTTGAACAATTAATCAAATTTTATAAAAATCTTCGAATGTAAGAAAAAAAGAAATCTAGGGTTGATGAGAGGGAATGTGAAAGACATACCATGTTAATGGGACCGAGAGTGAGCTGCAGATGCGGGTCTGGGTTCTGTGTTGGTTTTGTGATGTTAAATGGGACGGGCAGAGAGAGTGAGAGACACAAATGGGTTTAGTTTGTGGGGACTTCAATTTCATTGCAAGTACGCAAGTTTTTGTTTGTATTTATAAGGGTGAGTCGCCGTCGAATGTTACTATAACCAAAGAACTAATATCCACATGATTTCAGTGCTTACATTATGATCTGGCAACTATACCCTGGCTTCATAACATCATTCTTTAAATTTCATTAGATGGGAACTAGCTAGCATATAAACAAACAACGAAAAAATTTCTACTTCCATTGAGCTGCACTCACCGCTGTGCATATTCTCTAATTTGACCTGCAGCCCATCAATGGACGAAAGAACTGTAAAAGAGTAGGAATCTATTAGCACAAATGTAGAAAGGAAATCTGAGCAATTGCACGAATGGTACAATATAAGAGATTAAAGACGTACAAGGAAAGTGCATTTACTGGAATTTGCTAGTCTGAAGACACCAACACTAAAAACCAGGGAAATGCCAAGCAAAACAAAAACAAGTAAAACGGTTTTTGCTTTTCTATTTCTCTCAATAAAATCATTGAATCAAGAACTATGTGCATTTCTGCTTGAATGTTCTGGATCATGATATGTAGAAATCTCCTCATCGGCTGCTTGATGATTAAGGAGTAAACTAACTTTTGAATTTCGGCAGAGTAGCGCATATAAAGCAAATATTCCTCCTGCAAATGGCTCCAATGGTATCAACAAACACATAAATTGAAAAACAACGAAAAGGACTTGTATCACCAATTGAAAAGCTGGCATGTAAACTCTTTACCTTCACCACTGTCGTCTGCATTTAACAAAATAATAACATGCTTGAACAGCGAAAGACGAGTGAGAGTCCAAAGATCAATGAAAACACCCCGAAAACTGTATCTTCAGTTTGATAATCACGCAATCTTCCCGAAAATGCTTTTATAAACATAAAGAGGAGAAATACTCAAATCACCAAACACAATACCAAAACTCTGGTATGCTAAAAGGAGGACTTGTTTACATGTCCTTTTATTATCAACCTGCTTCAACAGCAAACAAACACATTAACTCATATAAAATTTGAGCACATCAAATCAGCTGATAAATTTTTAGAGCAAAATTTGAGATAACAATCCCATTCTCTCTAAAAACACCAACCCATAAAAATCAGGCAAAAAAAAAATCACCCCACATTTCGATTTCATATATAGAAGACACAAACCAAATCAAAATATGATTTCATGATCCACATTATGTAGTTTATCGCATATTAATTAGCAATAGAGGATCCGATCAATCACAAGATATCATTTAAAAAATTAAAATATGGGGTTGATGAGAGGGAATCTGAAAGACATACCATGTTAATGGGACCGAGAGTGAGCTCCAGATGCGGGTCTGGGTTCTGTGTTGGTTTTGTGACGTTGAACGAGACAGACAGAGAGAGCAAGTGAGAGACAAAATCGGGTTTAGTTACAGTTTCAAGTTGGGAACTTGAATTTCATTACAAGTACATAAGATTTTGTTTGTATTTTTAAGGGTGAGTCGAATCTGTCAAATGTTGTTGTAACTTGTAACCAACTGCATCAAACTTCGTTTCGATGTTCGTATATGTTGCTGGGTTCCCTAGAAATGTAAGATTTTTTATTTATTTATTTATTTATTTTTTTTTATTTTTTTTTTTTAGTGCTAGATACACTCTCACACCGTACTATGACACATGTAAAGCATTAACTTTTTCCTATTAAATTTGTAATCTTTATAAAAGGCCTCATTTTTCATTTTATTTACAATACAAACCAATAACTTATTTTCTATATTGTCCTTCTCCGTTAACTTTAACATTACCATTTTGGGGGGTGTATTGGATTGGGATTTTAATAGACAATTTTAGGAAATAAAAGTCTGGTGGTATTGGATTGAGACACTCTCACACCGTACTATGACACATGTAAAGCATTAACTTTTTCCTATTAAATTTGTAATCTTTATAAAAGGCCTCATTTTTCATTTTATTTACAATACAAACCAATAACTTATTTTCTATATTGTCCTTCTCCGTTAACTTTAACATTACCATTTTGGGGGGTGTATTGGATTGGGATTTTAATAGACAATTTTAGGAAATAAAAGTCTGGTGGTATTGGATTGAGACTTTTTAATAAGTTAGATAAGTCTGGTGGTATTCGATTAGGACTTTTAAGATTTTTTTAAAAAGTTCATAATATCTTGTGGTATTGGATCTAGACTATTAAGATTTTTTTAAAAAGTCTATAATATCTTGTGGTATTGGATCCAGACTTTTAAGATTTTTTAAAAAAGTCTATAATATCTTGTGGTATTGGATCCAGACTTTTAAGAAATAACAAATTGTCTAGTGGTATTGGATTGGGATTCAGATTTGTAGGATTTCATGACAATATGGATTATTTAGACTTTTTTGTGATAAATATTAATACCAAGACCCTAAAATTGTCTTGCATATTCACATCAGACTTTTTATGCTCGCTCAAGACCTTTCAGAAAATAGAAACAAGGTTGTGAAGAAACCCTAACAACAGACCAGGTTCAGGTAACCTTTTTCTTGTATGCATGTGTACGTAGATGGTTTGCTTCTGCTTTGTATGTTGATTTTCGTGTTTTGCTATTGCTAATACGTTCAAATTCTTGCTTCTGCTTGAACTACTAACACCAATAGAAGCCGTTCAAATATATATATATATTTCTTACAAATTCTTTTCAAATAAAATCACAAACTTTTGAATATATATATACCAATAGAAGTCGTTCAAATAAAAGTCTGTGATTATATATTTTAACATCAATAGCTGCTTTATCTTTTATCTTTTTAGCTTTACCTTTTTTTTTCCCTTGTAAATATGTTTAGCACTTGAAATCTTGAACATGTTACACGTGATCTACATAGGTTGGGCGGAGTTTCAGCTTGTTAATTTTTAGTTTCTCCTATTTATTATTTATTTTATAATTACGTTTGATTATTTATTATTGTTTGTTAATTTGAATAGAAGTAATTATATTTGATCAATTATTTAAAAAAATATATATTTTCAAACATAACAATTTTTTTCTATATCAAAAAAAAAAAAAAATTATAGGTCCTCTGTCACCAGCTTTTTTTTTATCACTAATTACTTGGTTGATTTTGAGCTCATCATCTTCAAACTCACAACTCACAATATGTAAAAACTGTTTTGTTTATTAATTTAGTTTTTTAATTTATAGATTTTTTTTTTTTTTTTGTTTGTGATTGTATTTGGAATTTATGTGTAGAAATATATGTGGTTTGTGATTGGTTTGTTATAGAAGTATTGGAAAACATCGTAAATTCCATAGATAATTTAGCTGTCTAATCCATAGCTAGATAATGTAGTTATTTTGGATTTTGTTTATTGTAGTACTAGTTAAGATGGAAATTGGGGATTCACAAAATGGAAATGGCAAAGGAAAAGGGAAAACTGATACCTATCAACAGTGGACCATGGATGATAGCAATTTGCTGTTGGGGTTGTTGGCTGAAGCTATGAAAATTGGGTTGCGTGATGCGAATGGATCTTTAAGCAAGCTGAATGTAGAAAACTTCATACTTCCTCTTCTTAATGCGAAAACTTTATCACCCATAAGTTGAAGTCTAACATAGTAACATTATTGTGGTATTTGTTTTTTAGAGTTTAACTTCTTATTTATTAAACTCAGAAGAACAATCACCTATGCCGGCTCCTTTGTATTTGTTTATGTACACTACCTAGTTTGAGTTTCTCAACTTGGGTATGTGTGTTAGCTAGCAAATTTATAGGCCCATATTAAAAAAAAAAAAAAATAAAAAAAAAAAAATAAAAAAGTCTAAAAAATCTTTAAATAAAGTCTAGATAATCATAATAGTCTATAAATAAAGTCCATAAACTCTTTTTGAAAAAAAAAAATTCAAAATCCTAAAAGTCTAGTCCATATAATCCTAATTGTCTTTAAAATCCATAAAATCCATAAAAATCCATAAAATCCTACCACCCAAAAATTGTCTATTAAAATCCTAATCCAATACACCCCTATCGGTTTATATATATATATATAGTGGTTCTTTTATAAGAGATCCCTCAATTATAGAATTCTAAGGACCGTATTATTTGATTGTTGGATATATCTGATGGCTATAAATTAATGAGGAGTGCTAAAATCACTCTCTCAACTCACTCTCTCAACCCACTCTCTCTTCTCCTTTTGACACTTGTCCATTATTTACTTTTTTGAAATAAATTTTAAAGCCATCATTAATGAATTGTTTTTACATGTTATTTACAATTCAAACCATCATATCTTCCCAAATTGCCGTTTTTCTTTACACCTAATTGTCATAGTCATTTTCTTAAATATTAATATTATTATTATTTTATATCTCTTTTTTATTTTATAAAATATCATAACAAATACAATTTATACTTGAAAAATTATCGTTTTTGTCTATATTATCATAAGTTCATCATATTTTATAAAGTGATTATTTTTACGCAATTTGAAAAATATAGTTTAAAAAAATTAAAATTCATTAATAATATCAAAACTCAAATATACTAAAAAACGCAAGATGCCAATGTTTATTGTATTTTAATAACGTAAATATTGTTAATAATATATTTGCTAATTTTTTAAATAAATTTAATAAATATTATTTAACCCATTTTACATTTGAAGATTTTTGCTCACATATTTGGAAATGACAATTTGGTGTAAAAAAAGGGCAATTTGGGAAGATGTGGATGATTTGAATTTTAAATAACATGCAAAAAATAATTCATTAATGATGGCTCTAAAATTTATTTCTAAAAGTCAATATAAGACAAGTGTCAAAAGGAGAAGAGAGAGTGAGTTGAGAGAGTGAGTTGAGAGAGTGTATCTAGCACTCCTCTAAATTAATTAGATTTTAAAGCATTTGGGCAGCTAAAATTGAGCTAGCTACCCGGTGAAATATGGAAAGAGCAATTAATGCTCTCTTGATTCTTTATTTGATTTTCCATAACCATTAATGCTTTCTTTTATATATATATATATATATATTAGGTGTGTGTTTTTTTCAAGACTCTACAACTTCTTTTATTTTTTAAGTGTACGGTCCCAAATTGAATTGTTCGGATATTTCTTTTCACCAAATTTTCATTACCAAACACTAGCTAATTTGATGACTGTTGTATAGAATAAATAAACTATTGTTAAATAGTTTAAAAATATATTATAGAAAATTCATATAAACTGAAATTCATTATTTTAATTTTTAACATCCGAGGAGAAAAACGTGAACCTCGGTTACCCTTATTGGGTTTGCCTTAATTGTATATGTGTTTAAGCCAAAATCTTTACATTTCAAGATTTAGTTAATGAAAGATTTTTTTTTTCTCTCTCTATGTGATTAAACAAAAAAAAAAAACAAAAAAAAAAAACAAATGAATATGGTTAGATTGACAGACAAATTAAGTCAAATTAAAGCAAATCAATTTTAAATTAAAAGATAAAAAAAAAATGTAACTATCTACTTAACATTAGATTTTTTTTCTCTGAGTATCTAAATTTTTTTACAGTACTAATAGTATTTACATGTTATGGGTAATATCTTTTTTGTTTAACAAATTGATTTCAACATCCTTACCCCATGTGGCATTGTGATAATTAATGGTCATTCAGTCCGATAATGTCTTAAGTTCAAGTTATAACAAAGAAAATAAATTAATTTCAACATTGAGTTGTTGAGACTTGAGACTAGTTCAACACTAACCGAAAAATTCGATCATCATTCACGTCTTTTTTAAATTACAAGTTTATCATGTATTCATGTTGCTATCAACTTCAGGTCTCAAATTTAATGTCTTAATCGTTGAGCTCCTATAAGCTTTTGGATCAAATGTTTAATAAGTAAAAAGACTGAAAACTAGTTGATATAATCAAAAGTAAATTAATGAATTCAACTAGAAACAAGTCAAGAAGAGAGATTCCTGAAGCTAGAAACAAAAGCTGCCTTAATTCGATGATTCAAAGAATACATGAGAAATTAATGTGTCCATATTCTGAAATAGTAAAATCCAGTACAAGTGGCAAATAAAACCATCATCATTCTCTCTCTCTCTCTCTCTGATCCATGATATGTAGCATAAACATAAAATTAAAATCTAATTTGAGAACAATACAAGAATTTGGCCAACTTCAAAACAATATCACATTCTTCGACAATAGGATCACAGTTTGGCCTTGCAAAATGCAGAGATAGATAAACGGTTTTTCAGAGGGAATCAACTGTGTTTTTCATCTCAATTGGTTAAAAACGTGTTAAAACAATCCAATAGTTGAATAAACAAGTACATTCTCAAGTAATCAATCCATACAATATCACACTCCTATTAACATGTATTCTATCTATTTTACACTCGGACCTTTTACTAGTGACTCAATCAAGATCGTGCAAGATCTATTGAGACTTTATACCATTACAAGGCAAGTGATCTATGTCTTCATGACATGCATCATCAAATAGAATGCTAGATCAAACATCCTATGAAAATTAGAAATACAATCAAAACTCAAATAAAATGAACCTAGTTTTATATCAAGTAGAATTCCGAACAAAATAAATTCAGACCTAATTCAACACAAATCATCACCATCATATAATATGAATCAAAGCAATCTAAATCAAGAAATGTGAAGAATTAAGATTTACTTTGGAAATTAAGAGCAAGTCACACAAACTTGAGTGTAAATCATAAAATCTGAAAAAAAAATTAATCTCTGAAAATGCTCAGGATTCGTTCTACTTGAAAAAAATGAATCTCTGACACTTTGAATCGGTCAAAAAGAGTCCGAACTCCCAAATGAGTGAGATATCGAAAAACGAAAAATTATGCACAAAACTGAAAAATAGAGGACGAAAGATATAAATCCGTGTGAGAAAAAAAGCACCATGCAGCAAGGGCTGCACAACCCATGTTGCGTGCTAGGGTAGCGCACAACGTGCTCTTAAGGATAATGTGCGCAGCTGCATGCCTTGGCTTGTGCTGCGCGTGCAGGCCGAGTGGCCAATTTGGCGCAGCTGGTACTACACCAAAGCAAACTCGCTGCATGGGCAGAGGCCATTTGTTAATATTAATACACATGTTGGTAATTGTTTGATACCAATTACACATTAAAATTTTAAAACATTTCAATTTTCATACATTTCCTTTGAAAATAAATCATATATTTTTTAGTCCGTATATAAATTCCGTAATTAACATTATAATTTATAAAACACGTTGTCTAATCAACTTAAGAGCAGATTTTTTTTTTTTAGCATAGCTAAAAATAATTATTTTAAAAACTACAGTAATACCTATTTGACACTAAACAAATATACATTAGATGGTTCATAAAAATATTTTTAAATACTTTAATTTCACAAAAAAAAATAATATTTATTTTGTTTACGGTACTAATATGTTATATGTTCTTGTGCTAAATTTCAAATACTAACAATTGTACGAATCTATTAAAAGAGTATAGATTTTGTAATACGATATCGAATCCATAGAGATTGATGAAAAATTAATCTAATTATAAATTTAAATTTAATCATATCCTATTTAATCCATATATAATGCAGTAGATGCAGATGGTACCGAAGGAGAGGATTCCGATGCAGAGGAGCAGGGCTGGCCCATGGGGGCAGCAAACCCAGCAATTTGCTGGGGCCTCCAAATGGTCCATTCTCCTTTTTCTTCTTTTGAGGCCCCAAGTCCAATTTATTTTAGTTTAAGAATGGCCCAATTTCAAACATTGCTTTGTTTTTTTTAATAAGACCCAATTATCTATATCTAGTTCAATTTAATAGAAATAAACATTAAAGTCCAATTGAATTCTAACATATCAGATTTAGTTTTATATCATTTGAGTCAAAACTGTCTGAGTCCGATTGAATATTTTTTTTTTTTTTTTTTTAAGAGAGTCCAATTGAATTACTAACCTAATCAAAATCGCCACCCAATCTCTCCATGACTTTGTCGACTGATTTCCTTTCCTATTTCAATGTGCTTCCAAAAAGGTGTGTGTTTCACCTCTCAATGTCTCATTTTATTTTATTTTTGAAAACAGTCCACCATTTCTTGTAATTTACAAAATCAGTTGCTTTTATTTTTGAAGTATATGTTGAATTTAGTTATCACCTCTCAATGAATAAATATTTATTAAAATTTTTTTTTATGTTAATGATAATAATTTTTATATAGGGCTCCAATTTTTGTTAATATCGTTAAATGGCTCGGATCCCAAAATATCTGGAGACAGCCCTACAGAGGAGCTGTAGGAAGTGCATTTTTACCTGACATCCGGAGATAAAAGAACTCAAGAGTTATGAAATTGCTCCTCCAAAAACATTTCCCCTTTTCTTTTTCCTTAGCTTTATTTTAAGCTTTTGTAGGACTTTTCTCTCTTAAAAAAATAAAAATAAATAAATAAATAAATAAATTTGAAAGCTGCATGTGTAAACAAAGGTTCTTCAATTGTCGTTTTCATTTCATTTGTGTTAGCAAGAAACACCAATTTCTTCCCATGAAAATAAAAAGAAACACCGATTTCTTCAACACCCACACGATTCTACTTTCGTTTTGTATAACACTGTAACTATTATAAGACACCACAATTTCTAAATATAATAATATTTAAAATATTTTTTAAGAAAATAATTATTTTAATTTATATGTTATTAAATTAAACATATCCAAAAAATATTATTAAATTTTAGATTTATATTATTTTATAATTTTATAATTTATTTTATTTAATAAAAAAATAAAAATATAGATAGAATTTATAGTAGACCCAACGAGTTTAGATTCTCCAAATCCGTCAAGAGATTACAATTAAAATTGAATAACAAACTATTTGAATGATTTATCGGATGAATTAATTTATATATATTATTAAATTAAAATATCCAAAAACATTTTAGAATAAAATTATAGTTTCATATTATTAATAAATAAAAATTTATTTACTTATAAAAATGAAAAATAAATAAATAAATAAATATAATCCCACCTTGGAACTTGGATGGTGGGTTCATAGTTCATACAATCCCACTTAAGTATTGTAGTGGGTCCAACTGACTTGGACTCAAACTCTCAAAGCACGTGAGAAGGACAAGAGAGGAATAAAATTTAAAAGTAGTTCCAACTCTTGTCTTGTGCAGTACACTAAACGCGTCCACAAACGTGTATGGTCCTGCCTCTCCTGTTCTGTACAATTAATCATCAGTTAGTTGGGGCGATCATATACAATTTTAAGTTAAGGTGATTAAACAAAAAAACAAAAAAACAAAAAAACAAAAAAAACAAACAGTTTCTCTTAGATGGCAAGACAAAAAAAGAGGCTATTTCGAGACTTAACGGTTTCTATAGGTGGTTATTAAAAATAAGTTTACTTCACTAAATCGTATGGGATCAAGCACTAAAAAGTTACTAATATATATATATAATATTATATCAAGTACAGGATCTCGTATAAAAAATTCATGCGATTTCACTGATTTCAACGGAATCAGTGAAACTCCAAGAAAAATTCTTACGGGATCCTGCACTAACAAGTTACTATATATATAAGGTATAACCTCAATAAATTAATAACCTCAATTAAATAATATTTTTGACCGGTCCCAACTTCGGGATCAATGTGGTAAATTAATAATTCGCCAAATTTATAAGATAATACATTAAAAAAAAATTAAAAAAAAAAAAAAAAAAAAAAAAAAAAAAACACACACACACAGAGGTCTCACTTGATATATAAATTAATAATCTCCTTATACATCAAAAGTATACATATACATGACTCGATTAGGAGACCTTTGTAAAATATGACTCCAATGTTATTTGTTTCCTCTTGAAATTGATGTTTCATTGGACCTCATCTCTAACTTTTCTTAGTACATTAAGAAGCTCTAGTGTGGTGTTCTCGTATTGCAAGAAAAAATTATACAATGTGATTGTTGCTTTGGAAATAAATAAATAAATAATACATTGATAAATTAATTTTTTATTAATTAATGTATAAATTAATAAATTGTTAATTTATCAATTAAATAATATCTCGATTAATTATTAAATTTTCATCATCCCAGGGGTATTAATTTATAGATGTTTAACTGTATATGAGTCAAACTAAATCAATTTAATTTGTTGACTTCAACATCTCAATCACTCATGTGCTCTTAATCCAATGGTTGAGATTTGAAGCATTTACAACTCTTGTATAAAGAGCACATGAATGGTTGGGATGTTGAAGTCAATAAATTAAGGGGTCGTTGTTTTTTTCACTTAAAACTTAATGGGTCTGAATTATAATTATTAAGTTGTTTTGTTTGTTTTTTTAAGTGGTCAAACAACTTAAAAATACAAAAAAAAAAAAAAAAAAAAAAAAAAATAAAAAAAAAAACTTAAAATAAAAAGTAAAAAATCCTGACTTTTCACTTAATTGTAAATCACTAAGGGGTCGTTTGTTTTTTTTTCTGAAGACTGAATAGTCCTGAATTTTACTGAAGACTGAATAGTGACTGAAACCTGAATCTGATTGACATGTTTGTTTTTTTCTTTCCCGTATCTGAATGTATTGACAACATGTTTGTTTTTTAAAAATAAAATTGTCTGCAAAAAATGTAATTTTACATCTATACCCATGTTAAACAATTATACATATAATATAAAATAAAAACAGCCCAAAAATAATAATTATATATGAACACATATGATCACGATCTTCTTCTTCGATTACAAACAAATTTTATTTTTACTAAGAAAAGAAAAGGTTTTTTTTTAAAAAAAAAAATAAAAATGACAGCAGGAAAACTCACACAAAACACTCTAAAAAAATAATATATAAATACATCACCCTAATATCATAATAAAGTATTGATATTAAACACCAATATGAGAAGTAATTAGGGTTCTTTTTTATTTTTAAAGATATTTAAATAAGCAATATATTAAAATAAAAATTTCTATACAATATATAGTTATGATGAAATTGGATATATGTTATATATGGATGACAGTATCGGAAAAAAATATTTTGGATTGTATTTAATGTAATTCAGTGATTTAAAATTAAGTTAAAAGTCAGGATTTTTTACTTTTTATTTTAAGTTATTTTTTGGTATTTTTAAGTTGTTTGACCACTTAAAAAAACAAACGAAACAACTTAATAATTATGATTCAGACCCATTAAGTGTTAAGTGAAAAAAACAAACGACCCCTAAATTGCATTAAATGTAATCCAAATCTTTTCTTCCAATACTATCCTCCATATATAACATATCTCCAATTTCATCATAATTATATATTGTATAAAAATCTTTATTTTAATATATTGCTTATTTTAAATAGCTTTTAAAATAAAAAAGAACCGTAATCACTTCTCATATTAGTGTTTAATATCAATACTTTATTATGATATTAGGGTGAAATATTTATATATTATTTTTTTAGAGTGTTTTGTGTGAGTTTTCCTGTTGCTCCTTTTATTTTTTGAAAAAAAAAAAAAAAAAACCCTTTTCTTTTCTTAGTAAAAATAAAGTTTGTTTGTAATCGAAGAAGAAAATCATGATCATATGTGTTCATATATAATTATTATTTTTGAATTGTTTTTATTCTATATTAAATGTATAATTGTTTAACATGGGTATAAATGTAAAATTACTTCTTTTCAGACAATTTTATTTTTAAAAAACAAACATGTTGACAGTACATTCAGATGTGAGAAAAAAAAAAACATGTTGTTCAGATTCATGTTTCAGTCACTATTCAGTCTTTAGTAAAATTCAGAACTATTCAGTCTTCAGACAAAAAAACAAATGACCCCTAAGTCACATATTTAAGTTGATTTAGCTTAACCCTATATAATAATAATAATAATAAATAGCAATGAAGAAATGGAGTACTCTTAAAAAAAAATAAAAAAAAAATAAGGAGAGTTCTTCCAAGTTTTTGGATAAAAATATATATATATATATATATAATCAAAAAGTTCACATCAATTTTTTTAAAAAAAAAATCTTCGCGGCATCACCTTCAAAAATCTCAGGATATTCATATATATTTATTGGATCATCTCTTGCGTATTATGCTATTCAACAAGAAAAGCTTAGAATGTGACCTAGTGCTAATTATTTCAAAATTAGGGTTTATCGTAAGTTTTTTTTTTTTTTTTTTTTTAGTAAAGAGATATAGTCTAAGATATGTGTATAATTAATGGGTGTACATAGTATTTGATTTATTTTTAATTAAACTAATTTGTCCTTATTGGTAAAATTCTATTGGGATATTTTTATAATTAAAATATGAGTGTGTTTATCATATTTATGGGTGGCAATATCGGCCCTATATATATACAGAGAAATGCTCAAGTTAGTGTGCACTGATATAACTTCATCAGTGCGTTGGATGTGAACCATTAGATTTACATACTTTGACTCAAAGTGTATACACTTATCAAAACTTCTCCATAATTAGTGGTCCACATGCAATGCACTGATGTAAGTTATATCAGTGCGCACGAACTAGAACGAGACCATATATATATATATATATATATAACAAAGCTGGAGTAACCCAAAACATCACAAATCTTTCAAACCATGATCATAATACCGATGGAACCTGAAGGTGTAAATCCTTAGGTACGGGTTTGGGCGTTGTCTACATTAGACAAAGGGCGGAGATTCCGAGCTAGTTGGTGAGTTTGGCCCAGATGGAACCCTCCTCATAGGCTTTGCTATCAATGCAGCAGGCAAAGATTCCAGGCTAGTTGCCAGATTTGGCCCATATGGAACCCTCATCGTAGGCTTTGCTATCAATGTAGCAGGCAGAGATTCCGGACTAGTTGCCGAGTTTGGCCCAAATGGAACCCTCCTCATAGGCTTTGCCATTAAGAGTTCAGGTCGAGCTTGGACTTTGTCCAAACTGGCAACAGTGGCCAACACTGCAATGAACAAAGCAATCAAGTACTTCACTGTCACCATTTTTTTTTTTTACTGCTAATATGTTTAAGAAAATTTGTAACGTTATATGTTATTGTGATAATTTTAAATACTAGGAAGTGCACAAATCAATTGGAGTATAGATCTACGAATACGAGGTCGTTGATGAAAAATTTATTTAATTATAAATTTAAATTTAATCATAACCTTTTTTTGTGTGACAGTATCTATCTATCTATCCACCTATTTAGACCAGATATTTTTTTTTGAAGCTTTTACCATTTGTAGGACTCGAGTCGCTGACTTGAGAGTCATTTGCCAAATCCTCAAACTCATCCATCTACTAGTTGAGCTACACCCCTGGGGCCATATCCTAGTTAGTAGAAAATGGTCAATTAAAATTAAGATTAAACTAAGCAAACAAAGGATTAAAAGCGAATAAAATAAAAAAACAATCGATTAAAGAGTACTACGTATTATAATCCACACAATTTAACTTCACAAATTCCTAATTATTTATTAATTCCCTGAATTAGAGTGATAATTTAAACTCAATTTATTGTCATCCCATGAATTTAACAATAAGCTCATTTAATAAAAAACTTAGGTTGGTTTTCCTTTTTATTTTTTTTATTTTTTATTATTTATTTTTTAAGGCTATTGGCGATCGAGATCAGTAGATGCATCAGGACATCTTAGCTAAGCAGGCATGTCTGCAACACCCTTATCCTCTACCCCAATCCAATATATTATTAAAATAAATAAAGAAGAGACATCAAAAGAGTTTAGGATAATAATATAATAGGAAAAAAAAGTCAGCAAAACCTAAAAGAATGTCTACCACAAACATCATCATTAATAAAAGAAGTGTAAAAATCTAGAGCAATCCACCACCATATAGGAGTAATGATATCGGGGCTCCAGAACGTTAAACAATCTACAACTCGGTCACCCTCTTGATAAATATGAGTGACAAATAAAATCCATTTAAGAACGCAAACCTAAACACTTATCATAAGCTATGTGCCAATGCTAAGGAACTGTTAGGTTTTGACTTGTATTCCTAAGTGAACTAAATGTGAACCAAACAAGATTCAACTGATGTGGGGCTTCCTGGAAACATAGGATACGTTTGGAAGATGAAATGGTGTTGTTTGAGAGAGGTTTAAAGACCAGAAGAACGGAAGACTGAAGATCGTTTCAACGTATGGATCGTGGTTTTCTGAGCGATGTAATTTAAGGTGACTTGTAACGGTTAGGAAGTGGGTGCACAACCGTGACCCGAATCGTAGTCAATCATATGCATGCGTGGAACGAGAAATCTTCAACGGAAAAGGAAAGTGTTCTTTTGGGAAGTTCTTGTACTTAAAGGAAAAGGAATACTCTTTACAAGAAGACTTGTCATAAAAAGAAATAGTATTTATGTGAAATAAGTAAGTCTTGTACGTTTAGGAGTATGATTTCCTTTTATCTTAAACTTCTTGTAACTTGTATCAATAGTCATAATATTTATGTTATTAGATTTTAAGGTTGTGAAGCAAAAAGAACACCATGTAACATCAGAGAGAGTGTGGTTAGATCCGAGGAGACCCAATGAGAATATCTGAGGAGGGATCCAAGAGAATATCGGTGGATCAAGTTAGAGATCCGTTGGTGATATTCAGGGGAGACCTAGGGGATATTGTGGGGTACTCAGTGAGGATCTTGTGAGTGTGGTTTGAGGTTGAGGTGAGAGAGAGAATCCTAGAGTATATGGCTGTAACGATTTATCATATAGTGAAACTTTTTCTGTAGTCCTGACGACCGGTGGTTTTTTTACCTGTTTTAGGTTTTCCACATATATATTGTGTTGTGATTGTTTGTTCTCTCTTATCAATTTTTCTGCTTATTGACATTATTAATTTCTATGAGTTATGGGCATATATTAGGTACGACGTTTCCGCATTCATCAGTTTGGAATTATCCCAACAGGAACCTTACGAGACCTAGAACGAAGGATGATCACCACATAAGCCGAAGCACTCTACAACCGTAAATGAAGCCAGCAAAAGTACCAAGTAAAATCAATAGCTTGGACAGTTGCAGCCAACTTAGCCTCAAAAGCAAAAGCACATTCTAATAGGAATAGCAAAGCAGCCTTTAACAAAGCATCTACAAGTACAAAAAACCTTTGCAAAACCAACAAGACCAGAACTAACAAAAGCAACTCCGCTTCTCCGTCTATATAATTCATAAGGATTCTATATATCCAACTTATTGAAAAACTGACAAGATGAGGTTGACTCAGTGGTAAGTTCCTCACACCTACATTCAAGAGGTCGTGGGTTTGAGTTATACTCTAAATCCCGAAATATTGTAATAGTTCCAAAAAAAAAAAAATGAAAAACAAAGAATCAAAACAATTATAATCAATATTACAATCATTTTTTATAATTAAATATATACCAAACTGTCAATAATAGGTGATATTCAAGATTAAAAAATAAATAAATTGGAAATTAATAAGAAAAAAGAAAAAGAAAATTGTTCCATTATAGACGATGTCTTGTCTACCCTAGGAAAGGGAAATTAAAAAGAAATTGAAAATAAAATAACAATGGAGGGCGGAAGTTGAAACAGTGGCAATAGAGAAATCCAATAAACTTGTATATATAAATATATAATGAGAGCTGTAGCTATCTATCGAATAAAGAAAATTGTTCCATTAAAAAAAACAAGTTTGTGATTACATTTGTATAATAAGGTTGGACTAAATTTTTGGGTTGACTAACATTAGTGTTAGATAGAATTGAGGTGGGATTGAGATTTGATTGTATTGGATTTGACTATAAATTAATATTATCTTGTGTTTAAAGAAATGTTAAATAGAACTGAATTATTATATTTTGTTTAGTACAACACGATATTAGATTAAATAGAATAATATTTTAAATTTACTAATAATGTGAAATAGAATAACAAATTATTGAAATAATTTATTTTAAAAAATAATTATTTAATTTTTATATTATGAAATTAAAATATCCAAACATTTTAAAATAAAATTATAGTTTCATATTATTAATAAATAAAAATTTATTTATTATTAAAATTGAGATTTAGTCTGCAAAGCTGAAGAGCTATTGCAACTGCAGTTGGCAAGCAAAAACATATCATCCTAGTTTATTATGCTGATCCTGAACAGGAGCCGTGTCGGATAACACAAAGCGCTTCTCCATTAATAATACATGTGATAACACAAAAGCAATTGAGCTCAACAACAAACTGTGGATCCATAATAAATCTATAATAAATTTACTGTATATATACAGTAAATTTGATAACACTTTTGACATTCAAAGTGTTATCAAGGAAAAAGGAATCCATAATCAATTTACTGAACATATACAGTAAATTTGTTATCAAGGAAAGTGAGGGTTGAAGGATGAGTTATTGCATGGATTGCATGTACAGAAATTGTTATAGATTCCTTTTTTACCAACAAAATTGAAGGTCCGACCTAAAACGCAAACCGTACTTATAACCCCTATTTATCATCATCATCATCTCACTTGGTCTCTCTCTATTTATTATAACCCCGGCTTTCACTTCTCCTTTCAACTAAAGCAGCTCCTCCTCCTCCTCCTCCTCCTCCTCTTCCTCCTTTTTTTGCTTCCTCTTCCACTGGCCCAATTTTGGTTACTTCCATTCTTTCATCAAATTTTCCTCGTTTAGTATTTGTTACTTGGTTTTCTTTGGATGGATCTTCTAAATCATTTTAAGTCCTTCTTCGTCTCCTTGTTCACTATAATCTTCAATCTCTCACGTGCAGCTGACACATTACCAGAACCGGCTGCTCCAGTAGACCCTGAAGCAGCGATGAACCAGCACACGAGTCCTCCTGGCACGGCTCCAGCTGCCACATTAACAGTACCGGCTGCTCAAGTAGACCTTGAAGCAGCGATGAACCAGCAGACGAGTCCTCCCGGCACAGCTCCAGCTGCCACATTAACAGTACCGGCTGCTTCAGTAGACCCTGAAGCAGCGATGAACCAGCAGACGAGTCCTCCCGGCACGGCTCCCAGCCCGGCACAGCATAATAAACTAGTAGATGGTGCGAAGAAAATGATATGTTTTTGCTTGCCAACAGCCGTTGCAATTGTTGCAATAGCTCTTCAGTCTTTGCAGACCAAATCTCAACTCCCAATTGCCTTCCATTTTCTAATTGTGGCCCTCCTTTTCTCCTTCAACTCTCTCTTCCTCGGCAACTTCATCACCCAAAAATCTCCTGAAATAGCTCAAGTGTTGGATTTTGTTGGTATTTTTTTTGCGGTGACGGCGATTTATATAGCAATCACAATTCCACTTCCGGTGTGGCTTAAATGCATCACATGGACCATCTTTGTCATCTCTTTCTTCACTATTGTAGTTTGTTTTCGTCACACCTGAAAATTCTACATATGCCATTTTTAGAATCGGATGAATAGATGGTCAAGTTTTTTTTGTTATTACATAAATTCAGAGTTTGGAGAGATAGGAGATTCAAAGCCATGTCATTGTGTTGTAGTGTCAAATTGAATGAATCTCATTTCCACATTGAGTGGTGGTCTAAATATTATTATTCTTCGTTACTTCAATTTCACACAAATTTTAATTGAATGAATCTCATTTTTACTACCTTAATAGTTTTGAATGCGTGCTTGATTTCAAAGAATATATGAGGAATAGATGTGTCCACGTTCTAAAATAGCAAAATACAATACAAGTGGGAAATAAAACCATCAACCTTTCTTCTTCTCTCTCTCACTTTGATCAACAATATGTAACAGAAAAATAAGATTACAAATTCAGCTGTCACATGAAAACCTGTCATAATATGGAACAAGTAACGGTGCCCTAATTTGAGAACAATACAAGAATTTGTACACACACTCAGTCCATTTAAAATACCAGTAAAGAAATCCATCCAACCTCAAAACAATCACATTTCCCAGTAATGGATCACAGTTTGGCCCTGCAAAAGGCAAACATAGACAAACGATTTCAGGGGAAACCAACTGTGTATGTCATCTCAGTCGGCTAAAAAACAAGTTAAACTCCCCAGAAACACTAATCAAACACATGATTATCAAAGCAGTTGGGCCTGTGAATCCAGGCCTCAAACAAGCAAACTGTATGGAGCTGCTTACTTGCGCCGTCTGTTTGCGACAATATCTGGATTGCCACAAACTCGTCGTAGTTAATTCTTCCATCCTGCAAAAGCATTTGTATATGCATCATATGTGACGACCCACCGGAAATAATGGTACACAGAATGAGTAAACTGAGACAGGAGAAGTACACAAATTTTTATCTAAGATTTCAAGAAGAATCTGCTTGAGCTCCAAAATTTAAAACATTGGAATTTTCTAAAACTATAATCAATGAAAACTTACATGGAGTTCATTTGTATGGGGTCGATTGGGTAATCAAATTATCATATTAATGTCTTCTTTTATTCAAAGAAAGTAAACAAGTAGATAAGAAACCTACATGGTCTGTGTCTACTTTGCAATAATTTCTTTTATCATTCTCTCATCGCTCATATTATAAGGGCATGTTCCAGCTCTTCCATCATAATGTACATAAAATAAAATTATAGTTTCAATAAAATTTATTGATAAATAAAATTTATTTATTATTAAAATTGAGATTTAGTCTGCAAAGACTGAAGAACTATTGCAACAATTGCAACAGTACAATATACGTATAAAGAGGACGTCAAACAATCTACTATGATATATAAATACAATACAATGTATACGTATAACACATGAATGGTGGATATAATATATAAGTGTGGGATCCATAATATACAAATCAATATACACATGAATGGTGTATACGTATAAGTTTCATTTTTTGACTTTGTAAAGTTGGGACTTTGACTTATTTTGTTGAGCAGCAAATCAATTACACAAGATAGTACTGAGAAATCAATTCACATTTATATATCAATTCATATATATTGTACATCTCTGTTTGTAAGCTTAATGTCTCCCTGTTTGTACATCACTGTTGGTAAGCTTAATGTCTCCCTGATACATAAATATATATATATATATATACATATAGTACAACCAATAAAAGCTTTCAGAGATCGGCCGGCTTCCTAAGTCAGCAATGATTTGACAATCCAACATTTCAACTGCAAACTGTCTAATGCCTTCAATTACCATATATTAGCAAAATATAAAAGCAGAAAGATTACAAACAACGTATAAAAATCAGGGAGACATTAAGCTTACCAAAAGTGATGTACAATATATATATACATATTATAAATTTCCAACCATCTTGAAATTCATGAGAGTCAGGTGGACAGGTTAGCGAGGATATTTAAGTAAAAATGTCTTCAACTGTCTACCGTATATAGAATTAGTGCAATAAACAAACTGTATATTCAAAAGGTACATTTAAGGAATTCAACTGTCTAATGCCTTCAACTACCATATATTAGATAGCAAAATATAAGAAAGCAGGAAAGATTAATAATCAAAAGGTACATGTATCTGCACCACGGAGTGTGTGAGAAGGTTAATAAATGTAATGACAAGGTTTTTTTTTTGAGGAAATTAATGACAAGGTTAATAATGCCTTCAATTGTCTATTCAAAGGTTAATAAATGTATATTCAAAAGGTACATATTTAAGCTTAATGTCTCCCCGACTTATAAATGTATATTCAAAGCTCAAAAGGTAGGTACAATTAAGGAATTCAACTGTCTAATGCCTTCAAATACCATATATTAGATAGTAAAATATAAGAAAGCAGGAAAGATTACAAAAGTTAATAAATGTATATTCAAAAGGTACATATTTAAGGAATTCAGTATCTGCACCACGGAGTGTGTGAGAAGGGTAATGATAAGGTTAATAATGCCTTCAACTGTCTACCGTATATTGTACTGTTGTCGGTCTAGTGCATTTATTCTTTTTTCTATATATTGCACTAATTTCCCCTGCTTTCACTTCTCCTTACAACTAAAGCAGCTCCTCTTCCTCTTCCTCTTCCACTGGCCCAATTTTGGTTACTTCTATTCAGAGCCGGCCCTGAGGCGGGGCACCAGGGGCGCCCGCCTGGGGCCCAAGGAAAAATGTCTCAGAAATGGGTTGGTGTAGGGCCTACTTTAGTGCAGTTTATGTCAGAGAGGGGTTGGTGTAGGGCCTACTTGTGCAGTTTATGTCTAAAAATGGCTCAGGATGGGGTTGGTGTAGAGCCTACACAATTCACATCATGAGCTTCTCGCAGTTATATAATATACAGATGGGGTTTGGTGTAGGTCCTACTGATTATTTTATTTTTTTTGTATTTACGATAAAAAAAAATAGCTATTCACTTCATGTTATTCTTGAATCTCAATATAGCACTCTGGCGAGACAAAAAAAAAACTAATTTATTCTTTAATATTTATTCATCTTTTTCTGTAATAATATTTATTCATCTTTTTCTCACCTCTCAAGTCTCACCTCACACCTCTATCCGACTCCCTAAGGTCTCAATTCTCCATTATTTTTCTCATTTTCAGTAACTACATTCTCTCAAGGACTCAATCTCTCAGTCTCAACTCTTATGTTTCACACTCTCAGTCTCATACTCTTATATCTCACACTCTCAATCTTTCAATGCCCCAGCCCCTGGTAATTTCTAATTTGGTTTTTGTTCGTGATTTTTATTTTAATGCTTTATTGTTCGATTTATAATTTAATATTTATTTTAATGTTCTATTCTAATTACATTTTATTTGTAATGCCCCGCGTTTTGATTATAGGTTGAGTGTCCTCATTTGAGAGAGCTATGTGAACCGGTGACTCCTTGCGCGTTGACCACCGGTCGTCGAAGGTCAATGTATGTTTTTTCTTCTTATAAAAAATGCACATAGTATGTTTTTGAAATGAAATCGATTATATTATTTTGAATCATTAAAAAAAAAAAAACCCGATTATGTCGATTAATTCTTGCAGCTTAGTTTTCAAATTCCTATTGATTAGTCTTGTAGTTTATTAAAATATTAAATGTTAAAATATATGAAAACAGTATATATTAAAAACACTATAAATATATGCATAGGGCTTATCTTTTTTATTTTCGCCCCGGCCTTGACAAAGTCAGGATCGGCTCTGCTTCTATTCTTTCATCAAATATTTCCTCGTTTAGTATTTGTTACTTGGTTTTCTTTCATTGGATCTTGTACATCTTTTTAAGTCCTTCTTTGTCTCTTTTTTCATTAAAATCTTCAATCTCTCACGTGCAGCTGCCACATTACCAATACCGGCTGCTCCAGTATACCCTGAAGCAGCGATGAACCAGCAGACGAGTCCTACCGGCACGGCTCCAGCTGCCACATTAACAGTAGCGGCTGCTTCAGTAGACCCTGAAGCAGCGATGAACCAGCAGACGAGTCCTCCCGGCACGGCTCCAGCTGCCACATTAACAGTAGCGGTTGCTTCAGTAGACCCTGAAGCAGCGATGAACCAGCAGACGAGAATTGTTTTTACATCACCAGAGTATCATGTTATCGGTACATGCCGATTTAATAGTACTATATATACGGACAAATTGAAATTTATAAATGTTAAAATTTTAGTGGACATATGAACCCAAGGTTGATGTGGTATATCATTCATACTCATGCAATGACTTTTAGTATATCACATTTCCACGTCATTGTTGTGTAGTATATACTAGACCAACATCATCTTGTCTTTTATTTTATTTTTAGCATTGAGAAATTGAACTTTATTGTTGAAATTAAATAGTATTAATCTTGGTTACTTTAATTTCACACAAATTTTAATTGATTTAATTTAATTTTGTTATGGTACTATTAGTATGTTATATACTTATATGCTATGGGTAATATTTTTTTGTTTAAGAAGTTGATTTAGAGTTTAGACAGTGAGACTACTTCAACCCTGATTAAATACTATCTTTAGGCTCTTATAAGCTTTTCAATTGAATGTTAATCAGTTGTAAGACGAAAACCAGTTAATATAATCAAAAGCAAATTAATGAATTCAACTAGAGACAAGTCAAGTCGAGAAGAGAGATTCCTGAAGCTGGAATCAAAACCTCTCCAACTATGACATTTGTTCCTTAATTTTTTGCTAGCTGCCTTAATAGTTTTGAATGCGAGCATGATTTCAAAGAATATATGAGGAATGGATGTGTCCATGTTCTAAAATACAAGTGGGAAATAAAACCATCATCCTTTCTTCTATATCTTCTCTCTCTCTCCCTCACTTTGATCAATAATAAGTAACAGAAAAATACAATTACAAATTCAGCTGTCACACGAAAACCAGTCATAATAAGGAACAAGTAATGGTGGCCTAATTTGAGAACAATACAAGAATTTGTACACACACTCAGTCCATTTAAAATACCAGTAAAGAAATCCATCCAACCTCAAAACAATCACATTTTCCAGCAATAGGATCACATTTTGGCCCTGCAAAAGGCAGACATAGACAAACGATTTCAGGGAAAACCAACTGTATTTGTCATCTCATTCAGCTAAAAAACATGTTATGCCCCCCGGAAACACTGATCAAACACATGATTATCAAAGCAGTTGAGCCCGTGAATCCAGGCCATTCAAACAAGCAAACTGTATGGAGCTGCTTACTTGCGCCGTCTGTTTGTGACCATATCTGGATAGCCTTTTCTCATCATGGTCACAAACTCCTCGTAGTTAATTCTTCCATCCTGCAAAAACATTTGTTTATATATCATATGTGACGAACGAAACCAAACCCACCGGAAATAATGGTACACAGATTGAGTAAACTGAGACGGGAAAAGTAAAAAAAATATTTATCTAAAATTAGAATAAGAATCTTCTTGAGCTCCAAAATTTAAAACATTGGAATTTTCTAAAACTATAATCACTGAAAACTTATATTTGTCTTGTTCCAGCTCTTCCATCGTAATGTACCTAATTCAGAGGCGGGAAACAGAAACCGGCACAAGATATTAAACAATCAGTATTATGACAACATTTTTATATAAAACATAGGTAATATAATATAATCATTATTATTGATAAGATCAGCTAAACAGGAAGATTACACACCCGCTCCTGTCCTTGTCAAAATATTCAAAGGCTTTGTATAAGTGTTCCTCTCTTTCCATTCTATTCATATGCATAGTTGCTATTATGAACTCAATGTAATCAATGGTTCCATTTCCATCAACATCAGCCTGACAATGTCAAAAAAAAAATAAAAAAATCAGTCAAACCATAGAGCAGATAAGGCATGTTGGGGACAGTGATAGAACATTTCAAAAACAATGTTAAAGTCAGGAAGACCGAAAGGAAAAAAGAGCCAAGAGGTATTACTGCTTCCATTAACTATCTAACTTCAGACTCAGATAGCCTGGAGCCCAGCTTTGGAAGACCGGCTTTCAACTCTTCATAAGTGATCGTTCCACTATTATCAGTGTCCATGGATTTGAACATTTCCTTCAACCCCATGATTTCATCTTCGGAAAGATTTTTTGCAATCACCTGAAAGGAAAGAAAGAAATACTTGTTATACTACATTGCAGAACTGGAAGATGTCAAAGGTAACAGCAATAATGATTGGTGAGGATGGTGATGTTTTTATAACATCATTATGTTGAATGCTTTCTTCTTCATAGAGAATTACTTGATTTTTTAAAAAGAAAAACTTATTACCTTTAGAGCTACTTTTTTGAGTTTGTTCATTGCCCTGGATTGCTTCATTCTAGTCAAAACAGCAATGTCAAGAGGCTTATCAGAGGCATCACCATCCACTCTCATCCACGGATGATCTGCATTGCATTTTCAGTAATTGAGCTTCATCCATAAATTACTTAATGCCAATAAATTTTTATAGGATGAACATTAGGAATGAGAAGAAATGACAAACAAACAAATGACTGACTTTAAGATGGATCTATAAGAAATCTTAAGAGTCCATTATAAAACCATGGAACTTCAATAAGACAAACACAGAATTAGCAGAAAAGACGAACACGCATATGGCTGCATGCAATACAGGATAAACCTGTTAGATACCCTATAATCATCATTTGTGACTCTAGACAGTTTTTTTAAGGATAACAAAACTTACTTAGTACTTCAACAGCTGAAAGTCATTCTTTAGGATCAGCACACATCATCTTCTTTACAAGATCTTTGACACTGCTGGATATGGAGGGCCAAGGATCAGATTAGTGTGGACATGTTAGTGTCTGAAATGGCATTACATGAAGCAAAGACGGAAGATTCCAGATTAGTGCTATTCTCTCTCTTCCATAGTACCATTAGCAGCCAACGCTTTGCACATGAAATTAACACAATAACACATAAAGTGACATCTTTAGAACAATATAATTCATAGGATATGATTTCAGAGCTTACAATATGACCTGGCAACTGTGCCCTGGCTTCATAACATCATTTTTTAAATTTCATTAGGCGAGTACTAGCTAGCATATAAGCAAATAACGAAAAATTTTCTACTTCCATTGAGCTGCACTCACCACTATGCATGTTCTCTAAATTGACCTGCAGCCTATCAATGGACGAAAAAACTGCAAAAGTGTATGAATCTATTAACAAAAGTGTAGAAAGGAAAAATGAGCAAATGCACGAATGGTACTATATAAGAGATTAACGACAAACAAGGAAAGTGCATTTACTAGAAATTGCTGGTCTGAAGACACCAACACTAAAAACCAGGGAAATGCCAAGCAAAACAAAAACAAGTAAACAGGTTTCTGCTTTTCTATTTCTCTCAATAAAATCTGAGTTGAGAACTATGTGCATTTCTGCTTGAATGGTCTGGATCATGATATGTAGAAACCTCCTCATCGGCTGCTTGATGATTAGGGAGTAAACTAACTTTTGAATTTTGGCAGAGCAGCACAATAAAGCAAATATTCCTCCGGCAAATGGCTCCAATGGTATCAACAAACACATAAACTGAAAAACAACAAAAAGGACTAGTATCGCCCATTGAAAAGCTGGCATGTAAACTCTTTACCTGCACCATTGTCGTCTGCATTCAACAAAATAATAACATGCTTGAACAGCGAAAGAAGAGTGAGAATCCAAAAGATCAACGAAAACACCCTGAATACTGTATTGTCAGTTTGATAATTGCGCAATCTTCCCAAAAAAGTGCTTCTATAATCATAAAGAGGAGACATACTAAAATCACCAAACACAATACCAAAACTCTGGTATGCTAAAAGGAGGACTTGTTTACATGTCCTTTTATTATCAACCTGCATCAAAAGCAAACAAACACATCAACTCATAAATTTCGCACATCAATCAGCTGATAAATTTTGAGAGCAAAGCAATTTGAGATAACAATCCCACTCTCTCTAAAAACACAAACCCATAAAAATCAGGCAAAAATAAAATCACCCCACATTTCGATTTCATAAATAGAAGACACAAACCAAATGATTTTTATGATCCACATTATGTAGTTTATCGCATATTAATTAACAACAGAGGATCTGATCAATCACAATATATCTTTTGAACAATTAATCAAATTTTATAAAAATCTTCGAATGTAAGAAAAAAAGAAATCTAGGGTTGATGAGAGGGAATGTGAAAGACATACCATGTTAATGGGACCGAGAGTGAGCTGCAGATGCGGGTCTGGGTTCTGTGTTGGTTTTGTGATGTTAAATGGGACGGGGCAGAGAGAGTGAGAGACACAAATGGGTTTAGTTTGTGGGGACTTCAATTTCATTGCAAGTACGCAAGTTTTTGTTTGTATTTATAAGGGTGAGTCGCTGTCAAATGTTACTATAACCAAAGAACTAATATCCACATGATTTCAGAGGTTACATTATGATCTGGCAACTATACCCTGGCTTCATAACATCATTCTTTAAATTTCATTAGATGGGAACTAGCTAGCATATAAACAAACAACGAAAAAATTTCTACTTCCATTGAGCTGCACTCACTGCTGTGCATATTCTCCAATTTGACCTGCAGCCCATCAATGGATGAAAGAACTGTAAAAGTGTAGGAATCTATTAGCACAAATGTAGAAAGGAAATCTGAGCAAATGCACGAATGGTACAATATAAGAGATTAAAGACGTACAAGGAAAGTGCATTTACTGGAAATTGCTAGTCTGAAGACACCAACACTAAAAAGTAAAAACCAGGGAAATGCCAAGCAAAACAAAAACAAGTAAACCGGTTTTTGCTTTTCTATTTCTCTCAATAAAATCATTGAATCAAGAACTATGTGCATTTCTGCTTGAATGTTCTGGATCATGATATGTAGAAATCTCCTCATCGGCTGCTTGATGATTAAGGAGTAAACTAACTTTTGAATTTCGGCAGAGTAGTGCATATAAAGCAAATATTCCTCCTGCAAATGGCTCCAATGGTATCAACAAACACATAAATTGAGGAAAAGGACTTGTATCACCAATTGAAAAGCTGGCATGTAAACTCTTTACCTTCACCACTGTCGTCTGCATTCAACAAAATAATAGCATGCTTGAACAGCGAAAGACGAGTGAGAGTCCAAAAGATCAATGAAAACACCCCGAAAACTGTATCTTCAGTTTGATAATCACGCAATCTTCCCGAAAAAGTGCTTTTATAAACATAAAGAGGAGAAATACTCAAATCACCAAACACAATACCAAAACTCTGGTATGCTAAAAGGAGGACTTGTTTACAAGTTCTTTTATTGTCAACCTGCTTCAACAGCAAACAAACACATTAACTCAAATAAAATTTGAACACATCAAATCAGCTGATAAATTTTGAGAGCAAATCCATTTGAGATAACAATCCCATTCTCTCTAAAAACACCAACCCAGAAAAAGCAGGCAAAATAAAAACACCCCACATTTCAATTTCATATATAGAAGACACAAACCAAATCAAAATATGATTTCATGATCCACATTATGTAGTTTATCGCATATTAATTAACAATATAGGATCCGATCAATCACAAGATATCATTTAAAAAATTAAAATATGAGATTGATGAGAGGGAATCTGAAAGACATACCATGTTAATGGGACTGAGAGTGAGCTCCAGATGCGGGTCTGGGTTCTGTGTTGGTTTTGTGACGTTGAACGAGACAGACAGAGAGTCACATGTTGGTAATTGTTTGATACCAATTACACATTAAAATTTTAAAACATTTCAATTTTCATACATTTTCTTTGAAAATAAATCATATCTTTTTTAGTCCGTATATAAATTCCGTAATTACAATTATAATTTAAAAAACAAATGTTGTCCGATCAACTTAATGGCGTGTTTATTAATCAGGAATCCAAGTTGGGAAAGGGAATTAAATTCCCTATTTTCAAATTCCTGTGTTTACTAATTTTGTGGGGAATTAAGTTCCATGGACCCCACACACATATCAGGAATTAAGTTCCTGAATGAAAGGGAACTTGATTCCCCTCACCCACCCTAGGAATCAAGTTCCCTTTCCCAATTGAAAAAAGAAATTCATATCTTTTTACTAAAATATCCTCACTTAATTTTTTTTATTTTTTATAAAAAAGAAACTATATACATAATTATAAATATATATATACATACATACATACATACATATATATGCACTTCGCAGTATGCAATTCTCTTTTTTTTTTTCATACTTTACAAGTTCACTGTATATAAATATATAGACTTCACTGTTCACTCTTTTTTTCACTTCACCGTTCATGTTTATATATATATATATATATATGAATTATAAAAAAAATTGAAAAAAAAAAAAAACTTTATTTATTTATTTATTAGTTATACTCATACATCTCTTATATGTATATGTATATACACAACTATTTTGTGTACATAAAGATATTTTTGTAATCAACTTTGTATAAATTTGATTCCATTTATAATTCCAAAAAAGTTAATAAAAATTGAATTTGCAACTTAATTCCGATTCCCTTTCCAGTGGAATTTAATTCCGATTCTACTCATTTCCGATTAGTAGACGCGCCCTAAGAGTAGATTTTTTTTTTTTTTTTTTTTTTTAGCATAGCTAAAAGCAATTATTTTAAAAACTACAGTAATACCTATTTGACACTAAACGAACATATATTATTTGTTTCATAAAAAATATTCTTAAATACTTTAATTTCACAAAATTAAAAAAAAAAAAAAAAAAATTATGGTCCTAATAGTATGTTATATGTTCTTGTGCTAAATTTCAAATACTCGTAAGTGTACAAATCTATTAAAAGAGTATAGATTTTTGAATACAATATCAAATCCATAGAGATTGATGAAAAATTAATCTAATTGTAAATTTAAATTTAATCATATCCTAGTTAAAAGGAAGTGATCAATTAAAACTAATATTAAACTAAGCAATAAAGAATTTAGGGCAAATAAATCCGAAAACAATCGATTAAAAAAAATACTAAGATAATTTTTTTTTTTTAAAAATAACTTCCTGATAATTTATTAATTCTCCAAATTAGAGCGACAACTTTACACACTGATATAACTTCACGAGGATATTGAATGTGAGCCACTAATTTTACATGTTTTGACTCAAGTGTGTATGCACTTGTCAAAGCTTCACTATAATAAGTGGTTCACATTCAATATCTTCATGAAATTATATTAATGCGCACTAACCAGATCGGGACTATATATATATATTTTACATACTATAATATATGGATTAATTGCAATAACATACCATGCTTTTAACAATAATACACGAATATTAAACTTTTAACTTTATTTACAAGAAGTTACCTTTGACTAGTTTAACTGGGGTTAAATTTAAGAGCAATGCTACATACAACCGGGGTTGCGGTATCGCCGCAACACCGCAATAGAAAAACACATGGGACCCAAGTAATAAACACATGGATCCCATGCGGTTATTCACTTTTTTTCATTGCAGTGCCGTAACCCCGGTTGTATATATATTTACTCTAAATTTAATGTTGACTTCACGATGAGAGGGCTAAAAAGACATTTTAACGGCAAGTGGATAAAAAAGTATATTTAAAATGAAAAAATAAATGAAAAAATAAAAATAAAAAAGAAAATATTGGAGACCGCACCATTTAACAATTTTTTGTGAGTGATCTCACCAGATGTGAGATCTGGTGGTGGAAGATGTCCACTAATTTTCAACCAAATCTCATCTCACAGTCACATGGAAATCTGGATACCAGATCTCACCGTCTATGTCTCTCCCCCACCTCCACGCCGCATCACACCAGATCGTCCCTCCGCCGCCTCCACCGCCACATCATTCGATCGTCTCTCTCCCTCCGCTCCTCCGTTGCCGCATCCCTCGACCGCCACCTTCTCTCCTCCTCTGTCGCATCACCTAACCATCTCATTTTCCTCCTCCAATCCCACCATCTGTTCTTAATCTATCCTCCACTTGATCCGTGTCGTGATTTAGCTTTGAGAGATAGTGTATTTCAAGCATTGTGTGTGATTTTTAATGGCTTTTAAGTGTTCACTTGGTGTTTTTGGTTTGGTCTTTAGGAGGAACATTTGAAAACATCACAGATTTTCTTCAAGTTTGGTTATCATTCTTTTGCTAGCTGATAAAACGAACTACTCCCATCCCTTTATTGATTTTTGGTTTGTTGTACTTCAAAGTTCAAACCAAAAAAAGAAAAGGATCAAGATACAGATTCTAATGAACTTTTTGTAAATCAATTGTAACTAGTTAAAACTTAAAACAACCGAAGAAGCTGATGATGATGATTAATTTCCATTTTGTTTTTCTTTTCGTTAATTATTGTTTTTTTTTCTTAATTTCTATGGTTGTTAATTGATTTTTAATATTTATTAAAGAAAGGACATTTGGGTCATTTCATCATTTAGTGCCAGTCAACTCAGTCAAGGCCAGTCAACCGTTAGTCAAGGATACTTTCTTGTAATTAATGTAAAAGTTCAATATTTGTGTGTTAATACAAAACGTCAGGATATGTTATTGCAGTAAACCCTATATATATATATATTTACATTATCTATGCCAAGTATATTTTTGAAGCTTTTGCCATTTAGAGTCGGTCCAGACTTTTTTGAGGCCCAGGGCAAAATTTTAAGATGGGCCCTTGTTCATATTAATACCAAAATATCTTGACAATATTGAACCCTCAAGTAGTACTACAAGAAAAAATAACAACATTAAAGTGTGTGAATAACAACATTAAAGACACTAATTCAAGCCGGCCCTTAAACAACATTAAAATCCTAAAATCCTAAACCGATCAATTGATCACCAAAGAACCAAATAGATCTAAAAAACTAAGAAAGTGTGTGAATTAAAAAAAAAATCTAAATTGAAAACATAAAGCCAAAAAAAATATATATATATATAGTATAATAAGTTTACATATAATTTATATATACAACAATATTTATTAAAAAGAAATTACCTGAGAGAACTTGTAACTAAGAGAGTAAGAGTCGAAGATTGAAGTGAAATGAGGAACACTGGAACAAAGGAAGTAGAGAGATGAGTTATAACTTATGAGAAGAAAAGGAAGTGTTGAGTTGTTGATTCGTTGAGAGCTGAGAGGTTGAAAGAAATGAGAAATGGAATTTGGGAACAAGAAAGTGAAGAAACCCTATTGTACCTCTAGGTGATATACCAAAATCTTTAAGTTAGCTAATTATCTAGTAATTGCCTTTAGAGGTTGATGATGACATTAATTACTTAATTAATTATCAGACACAAAAGAAAGAGATTCTCATCAGAATCCGAACTAGGGGAGACAAAGCCTGCAATGAGAAACCATTTTTTAATTCCCTTCAATCATTTTGTGAAACCAATCCATTTAGAATTCTCGATCAAAAGCAAATTCAGTCAAACAATAAGAAGCAAAGAAAGAAAAAAAAAAAAAAAACCACCACCACCAAATTATTGGGTGGTTGGAGACTTTAAATGTTTGAGTCTTGATATTATAAATATCGTTCAATATTTACTTATGAATTGTAAAATGTGAAGGAGATCCCTTTCCTTTGACGAAAGTCATATTTAGAACCATGTTTTAGATTTTAATTTCGCTAAGTTCATACAGACCTTTGATATCATCGGTGTCTGGTTTCAATATAATAAATAAATAAAACTAGAGGAAAAAAAAAAAGAGCACTTTTCATTTTTTTTTTTTTTTTTTTTTTTTTTTTGAATACAAAGCACTTTTCATTTCAAAAGTGGTCATCGCTAGTTGCTACACCCCTATGTATTAATTTCTGCTTAAAATATTGTTCCCAAAAGGATATCAAAAATCATACCCAACTTGCAATTTGACAAGTAGAAAAATATGGGCCCCACCACCACTAATATATTACAATTGAAAGTTGAGACTTGAGAGAAAAGACTGAAAGAAATTAATAATTTAACACAACCCCCATGAGAGCAGCATGTGGTTTTTTTTTTTTTTTTTTCAATCATTTTTAATAGGGTTAGGGATGATTATTTAATTATGATATAGACAAGACATAATCATGATTAATTAGAATGAATTATAAACTCCTCTTGTTAGGAAAGATTTAGGGCGTTTGTTTTTTTATCTAAAGTCTTATAAGACCTTAATTTATTAGATATATGGATAAGTCTTATAAATTAAGATACTATAATATGTTTGTTTTTTTAATTTTGGATGACTTATTACAAATATAAAATTGATTAGCATGTGTTAGGGTTTCTTCAAATTTGAAAATTTTTGAAAAATTAATTTTTAAGATTTTACTATGTGCAGATAAAATTATAAATGTTTGAATTGTTATAGGATATTTATGGAAGTTTATTAAAAACACTATACTGAATCACTTTTTGAATAAGATAAAAGTCAAAATTTTTTACTTTTTCTAAAAGACATATATATCTTAAAATAAGATATAAGTTGGAAAAACAAACAAACTAATTTATCTTAATTTAATATATAAGAGGCAATAAGTCTTAAAGTGAAAAAAACAAACACCCTAGATATTATTAAAAATATCTGAAATTCATTCCATTAAAGGGTTTCTTGTAGACAGAAATTAAAAGACGTTGAAAATAAATTAATGAAAACCCGACGTTGGCGCACTATAATTCATCGCAGTTTCCCTGAACATTCTGTGCCGCAGACTTGTTAACCAATTCTTCAATTGGTAAGCACCGATTTCTTCCCATCAAAATAAAAAGAAGCACCCACCACCCGCGTGATTCTACTTTTGCCTTGTATAGTAACTATTATACGACACAAAAATTTCTAAATATTTTATCTCAAAAAAAAAATAAAAAAAATTCTAAATATAATAATATTTAAAATTTGATGATATTTTAAAATTGAATAACAGATTATTGAAATAATTTTTTAAGAAAATAATTATTTTAATTTAGATATTATTAAATTAAGCATATCCAAAAAATATTATTAAATTATAGATTTATATTATTTTTCAATTTTATAATTTATTTATTTAATAAAAAAATTAAAAATATAGGTGAGATTTACAGTATGCCCAACGAGTTTAGATTTTCCAATTCCGTTGGGAGAGATTATGATTGAAAATTGAATAACAAACTATTTGAATAATTTATTGGATGAAATAATTATTTAATTTATATATTATTAAATTAAAATATCCAAAAACATTTTTAAATAAAATTATAGTTTCATATTATTAATAAATAAAAATTTATTTATTTATAAAATTGAAAAAAAAAATATATATAATCCCACCTTGGTACTTTGATGGTGGGTGACTAGGTTGATACTCCATACAATCTCACTTAAGTATTGTAGCACAGGTCATCTCCAAGAGCGTAACTCAGCTGGTAGATGGACGATTTTTGGGTTTGGATAAATAACTTTCAAGTCAACGGCTCAAATCCTACTAATGACAAAAAGATGGACACCAGCAGATGGTTTTATAATTTTTATTTCCCACTTTTATTGGATTTTTCTATTTTAGAAGATGGACACATTCACTCCTCATATATTCTTTGAAAACCCATTCGAATGTTAACTATTAAGGCAGCGAAAGAATTTCCATAGTTGATTTCAGCTTCAGGAATCTCTCTACTTGACTTGTTTCTAGTTGAATTCATTAATTTATTACTTTTGATTTTATTCACTAGTTTTCAGTCTCACAAGAGTCTAAAGATAGTATTTAAGACGTTAAATTTGAGACCGAGAGGCTACCAAAGTTTATAATTTACAGGAGCAATATGATCCCCTTGTAATTTCTAAAAGGTGTGAATGCCAATCAGGTTGAAGTAGTCTCAACATCTCACTGTCCAAATCAATTTGTTAAATAAACAAATATTACACATAACATATAACATACTAATAGTTCTATAACAAAATTAAATTAAATCAACTAAAATTTGTGAAATTAAAGTAAATAAGAATAATAATATTTACACCACTGTTGCTGTTATTATATAAAATTAAGAGATCCTATAAAGCTAAAACAAAACATATAACAAAATAAAATTATACATAAAAACACAAGAGTATCAAAATTTAACAAACCATATACATGTAAGGGAATGGCATATATATGTCAATAGATCCCATGTAGAATTTTCAGGTGCGACGGAAACAAGCTACGATGGTGAAGAAAGAGATGACAAAGATGGTCCATGTCATGCATTTGAGCCACACCGGGAGTGGAATTGTGATTGCTATATAAATCGCCGTCACTGCAAAAAAAACACCAACAAACTCCAACACTTGAGCTATTTCAGGAAATTTCGGGGTGATGAAGTTGCCGAGGAAGAGAAAGTTGAAGGAGAAAAGGAGGGCCACAATTAGAAAATGGAAGGCAAGTGGGAGTTGAGATTTAGTCTGCAAAGACTGAAGAGCTATTGCAACTATTGCAACTGCTGTTGGCAAGCAAAAACATATCATTTTCATCGCACCATCTACTAGTTTATTATGCTGATCCTGATTGTGATCATGCTGATCCTGATTGTGATCAACAGTAGCCGTGTCGGGAGGACTCATCTGCTGGTTCACCGCTGCTTCAGGGTCTACTGGAGGCGGCACTGGTAATGTGGCATCCATTGAAAGAAAACCAAGTAACAAATACTAAACGAGGAAATATTTGATGAAAGAATGGAAGTGAAATTTTTGTAAATATATATACAAGTAACCAAAATTGGGCCAGTGGAAGAGGAAGCAAAAGAAAAAGGAAAGGAAAAAACAAAGGAGGAAGAGGAAGAGGAGCTGCTTTAGTTGAAAGGAGAAGTGAAAGCAGGGGATATAAATAGAGAGACTGGAGGGGCAAGTTTAAGCTTGTGGACCCCACTTTTGAGAGCTACCCTAATCATCTTCAACATTTTTACTCCATCAAAAGATGATGGCAAAAATGTAATATGTAACAAACAAAAAATGACATCAAAAATTATAAAGTCATCGGTCGATTTCCTTAGAAAAAAAAAAATGATGACTTTACATATTACATTTTTGCCATCAAAAGATTATGGCAAAAATGTAATATGTAACAAACAAAAGATGACATCAAAAATTATAAAGTCATCGGTCGATTTCCTTAGAAAAAAAAAATGATGACTTTACATATTACATTTTTGCCATCAAAAGATTATGGCAAAAATGTAATATGTAACAAACAAAAGATGACATCAAAAATTATAAAGTCATCGGTCGATTTCCTTAGAAAAAAAAAAATGATGACTTTACATATTACATTTTTGCCATCAAAAGATTATGGCAAAAATGTAATATGTAACAAACAAAAGATGACATCAAAAATTATAAAGTCATCGTTCGATTTCCTTAGAAAAAAAAATGATGACTTTACATATTACATTTTTTTTTTCTAAGGAAATCGACCGATGACTTTATAATTTTTGATGTCATCTTTTGTTTGTTACATATTACATTTTTGCCATCATCTTTTGATGGAGTAAAAATGTTGAAGATGATTAGGGTAGCTCTCAAAAGTGGGGTCCACAAGTGGGGTCCACAAGCTTAAACTTGCCCCTCCAGTCTCTCTATTTATATCCCCTGCTTTCACTTCTCCTTTCAACTAAAGCAGCTCCTCTTCCTCTTCCTCCTTTGTTTTTTCCTTTCCTTTTTCTTTTGCTTCCTCTTCCACTGGCCCAATTTTGGTTACTTGTATATATATTTACAAAAATTTCACTTCCATTCTTTCATCAAATATTTCCTCGTTTAGTATTTGTTACTTGGTTTTCTTTCAATGGATGCCACATTACCAGTGCCGGCTCCAGTAGACCCTGAAGCAGCGGTGAACCAGCAGATGAGTCCTCCCGACACGGCTCCTGTTGATCACAATCAGGATCAGCATGATCACAATCAGGATCAGCATAATAAACTAGTAGATGGTGCGATGAAAATGATATGTTTTTGCTTGCCAACAGCAGTTGCAATAGTTGCAATAGCTCTTCAGTCTTTGCAGACTAAATCTCAACTTCCACTTGCCTTCCATTTTCTAATTGTGGCCCTCCTTTTCTCCTTCAACTTTCTCTTCCTCGGCAACTTCATCACCCAAAAATTTCCTGAAATAGCTCTAGTGTTGGAGTTTGTTGGTGTATTTTTTGCGGTGACGGCGATTTATATAGCAATCACAATTCCACTCCCGGTGTGGCTCAAATGCATCATATGGACCATCTTTGTCATCTCTTTCTTCACCATCGTAGCTTGTTTTCGTTGCACCTAAAAATTCTACGTGGGATCTATCGACATATATATGCCATTCCCTTACACGTACGTGGTTTGTTAAATTTTGATACTCTTGTGTTTTTATGTATTTATGATGAATAAACTTATAAATGAGGAGTGATATCATATGTATAATTTTATTTTGTTATATGTTTTGTTTTAGCTTTATAGGATCTCTTAATTTTATATAATAATATGGGGATCTATAGACCTGTGCCATTTTTAGCAACAGTGGTCTAAATATTATTATTCTTATTTACTTTAATTTCACAATTTTTAGTTGATTTAATTTAATTTTGTTATAGAACTATTAGTATGTTATATGCTATGTGTAATATTTGTTTATTTAACAAATTGATTTGGACAGTGAGATGTTGAGACTACTTCAACCTGATTGAACAATTCAATCACCATTGGCATTCACACCTTTTATTGCTCGTGTAATTATAAACTTTGGTAGCCTCTCGGTCTCAAATTTAACGTCTTAAATACTATCTTTAGACTCCTGTGAGACTGAAAACTAATGAATAAAATCAAAAGTAATAAATTAATGAATTCAACTAGAAACAAGTCAAGTAGAGAGATTCCTGAAGCTGGAATCAACTATGGAAATTCTTTCGCTGCCTTAATAGTTAACATTCGAACGGGTTTTCAAAGAATATATGAGGAATGAATGTGTGTCCATGTTCTAAAATAGAAAAATCCAATAAAAGTGGGAAATAAAAATTATAAAACAATCAACCTTTCTTCTCTCTCACTCCCTCTCTCACTTTGATCAATAATATGTAACAAACAAAAGATTACAAATTCAGCTGTCACATGAAAACCAGCATGATATGGAACAAGTAAAGGTTGCCTAATTTGAGAACAATACAAGAATTTGTACACACTCGGTCCATTTAAAATACCAGTAAAGAAATCCATCCAACCTCAAAACAATCACATTTTCCGGCAAATACGATCACAGTTTGGCCCTGCAAAAGGCAGACATAGACAAACGATTTCAGGGGAATCCAACTGTGTTTGTCATCTCAGTCGGCTAAAAAACATGTTAAGCCCCCGCAGAAACACTAATCAAATACATGATTATCAATGCAGTTGAGCCCGTGAATCCAGGCCATTCAAACAAGCAAACTGTATGGAGCAGCTTACTTGCGCCGTCTGTTTGCGACCATATCTGGATTGCCTTTTCTCATCATGGCCACAAACTCGTCATAGTTAATTCTTCCGTCCTGCAAAAACATTTGTATATGTATCATATGTGACGAACGAAACCAAACCCACCGGAAAAAATGGTACACATAACGAGTAAATGAGACGGGAGAAGTACAAAATTTTTTATCTAAGATTTGAAGAAGAATCTTTTTGAGCTCCAAAATTTAAAACATTGGATTTTTCTAAAACTATAATCAATGAAAACTTACGTGGAGTTCATTTGTATGGGGTTGATAGGGTAATCAAATTATCATATTAATGTCTTCTTTTATACAAAGAAAATAAACATGGAGATAAGAAACATACATGGTCTGTGTCTACTTCTGCAATGATTTCTTTAATCGTTTTCTCATCGCCCATATTATACTTCTTAAGGGCATGTTCCAGCTCTTCCATCGTAATGTACCTAATTCAGAGGCGGGAAACAGAAACTGGCACAAGATATTAAACAATCAGTATTATGACAACATTTTTATATAAAACATAGGTAATATAATATAATCATTATTATTGATAAGATCAGCTAAACAGGAAGATTACACACCCGCTCCTGTCCTTGTCAAAATATTCAAAGGCTTTGTATAAGTGTTCCTCTCTTTCCATTCTATTCATATGCATAGTTGCTGTTATGAACTCAATGTAATCAATGGTTCCATTTCCATCAACATCAGCCTGACAATGTAAAAAAAAAAAAAAATCAGTCGAACCGTAGAACAGATAAGGCATGTTCGGGACAGTGGTAAAACATTTCAATAACACTGTTAAAGTCAGGAAGACCGAAAGGAAAAATGAGCCAAGAGGTATTACCGCTTCCATTAACTGTCTAATTTCAGATTCAGATAGCCTGGTGCCCAGTTTTGGAAGACCGGCTTTCAACTCTTCATAAGTGATCGTTCCACTGTTATCTGTGTCCATGGATTTGAACATTTCCTTCAACCCCATGATTTCTTCTTCGGAAAGATTTTCTGCAATCACCTGAAAGGAAAGAAAGAAATACTCGTTGTACTACATTGCAGAACTGGAAGATGTCGAAGGCAACAGCAATCATGATTGATGAGGATGGTGATGTTTTTATAACATCATTATGTTGAAAGCTTTCTTCTTCACAGAGAACGACTCGATTTCTTAAAAAGAACAAATTCTCACCTTTAGAGCTACTTTTTTGAGTTTGTTCATTGCCCTGAATTGCTTCATTCTAGTCAAAACAGCAACGTCAAGAGGCTTATCAGAGGCGTCACCATCCACTCACATCCACGGATAATCTGCATTGCATTTTCAGTAATTGAGATTCATCCATAAATTACTTAATGCCAAGACACACAAATGACTGCATTACAAATGGCTGATGTAAAACAATGGAACTTCAATAAGGTAAACACGGAATGAGCGGAGAAGACAAACACACATATGGCTGCATGCACTAGAATCACTTGTGACTCTAGACAGTCTTTTCAAGGATAACAAAACTTACTTAGTACTTCGACAGCTGAAAGTCGTTCTTTAGGATCAGCGCACATCATCTTCTTTACAAGATCTTTGGCACTACTGGATATGGAGGACCAAGGATCAGATGAGAACTCAATATGCCCCCATGGTACAGCATCAAAGATACCCTGTTCATTTTCTGCATGTGAAAGAAAAATGATACGATTACCAAGTACTCTCGATAATAATCAACTTCTGGTGCACTTGGTATGAGACGAAAATCATACCTCCCCAAAAAGGTGGGACCCAGCTAAGAAGAATGTATAGTATCACACCAGCACTCCATATATCAGTTTCAGCTCCGTAACTTCTACGCAATACCTCAGGAGCTACATATTATGCGCTCCCAACAAGGTCTCCAAAAATCTCTCCTGCAGTAACACATTATTAACTGTTGGGTTTAAAATTCATCACCATTGAGCCCTCAAAAGTATGTTGAACAAGAAAGTATTGTACAGAGCAAACTCCAAAGCAAATGCATTTCACGTGTTCATTTAAGTACTGTCGTACTGACAATGCATCAAATACAACTCAACCAAACCTTAGTCCATCAGTCGGGGCCAACTATAAGAATCATTTTCATCTAATATATGTAACATGTACATATCAACACCAGAAAAAAGGACAAGACTGAAGTAATATTGCAACACATTGCAATTAGCCAATTATCAATTCAATTTCGTAAAAATTCCATCTTACAACATCTCTCAAGCAAATACGATCACAATTGGCTAATTTAATTAAAAGAAGACTCGAATCAACAATATGAAATAAACGTAATCTAATTTCCTTAAAGTTACACTTATTTTCTCAGTCCCGAACAATGCTAAAGCAATATCTAATTATATCCATTCCTGAAATTTTCACCAAACAAAAGCATAATCATGAAATTCAACCGAATCCAGATCAAGCAAATCACCTGGCTTGAAAAACACTGAGAGCCCGAAATCCGTGTCCTTCAGTGGTGAATCCTCATCGGCACTCAACAACAAGAAGTTCTCAGGCTTCAAGTCCCTGTGCATGACGCCCATTGAATGACAGTAATGCACCACGGTCACCATCTGCCTGCACAAATTTGCTGCAGCCCTCTCCGAATAATGCCCCTTTGCTATGATCCGATCAAACAACTCCCCTCCCGCGCACAACTCCATAATCAAATTCACCGAATGTCTGTTCTCATACGCTGCCTTTGGGTCCACTATATTCCTGCCAAAATCGAAAATCTCCCCTCACATATACGATATATCACAAGTCCTAGTCCACCAGCAACAATCTAACTCTTTTCGAAGCGAATTTCGCATAAAAAAAATATCATCTTTCGATCATCACATATTTTTCATGCTTATCACCAAATTATACACTTAATATAAATATATACACAGAGAGAAAATCGAATCGGATTCGAAAATTTTAAATTGATTTGGGCTTGTTGGAGTACCTGTGGCCAGTGAGGTGGTGCATGATCTGGACCTCGCGGCGGACGTCTTCGATGTCGTCACGGTTGATGAGCTTGCGAGTGGCGATGGACTTGCAAGCGAATTGTTGTTTGGTCTCTTTGTGTGTGACCAATTAGGTAACGCCGAACTGGCCGAAGCCGAGCTCGCGGCCGAAGATGTAGGTGGACCGGACGTCCTCCATGGGCCGGCCGAGCACACGCCCGACGGCATGGGGAGTGGCGGTGGTCGTCGCGGTGTCTGAGGCTGATGAGGAAGGTGCCGGTTGGATTTCTGATCAAGTCTAGTTTTGAAATTTGTCATCGAACAAGTCAATGAGTTTTTTATTTTATTTTTCGTATCTTATTCGCATTCAATTTTTTATTGTCATGATTGAAGTTACTTTTTCGTAACAAGTTTTTTACTTTCGCCGTGTGCATGATTGAAGTTATATCGCTCAATGAAGTGATATATATATATATATATTATATGCTCATGGGCGAAAGATTGAAATTTAGGGAGTGTATTAGATTGAGATTTTATTAGATAATTAGGGGTGTAAAGATTTTACAAATTTTTAAGACTTTAAAGATTATTATGATTATATGGATTAGACTTTCATGATTCTGAAACAGCCTTTGACTTTTATTTATAGACTTTTAGGATTATCTAGAGTTTTTAGACTTTTTAAAATATAGACCCTATAAATTTATTACCTAACACATATGCCTAAGTTGAGAAACCCAATGAATCCTTTGTACCGGTGTACTACTTTAACTCTTGTAATTTCACTTTCATCTTACTAAAATATGAAAAAATCAACCAAAATGCTCGTAAATTCTGCTCTGAATATTTTTAAAAAATGCTGAAAATTTGAAAATAACTCAGGTTATCATTCAGACTATACTTGTAGCGAATGAATTAAGGTCCGGACAAATATCAAGTGATTGACAAAACATTTGCTTTCGGTTCAAATGTTCAATAGCTCCGTTCTTAAACTGCAAACATGTACATAAAAGCTCATCGAGCTTTAAAAATGGGCTCTTGTACACTTCTCTCAGCTGGAAGTTGGAGTAACTCACGAATCCCTTCATAAACCTGAATGTAGTCATCAAAATAATCAGAACCAAACTATCGGGAAATAAAAAAAGAGTTGTTCATACTAATCATAAGCAAGTAGTTATCATATCAAAAGTTCATTCAAAACCCACGCATAATATTTGAGCAATCAAAGGGAACTCTCACCGACTCTTTACTATTTTTTCCTTTCAAGTAGCCAGCCAGTTACAGATCATGAGCAACACAAACTACAGATATAGTACCACGAATCAATAATAATTTCAAATTTAATGTTATATAATACATAACACACGCAAAATCATTTTTAATACTGCCTCGCAAAAAAAATAAAAATAAAAATAAATTTGAAAGAGATAGAAAGTAAATTTATTAAAGCAAAACAAAAGTTTTTTCACATTGTGCCTCCCAACCCAAGTCCAACTCTAACATAAAAACATGAAGATCACAATGTAACAAATTGGAGACCCAAAATTAATACAATTTTATAAATAAAAATCCAAAAAGAGAATAGTAAATGGTATAGTTGTCCTAAGTTCTAACAAAGCAAGGATACCTAGATTTTTTTTTTTTTTTTTTCAGTAATTGGCTCTACAGCCCCCTAGACTATACCCGAATTTACATGTTGCCCGCTGAATTTTTTTTAGGCACTAAACCCCTTGAACTATCGGAAATTGGCAATATATGACAGAATAGTAACGCCATCCATTTTTCTGTCATGTCAAATTGCACTAAGTTCCCCTTATTATATACATAATTGCATTAAACCGGAAGAATAATAATAATATGACCTAAATACCCCTCTAACCAAATTTAAAAAACAATTTTTAAGAATAAAAATTTAAAATTTAAAATTGAAATAATGGTTGAATAATAATACATTCAAAAAGAAATAAAAACAAGAAAATATTTTAAAATAAATAATAACAAGAAAAACAACATAAATAATGAAAAAAATTAAAAAAATAAATTACAATCTAATTTTATAATAAGAAATTTTGTTATGCATTTATAATGAATTCAATTTAAATTTATAAAAAAGAAAAAATTATTAATAACTATTATAGACATGTTTTTAAATTTTTTATTCTTCAAATTATTGGTTTATTGATTCTAAATAAATTAAAAATATAAAATAAAGAAAAATACTAAGGATAAAATAAAATGAATCATAGTAATAGATTGACTATTTTAATCCAATAAAGTAAAATATGAGATTTTAGGGTTTATTGATTGGACGTGTTAGGTATGTCAAATTAAAACTATTGAAAATAATAAAAATCCAAAATAATAACATATAATTTAATATAAAATAAAATTTCATTAAGTAAACACAAAGTAATGGTAGTTAAGAAATTGACAACGATGAAATAGAGAAAATGAATCGAAAAAGATGGTAAAATAAATAAGATATAAAGAATTAGAAGATAAAATTAAATTAAGGAAGTTCCTATTTGCTTCAGATGGGACTTGAAGTGAGCAACCTAAGTCCAAAAAGGAAGATCCCTACCAACCAAACTAACAGCAACTTGTTATTAAAGGTTCTTAATAAGTATGTATATATACAATATACACATAATTAATTTTTTAAAAAAATTTTATGACACTGGCCTTACCTGGTCTCCACGTGGGTCCGCCCCTGCACATTTTGGAAAGTAAACACACACGCCTTTTACGTGATGAGGTTAGTCTGGTAGTAAATCTCTTACGTCTAAAGATGGTAATTTGATCCGCACCACTGGTTGGGATAACCCGGTTTGGGTGCTAAAATAAAACCTGAGACGAGTTCGGGTTCAAGTGTGGGTTTGGAAAAAAAAAATTCCTCCCCCGAACCCATGAACCCGCAAAGATATAAAAATTATATAATATTTATTATTTTAAATATTATAAATTTAAAATCCGAGGCAAACTTTTAACTATAAAAGAGAATAAAATATAAAAATAAATATAAAATATAAAAATAAATATAAAAATTTCACTCATTCCAAGTTTGTGAATTACAATTATATATCAACTTTCATTTATATAGAAGCAAGGTTGAACCTTCCACTCTTGTTTTAATGTTCTTTGGCTCTTTGTCTAAATAAAAACATACACTTGAGATGAGTTAGAAGCTTTTGAACTCTATTAAGTTTTTTTATTCTTTAAAATTATAATATTTTGTATATTTAAATAGGGTGTGTATATTGTCATCCATATAACTAATTAGTTCACCCATTTTATAAATATATCTATGTCTAAAATTTAAAAAGTAAACATTACTATAAGCACCCATAATAATGTCAATAGCACCCTTATTGAAATGAATATATTCATTTTAATATGTTTTACTTATAAACCCTCTTAAATTATAAATACACCCAATTTAAAAAAAAATCATATTATTTTTAGAATCAAATTATCTTCTAATGATGTTCCAATTTACTTTTGCAAATATCTTGAATATAGGAGCCTTATGAAATGGAAGATGTAGAACTGGATTGTATACAAGGTCAAGAGATTTTCAATATGGAATTCTCTTATATATACCGCTATCTTAAAAAATAAAAATAAAAACCATTGATATCAATAGTTATTTAAAAAAAAAATGTTTATTGATAGAGTTAATAACTAGACATAAAAGAAAAAAAAAGTTAATTAATATATACCTCTGTATGATCAGAGTCATCTAAAAATTCTTTTTCTATTACTTTGTTATATAATAATCATGTGATTATGAGAAATATTGATATTTGAAATAAAATTAGTTTAATTAGGGTTTATCATAAGTTAAGGTTTACAATAAGTATTTTTTTTTTTCTAAGAAAATAAAGAGATAAAGTTAAAGATATGAGTGTAATTAATGAAAGTAAATAGCATTGTATTTGGTTTATTTTTAATTAAAGTAATTTGTCATTATTGGAAAATTTCTATTGGATATTTTGTAATTAATTTTTTAATAAAATATGGGTATACTAATTAGTTTTAGAGGAAATAGGGGTATATATCACTTTTTCAAAATAGATTTATGTAACTACAACCACTTTAATAACTCATATTTTATTAGGACCAAAGTAGGTGATGAGACCAAAATGCTCCACTTGTAAATTTTTTTATCTTTCTTCTTCTTCTTCTTCTTCTTCTCTCTCTCTCTCTCTCTCACTCTCGAGCTCTCGAGCTCTCTCCTCTTTCGTTATCTAAAGAACGAACACTTCAACAGGGTTGGGTTGACGATTCGACGAACACTTGCGATTTTGGTTGACGATTCGATGAACAAACTGGGCTAGGTTGACGATTTGACGAACGAATTCAAATTTTTTTTGTTGATTTTGTAATTTTAATTTCGTTTTCATTGATTTTGAGTTTTTATTGTGATTTTGTTGTCAATTTTGATGTGAATTGTGAGTTTGTTGAATTTGAATGAGGTTGTTTGAATCTTGAATTGGTGGGTTTGGGTTTGGGTTTGTCAAATCGGAGAAGATGAACAATAGTCGAAGTTGAGATTTTTTTTTTTTTAATTTCGAGATTTATTTGTTCCATTTCGAGACTTATTTATGAATACTTGGGACTTGTTACAATTCGAGACTTAATTTATGAATACCCGAGACTTATTACACTTATTCGAGACTTAATTTATGAATACTTATTTTGCTCCATTTCGAGACTTATTTTATGAATACCCGAAACTTATTCATGAGTTTTCGAGACTTATTCATGCGTTTCGAGACTTAATTCAAGAATTTTCAAGACTTATTCTGTTCGACCTCCATCAATGGTGAAAGTGACGAGTCGACGACTGCACCGGTTGACTCTGAAGATAGTTGGATCTGGAAGATCGGATGACGCCGAGTTCGTTGGCGCCATCGGTTTTGTCAAATTCACAACGGATCGTCACAGATCGGACGATGAAGCTTTGACGATGGTTTGGGTTTGGCTTCGTTTCTCTCTCTACACAACTCGAAACAGTAAACGAACACTTCGGTTACAACGATTGGCACTCGACGAACGTTTTCCTGGTGGTTTTGTCGGTCAACTAGCCGGTCAGCGGCAACAACTCCATTGAAGCTCCATCAATTGAGGTTTTTGAAAAAAGAAAAAGAAAATGACTGATAAGGGAAAAGAATAGAAGATATGGGGTATTTTTATCCAAATACTATCTTTGGTGCTATTTGTGCAAGACCCAACCCAAAAAGTGCTACTTAATTTTTGAACCCTTAGTTTTATGAGTGACAATATCGAACTCCATTTAAATAATACATAAATATTATTTAAGTTTTATTTTTATGTGTTTGTTGATGTGACCTGTGAACACCCTTAATTTCACGGGTTCATGAGCAGGTGTGGGTGCCCCCAAAACCTACGAGTGAACCTTGCACCTGAACATGTTTATTTTCACGGGTTCGTGGTCGGGTTTGGGTGGCAAAAAGGTTCAAGGGTTCAAGTTTGGATTTTGCGAAACTTGGCCGAACCCGATCCGTTGCCATTCTTATCACACCTGCATCACGAGGTTATGAGTTCAAGTTCCCCTCCAAAAAAACACCCCGAATTTATGTAATAATGTAATTTTTTTTTATTTTAAAAAAAAAACATGGACACACGTCTCCATTAGGTGTAACCCTTTTTTATTATTGAAACTCTTTTGATCATCTAACTTACTAATTACCTAAAATTATTTTGATTAAATAATTAGTTTAGCCTCTCTAAGTAAAAATTCTGGTTAATCCACTGTCCACTGCTAGTAATGTAAATATATTACCCATTTTGCCCTTCTTAGGTACTGAACGCGACATTAAAAATGAAAAGGATTTATATTTAATTATAAATTGAAGTAAAAACCATAAAATTTAAATAACTATTTTTGAAAATTATTCCATTAAAGAGGATCTTCTACCCTAATACAAAAGAAATTAGAAAGACATTGAAAATAAAATAAAATAAAACAAAACGCGGAAGTTGGAACAAGTGGCAACTCTGCTTCCCAGAACTTAGTGCACGCGGGTGACGCGGGGCTTGTCTTCAATTTCTTAGCAATTGCCTATCACATGCCTTCCTTTTATGGGTAACATATTTTTGTTTGTTTTACAAATTGATTTCAACCTGATTGAAAATTTCGATCACCATTCACCCTTTTAAAAATGACAATCGGATCATCAATCTTAGGTAGTCTCTCTGTCTTAAATTTAACGTTTTAAATACCATCATTAGGCTCTTAATTATATGCTTTTGGATTAAGTTTTAATCAGTTATAAGACGGAAACTAGTTAACATATTCAACCCAAGTAGTCTGTGAGCGCGAAAGAATGCCTTTCGTGATAAGGAACAAGTAATGGTGGCCTAATTTTAAGGTGACCTTAGCAACAATATTGCAATTCCTAGGAATATGAACAATATTTTATGATTCTGATTGAAAAACTCGATAATGTTAACTAGTTGTAAGACTGAAAACAAGTTAATATAATCAAAAGCAAATTAATGAATTCAACTAGAAACAAGTAAATTCAAGAAGAGAGATTCCTACGGAATCAAAAGGAATCTCCGAAGGGACAAGTCCCCAAAAGTTCTACGGAACCGAACTACCTTCGAAGGAACACCTTTCGAATAACCACACCAAGGCTATAATAAGACTTTGATAATCGAAGCACCTCTATTAAACACCAAGTCAAATTTACCCGAAATAATATACAACTAGTCAAGTCTCCAACTCCATCACAAAAGACTCCCAAAGTTGAGAACTTGAGGGACAATTGTTGGTACTAAATTTGACCACTTTCGGAAGACGTAATCGGTGGAATAACATATTTAGATGGCATAACACACAAACAATACACAAGGAATTGAATATCGAAAGAAATACCGAAATATCCACCGATATATCCGTATTTTGGAGGGATCGATATCGAAACTGGTAAATATTCAATATCCCGTAGAATATCCGACCGATTTCGAAATATCTATTTTCCCGATATTCCCGAAATATTGTGAATTTCACCCCAAAAATCCATGGATATTTTGCATATTATTAAAATAAATTTTTTAATCCTAACAATTAATTTATTATTAAAATAGTTTAGATTGAAAATTATGTTAGAAGAAGTATTAACAAATTTATAAAAATTTCTAATATAATAGTCGATAGTAGAATTATTGAAGACTTGAAGTAAAATTGGACAAAGAATCAAAGAGGGAACGTGTGATGAAAGCTACAGTAAAACAACAAAGATAGAGTAAATGGATTCTAAACATTATACAAGACCGTGGGATAAAATGCTTAATTACACACTACATGCTGTAGATAAATTTTATTTTGGATTTAGTATAGTATAGTATACTAATATTATTCTTTTAGTACTGAAATTTAGTATATTATTCAATTGTCATTCATAATTAAAATTTAGTATAGTATTTATACTAATTTATTCTTTTTTTTTTTTCCTTCTTCCAACTTTCTATTTGCACCCAAAATACCAAAATAGAGACAACATTGGGGATAATTCAGATCTCCTGAAAGCCGTACATAATGTCTATGCACAATTAGATCCTAAATCTGCATGAATTGCTAATTTTGGAAATGAGGTAAAAAGTTACAATTTACATCCAATTTTATAATTCCAAGATTATAAACTCTTTGCATGGGAATTGTTAGCGAACAAACGTCACTATATATGCGGAAGCGCTATCAAATAAAACACAAACAAACACAATAACAAAGAAAAGATAAGATGAAGAGAAGTAATTAAATCCAATCACACACAACACAAAGATTTACATGGAAACCCAAATCATGGAAAAAACCATGGCCGTTAGGACGACAAGTGAAAGTTCCAATATGTAGTAAATTGTTATAATCACACACTCATGATCTCTCTCTAAATAATACCCCAAACCCAATTATACCAAATGCTCACTTTGAGATCTCTCTAGTATTTGCTATTTTGCTCCACCACTGATAACCTAGTTATTATGGTCTATTTATATGAATTACAGAGAGTTTAAGCTAAAATGAAATCATACTCCTATACCTACAAGAATTACTTGTTCCACATAAATACTATTTCTTATTTATGATAAGTCTTCTTTTAAGGAGGAATTCTATTCCTATAATCATAAGAACTTCTAGAAACAACATATTTCCTCTTCCATGAATATTTCCTGATTCAACGCATGCTTGTGATTGACTACGATTCAAGTTGCAGTTGGTCACTCGCTTCCTAAACCGTGTTGAACTTGATCACTTAGAAAACTGTGATCTATGCGCCACATCCTTGTTGACCGCTCTCGGTATCGCTCTGGAAGCCACAACGCTTTCCACAGCGGTATCCACTGGAATTGGACCGCTCTCAGTTACGCTGCGAAAATCCACAGCGATGACCACCGCTGTCAAAGCCACGGCGGTTGTCACTGTTCTTCGCTTCTACCATTCTTCAACGTTCTCAAGCCTCCCTCAAACATAACCTCATACTCCCAAATGCTCTCACGTCTCCAGAAAGTCTCCGCATTGGTTGTATCTCGTTTGGTAACCTTTGGTAATTCAAGCCATATCCAACAGGAGTGTTGTGTCATATTAATATATATTATTTACATATTGTTCTCATGAATGTAGATCATATACTGCGGTTCGTGTCACGGTTGGCCAGCTGTACCCTACACCGTTACAAGTCACATGGAATTGACCGATCAGAAAACCATGATCCATACGCCACTTTTTGAACCTAAACCACTGTTACTCCCACAGCGCTTTTGAGAGCGTTATCTTCTGGAATCAACCGTTGAGAGAACCACTGTCCAATTCCACAGCGTTACCCGCATTGGTTTTCTTTAGTCTTCGTTTCTTCAGTTCTTCTTGGTCTTCAAACTTCCCTTAAACACCATCTCCATTTTTTAAAAGTTTTCCAATGTCTTTAGGAGGTTTTATATCAGTTGAGTCTTATTTGGTTCTTATTGGGTTTATTTGAGAATACGAGTCTAAACCTAACAACTATCAATAATATGTGATATTAAAGATGAGAGGGTTTAATAATTAATTAGCAATCGACAATCTTAGATATTAATAAAATATCTGAAATTCATTCCGTTAAAGGGGTTTCTTGTAGACAAAGAAATTAAAAGACATTACCAATCATGTGTTGGTGTGAGTGGTTCGGCGCTCTCATCCCTTAAGCAAGGTCGTGGGTTCAACCCCTCTTGTGAACGGAGCTACACATATTGGGAGCACTTTACCCCTTAGTGGGCCGACCCGGTGCGAGTCCGGATTAGTCAGGGTGTGGTCTGGGCTGATTGCACCGTATGGTGGATCCGCCCCACCCGGAAACCGGATGGTGTAAACCAAAAAAAAAAAATTAAAAGACATTGACAACAAAATAATAATGAAAACCGGACGTTGGCACACTACATCGCAGTTTCCCTGAACATTCTGTGCCGCGGATTTGTTAACCAATTCTTCAATTGGTAAGCACCGATTTCTTCCCATCAAAATAAAAAGAAACACCCACGTGATTCTACTTTTGCTTTGTATAGTAACTATTATACGACACCACAATTTCTAAATATAATAATATTTAAAATTTATTTAAAAAAAATAATATTTAAAATTTATTTTTTTAAAATAATATTTAAAATTTGATGATATTTTAAAATTGAATAACAAATTATTGAAATAATTTTTTAAGAAAATTTTAATTTATATATTATTAAATTAAGCATATCCAAAAAATATTATTAAATTATAGATTATTTTTAAATATTTTTCAATTTTATAATTTATTTATTTAATTAAAAAAATTTAAAAATATAGGTGGGATTTATAGTATACCCAACGAGTTTAGATTCTCCAATTCCGTTGGGAGAGATCATGATTGAAAATTTAATAACAAACTATTTGAATAATTTATTGGATGAAATAATTATTTAATTTATATATTATTAAATTAAAATATCAAAAAACATTTTTAAATAAAATTATAGTTTCATATTATTATTTAATAAAAATTTATTTATTTATAAAATTGAAAAAAAAATATATATAATCCCACCTTGGTACTTGGATGTTGGGTGACTGGGTTGATACTTCATACAATCTCACTTGAGTGTTGTAGCGGGTCGCCCCTAAGAGCGTAGCTCAATCAGTAAATGGATGAGTTTGGGGCTTATGTAAATAACTTCCAAGTCAACGGCTCGAATCCTACTAATAACAAAAACTTCAAAAACATACCTAGTTTAGATAAATTGAGAAATAGATGAAATAATATTGTAGCGAGTCCAACTGACTTGGACTAGGTGAGAAGGACAAAAAGAGGATTAAAAATGTTCCAAAGTTTCCAACTCTTGTGTGGGTGCACTAAACACGGCGCGACCATAAAGATCATGATAATTGATAGCGAATTCTATTTACAACTTACTAGAAAATGAAAATGAAACTCAACCATTATATTTATTGTTTTGTTTCAATAAATAAATTAATTGAATTTCATTTTTTACGTTATATTTCAACCATTATATTTTGTGTTTTAAGGGTATATGTTAAAACTACCTTAAATCACAAAAATAACTATAATTAAAGAAAATAAATAAATCAAACAGCTACCAAACGTGTATGCTCCTCAGTCCTCACCTGTTTATAGTGTTCAATTAATCATAAGTTAGCATGTCCCTACTGTTTCAATATGTCAGGACAAACTGCTTTAATCTAAGCTTAGGTGATTAAAAACAAGATTACTTTCCCACACGAGATTTGTAATGTTAGCTACTTGAAAAAAATAAAAAAAAAAAAATAAAAATAAAAAAAAAAAATCAAGTAGGCTAACAAATCAAACTGTTGGTGGCCTGGTGGGCATGTATAGTGTTCAATTTTATCATCATAAATTAAAGATCCCACTATAAAAACTTTTGAATATTTGATTCTCTTGTGTAGTTTGGATCTTCGTCCATTTTTTTTTTCCAAGGAAATCGAACATCTTTTTCAATAAGGTTAACTAGTTTTTTTTTGGGATATACACTTTTTCAACTATGACGGGTTTGTGGCCATTATGAGGAAAAGGCAATCCATATATGGTTGCAAACAGACGGCGCAAGTAAGCAACTCCGTACGGTTTGCATGTTTGAACGGCCTGGATTCACGGGCTCAACTGCTTTGATAACCTTGTGTTTGGTTAGTGTTTCTGCGGGGTTTAACATGTTTTTATCCTATTGAGACAACAAACACAGTTGGTTTCCCCTGAAATCGTTTGTCTATGTTTGCATTTTGCAGGGACAAAGTGTGATCCTATTGCTGGAGAATGTGATATTGTTTTGAGGTTGGATGAATTTCTTTACTGGTATTTTAAATGTACTGAGTGTGCACAAATTCTTGTATTTGTCTCAAATTAGGCCACCATTACTTGTTCATTATTATGACAGGTTTTCATGTGACAGCTGAATCTGTAATCTTTTGTTTCTGTTACAAATTATTGATCAAAGTGAGAGATGGAGAGAGAGAGAAGAAAGGTTGATGGTTCTATCTGTTTCTGTTAACTATTAAGGCAGCGAAAGAATTTCCATAGTTGATTCCAGCTTCAGGAATCTCTCTACTTGACTTGTTTCTAGTTGAATTCATTAATTTATTACTTTTGATTTCATTCACTAGTTTTCAGTCTTACAAGAGTCTAAAGATAGTATTTAAGACGTTAAATTTGAGACCGAGAGGCTACCAAAGTTTATAATTACACGAGCAATATGATGATTAATCCCTTTGTAATTTATAAAAGGTGTGAATGCCAATGGTGATTGAATTGTTCAATCAGGTTGAAGTAGTCTCAACATCTCACTGAGTCACTGTCCAAATCAATTTGTTAAATAAACAAATATTACCCATAACTTATAACATACTAATAGTTCTATAACAAAATTAAATTAAATCAACTAAAATTTGTGTGAAATTAAAGTAAATAAGAATAATAATATTTAAACCACCAATTCTAAAAATGGCACAGGTCTATAGATATGATATGATATCACACCTCGTTTATAAGTTTATTCATCATAAATACATAAAAACACAAGAGTATCAAAATTTAACAGACCACATACGTGTAAGGGAATGGCATATATTTCAGGTGCGACGAAAACAAGCTACGATGGTGAAGAAAGAGATGACAAAGATGGTCCATGTGATGCATTTGAGCCACACTGGGAGTGGAATTGTGATTGCTATATAAATCGCCGTCACCGCAAAAAATACACCAACAAACTCCAACACTAGAGCTATTTCAGGAAATTTTTGGGTGATGAAGTTGCCGAGGAAGAGAAAGTTGAAGGAGAAAAGGAGGGACATAATTAGAAAATGGAAGGCAAGTGGGAGTTGAGATTTAGTCTGCAAAGACTGAAGAGCTATTGCAACTATTGCAACTGCTGTTGGCAAGCAAAAACATATCATTTTCATCGCACCATCTACTAGTTTATTATGCTGTGCCGTGCCGGGAGGACTCGTCTGATCCTGATTGTGATCAACAGGAGCTGTGCCGGGAGGACTCATCCGCGCTGCTTCAGGGTCTACTGGAGCAGCCGGTACTGGTAATGTGGCAGCTGCAAGTGAGAGATCGAAGATTTTAGTGAAAATAGAGAGAAAGAAGGAGTTGAAAAGATTTACAAGGTCCATGGATAAGAAACCAAGTAGAGGAAGCAAGTATGTCATATATAATTAAGATGAGCTCCATGTATATATATATATAGTGTGAGAAATTGATTCAAGTCAACACGATTTGGCGCCGCCCTCATGCCAAGTGTTCTCTTCTCTACATATACCATTAATCAAATTTGAAATCACATCAAAGCTTGTTTCTTTTGGTTTTACATTATTACGAAAATACTATTAATTAAATATGTTTCCACATCAAAGCTTGTTTATTATTACAAAAATATCATTAAACAAATTTGTCAAAGCTTGTTTCTTTTGCTTTTTACATTATTACGAAATACCATTAATCAAATTTGTTACCACATCAAAGCTTGTTTCTTTTGGTTTTACATTATTACGAAAATACCATTAATCAAATATGTTTCCACATCAAAGCTTGTTTATTATTACGAAAATACCATTAAACAAATTTGTCAAAGCTTGTTACTTTTGTTTTTTACATTATTACGAAAATACCATTAATCAAATTTGTTTCCACATCAAAGCCTGTTTCTTTTGGTTTTACATTATTACGAAAATACCATTAATCAAATTTGCTCAACATCAAAGCTTGTTTTTACGAAAATACCATTAATCAATTTTGTTCCACATCAAAGCTTGTTTCTTTTGGTTTTACATTATTACGAAAATACCATTAATCAAATCTGTTTCCACATCAAAGCTTGTTTATTATTATGAAAATACCATTAAACAAATTTGTTAAAGCTTGTTTCTTTTGTTTTTTACATTATTACGAAAACACCATTAATCAAATTTGTTACCACATCAAAGCTTGTTTCTTTTGGTTTTACATTATTACGAAAATACCATTAATCAAATCTGTTTCCACATCAAAGCTTGTTTATTATTACGAAAATACCATTAAACAAATTTGTCAAAGCTTGTTTCTTTTGTTTTTTACATTATTACGAAAACACCATTAATCAAATTTGTTTCCACGTCAAAGCTTGTTTCTTTTGGTTTTACATTATTACGAAAATACCATTAATCAAATTTGCTCAACATCAAAGCTTGTTTCTTTTGGTTTTACATTATTACGAAAATACCATTAATCAAATCTGTTTCCACATCAAAGCTTGTTTATTATTACGAAAATACCATTAAACAAATTTGTCAAAGCTTGTTTCTTTTGTTTTTTACATTATTACGAAAATACCATTAATCAAATTTGTTTCCACATCAAAGCTTGTTTCTTTTGGTTTTACATTATTACGAAAATACCATTAATCAAATTTGCTCAACATCAAAGCTTGTTTCTTTTGGTTTTACATAATTACGAAAATACCATTAATCAAATTTGTTCCACATCAAAGCTTGTTTCTTTTGGTTTTACATTATTACAAAAATACCATTAATCAAATTTGTTTCCACATCAAAGCTTGTTTATTATTACGAAAATACCATTAATCAAATTTGTTTCCACATCAAAGCTTGATTGTTTCCAAGCTTAGTCCCCTGCAATAGTTCCTCGATACTTCCAAAGTTTGTTTCTTTTGTTTTTTTTTTTTTGTTTACATCATCCGGTTTCTTTTGTTTTTACATTATAACGAAATCAACGTTAATGAAACTCCTCTAGTCTCTCTATTTATATCCCCTGCTTTCACTTCTTCTTTCAACTAAAGCAGCTCCTCTTCCTCTTCCTCCATTTGTTTTCCTTTCCTTTTTTTTCTTTTGCTTCCTCTTCCACCGGCCCAATTTTGGTTACTTCTATATATATGTACAAAATTTTCACTTCCATTCTTTCATCAAATATTTCCTCGTTTAGTATTTGTTACTTGGTTTTCTTTCAATGGATCTTCTAAATCATTTTAAGTCCTTCTTTGTCCCTTTTTTCACTAAAATCTTCGATCTCTCACGTGCAGCAGCGACATTACCAGTAGACCCTGAAGCAGCGATGAACCAGCAGATGAGTCCTCCTGGCACGGCTCCTGTTGATCAAAATCAGCATAATAAACTTGTAGATGGTGCGATGAAAATGATATGTTTTTGGTTGCCAATAGCCGTTGCAATAGTTGCAATAGCTCTTCAGTCTTTGCAGACAAAATCTCAACCCCCACTGACCTTCCATTTTCTAATTGTGACCCTCCTTTTCTCCTCCACCTCTCTCTTCCTCGGCATCTTCATCACCCAAAAATTTCCTGAAATAGCTCAAGTGTTGCAGTTTGTTGGTGTTTTTTTTGCGGTGACGGCGATTTATATAGCATTCACAATTCCACTCCCGGTGTGGCTCAAATGCATCGCATGGACCATCTTTGTCATCTCTTTCTTCACCATCGTAGCTTGTTTTCGTCATACCTGAAAATTCTACATGGGATCCATCAACATATGCCATTTTTAGAATCGGATGAATGGCTGGTCAGGTTTTTTTTTTTTTGTTTTTTTTTTTTTTCAAGTAAATTCAAAGTTTGGGGGAGGTGGAGACTCAAAGCCACATCATTGTGTTATAGTGTAAATGTGAAGAATATACTAGACCAACGTTACCTCATCTTTTATTTTATTTTTAACGCTGAGAAACTGAGCTTTATTGTTGAACTTGGTACCAAATACTCAGAACTTTAACATTGTCAAATTGAATGAATCCCACTTCCACATTGAGGTGGTGATCTAAATATTATTATTCTTAGTTTACTTAAATTTCACACAAATTTTAATTGAATGAATCCCATTTTTGCTGCCTTAATAGTTTTGAATGCGAGCATGATTTCAAAGAATATATATGAGGAATGGATGTATCCATGTTCTAAAATAGCAAAATACAATACAAGTGGGAAATAAAACCATCATCCTTTCTTCTCTCTCTCTCACTTTGATCAATAATATGTAAACATAAGATTACAAATTCAGCTGTCGCATGAAAACCTGTCATAATTTGAGAACAATACAAGAAGTTGTACACACTCAGTACATTTAAAATACCAGTAAAGAAATCCATCCAACCTCAAAACAATCACATTTTCCGGCAATAGGATCACAATTTGGCCCTGCAAAATGCAGACATAGACAAACGATTTCAGGGGAATCCAACTGTGTTTGTCATCTCAGTCGGCTAAAAAACATGTTAAGCCCCCCCGGAAACACTAATGAAACACATGATTATCAAAGCAGTAGAGCCCGTGAATCCAGGCCATTCAAACAAGCAAACTGTATGGAGCAGCTTACTTTCGCCGTCTGTTTGCGACCATATCTGGATTGCCTTTTCTCATCATGGCCACAAACTCGTCATAGTTAATTCTTCCGTCCTGCAAAAGCATTTGTATATGTATCATATGTGACGAACGAAACCAAACCCACCGGAAATAATGGTACACAGAATGAGTAAATGAAACGGGAGAAGTAAAAAAAAATTTATCTAAGATTTGAAGAAGAATCTTTTTGAGCTCCAAAATTTAAAACATTGGATTTTTCTAAAACTATAATCAATGAAAACTTACGTGGAGTTCATTTGTATGGGGTTGATAGGGTAATCAAATTATCATATTAATGTCTTCTTTTATACAAAGAAAATAAACATGGAGATAAGAAACATACATGGTCTGTGTCTACTTCTGCAATGATTTCTTTTATCGTTTTCTCATCGCCCATATTATACTTCTTAAGGGCATGTTCCAGCTCTTCCATCGTAATGTACCTAATTCAGAGGCGGGAAACAGAAACCGGCACAAGATATTAAACAATCAGTATTATGACAACATTTTCATATAAAACATAGGTAATATAATATAATCATTATTATTGATAAGATCAGCTAAACAGGAAGATTACACACCCGCTCCTGTCCTTGTCAAAATATTCAAAGGCTTTGTATAAGTGTTCCTCTCTTTCCATTCTATTCATATGCATAGTTGCTGTTATGAACTCAATGTAATCAATGGTTCCATTTCCATCAACATCAGCCTGACAATGTAAAAAAAATAATCAGTCGAACCATAGAGCAGATAAAGGCATGTTCGGGACAGTGGTAAAACATTTCAATAACACTGTTAAAGTCAGGAAGACTGAAAGGAAAAAAGAGCCAAGAGGTATTACCGCTTCCATTAACTGTCTAATTTCAGACTCGGATAGCCTGGTGCCCAGCTTTGGAAGACCGGCTTTCAACTCTTCATAAGTGATCGTTCCACTGTTATCTGTGTCCATGGATTTGAACATTTCCTTCAACCCCATGATTTCTTCTTCGGAAAGATTTTCTGCAATCACCTGAAAGGAAAGAAAGAAATACTTGTTGTACTACATTGCAGAACTGGAAGATGTCAAAGGCTACAGCAATCATGATAACATCATTATGTTGAATGCTTTCTTCTTCACAAAGAATGACTTGATTTTTTAAAAGGAAAATATTCTCACCTTTAGAGCTACTTTTTTGAGTTTGTTCATTGCCCTGAATTGCTTCATTCTAGTCAAAACAGCAATGTCAAGAGGCTTATCAGAGGCATCACCATCCACTCTCATCCACGGATGATCTGCATTGCATTTTCAGTAATTGAGCTTCATCCATAAATTACTTAATGCCAAGACACACAAATGACTGACTTTAAGATGGATGTATAAGAAATCAGTATACATTGTAAAACCACGGAACTTCAATAAGGTAAACACAGAATGAGCGGAAAAGACAAACACACATATGGCTGCATGCACTAGAATCACTTGTGACTCTAGACAGTCTTTTCAAGGATAACAAAACTTACTTAGTACATCGACAGCTGAAAGTCGTTCTTTAGGATCAGCGCACATCATCTTCTTTACAAGATCTTTGGCACTGCTGGATATAGAGGGCCAAGGATCAGATGAGAAATCAGTATGCCCCCGTAGTACAGCATCAAAGATACCCTGTTCATTTTCTGCATGTGAAAGAAAAATGAAACGATTACCAAGTACTCTCAATAATAATCAACATCTGGTGCACTTGGTATGAGACAAAAATCATACCTCCCCAAAAAGGTGGGACCCCACTAAGAAGAATGTATAGTATCACACCAGCACTCCAAATATCAGCTTCAGCTCCGTAACTTCTACGCAATACCTCAGGAGCTACATAATATGCGCTCCCAACAAGGTCTCTAAAAACCTCTCCTGTAGTAACACATTAACTGTAGGGTTCAAAATTCATCACCATTGAGCCCTCAAAAGTATGTTACTATGTTGAACAAGAAGGTGTTGTACAGGCCAAAGTGCCAAACTCCAAAGCAAATGCAATTGAAAAATTATTTTTTAATTACAGTCCCAACATTTTGCGTGTTCATTTAAGTACTGTAGTACCGAAAATGAATCAAATACAACTCTACAAACCTTGTCCATCAGTCGGGTCAACTATAAGAATCATTTTCATCTAATATATGTAACATGTACTTATCAACACCAGAAGAAGGACTAAGTGAAGTAATATTGCAACACATTTCAATTATTATGTATATAATTTTAACCTTGTCCTTATCCATTCAATTTCGTAAAAATTCCATATTACTCTTACAACATCTCTCAAGCAAATAAGATCACAATTGGCTAATTTACTTAGAAGAAGACTCGACTCGAATCAAAAATATGAAATACACGTAATCAATTAATTTCCTTAAAATTACACTTATTTTCTCAGTCCCGAACAATGCTAAAGCAACATCTAATTATATCCACTCCTGAAATTTTCACCAAACAAAAGAATAATCATGAAATTCAACCGAATCCAGATCAAGAAAATCACCTGGCTTGAAAAACACCGAGAGCCCGAAATCCGTGGCCTTCAGTGGCGAATCCTCATCGGCACTCAACAACAAGAAGTTCTCAGGCTTCAAATCCCTGTGCATGACCCCCATCGAATGACAGTAATGCACCACGGTCACCATCTGCCTGCACAAATTCGCTGCAGCCCTCTCCGAATAATGCCCCTTTGCTATGATCCGATCAAACAACTCCCCTCCCGCGCACAACTCCATAATCAAATTCACCGAATGTCTGTCCTCGTACGCCGCCTTGAGCTCCACTATATTCCTGCCAAAATCGAAAATCTCCCCTCACATATATGATATATCACAAGTCCTAGTCCACCAGCAACAATCTAACTCTTTTCGAAGCAAATTTCGCATAAAAATATCATCTTTCGATCTCTAGTCATCACTTATTTGCCACGCTTATCACCAAATTATACACTTTATATAAATATATACACACAGAAAATCGAATCGGAATCGAAAATTTTAAAATTGATTTGGGTTTGTTGGAGTACCTGTGGCCAGTGAGGTGGTGCATGATCTGGACCTCGCGGCGGACGTCTTCGATGTCGTCACGGTTGATGAGCTTGCGAGTGGCGATGGACTTGCAAGCGAATTGCTGTTTGGTTTCTTTGTGTGTGACCAAGTAGGTAACGCCGAACTGGCCGCGGCCGAGCTCGCGGCCGAAGATGTAGGTGGACCGGACGTCCTCCATGGGCCGGCCGAGCACACGCCCGACGGCATGAGAAGTGGCGGTGGTCGTCGCAGTGGCTGAGGCAGAGGAGGAAGATGCGGGTTGGATTTTGATGCCGTTAGAGTGGGGGTGGTGGTGGCCGGCTTCAGCATCGGTGGATAGATCGGCGTCAGCGGTGGAGTGGAGCTGGGTGTGAGTGGAGGGGAGGCCGTTGCAGTTTCCCATTTTTTCTGTCAACGCCAGTCAAGTGAGAGAGAGAGAAAGACCAAGACAACTCAGACAACTGGGTTGTTTAAAGTCAATGAGTTTGGTTTTGTATTGGTGGTCGTATTTTTCTTGTCTGAGAAGTGAAAAGGTAGTGAAATGACTATAATGGGCACAAATTGAATATGAATATTCAATGAAAAAACTATTCACGAATGGACAAAAAAGGAAAATCAAGTCCAGATTTAAAAAAAGTTGCGTCTGCCGGGAGTCGAACCCGGGTCTATTGCTTGGAAGGCAATTATCCTAACCGTTGGACTACAGACGCTTGTTGAAGAAAAATGGTGTTGTATTGTTTTTATTAATTAATTATCAGCGAATCTACCTTTGAATCCTTTGTGGAAGGTATCATCAATTCATGGTCCTCATGGGCTTGATCAAGCTCTTACATTCATGATTCACCCAAAAGACATATAACACATAAAGTTGAGCTTTTGGATAAATTTCTAGGACTAACTTTGTTTCCCAATCCAAAACACCGCATAGATTATACAGAATATTTCAAACTATTGAAATTCGTCCCGGTGGAATGAAAGAAAATATGCAAACTCAATATAAGAATTAAGAATCAAGATTCAAATCACACGAAAACAAAAACACAAGATTTTATGAATTTAGCCTTCACAACCCAATATGGAAAGGTGGGAAATACTAGAAAGAGTGAATGCAAAAACCTTCTAAGGTTTGACTTTTTAAAACCGGGATTTCATTTAAATTCGAAACTACAAAATTGTTTTTTTTTTTTTTTTTTTTTTTAAAGGTTGAAAACAGAAGAAAAACTATAACCAAGCAAAAATAAATGGAATCTTCACACATCACCATCCACCATAAGAAACAAGAACAGTGCAATCTGTTATATAACTTCAAATGTAATGTCGAAAAGAAGTAAGAAAGAAAGTGTTCCATGTCCACAACTCTCATGATCAGTTCCAGGAGTATAGAATAAGTCGAATCCAGCTTTCGATCACTCGAGCATCCTATTCCCATTATATATGTTGATTATATATAGTTTCATGAAATGATAGTTCAATATATTGCACATCATCATCTTGTTTCTCTAATCTATGATGATTCCTATCAAATGATTCAAATTTTACTGTTCTGTTATGATGATGGTGATGATCACTGATTCACTGTCTGTCTTGGAGATTACCAAACATATAATCCAAGAAAATTCAATATATTCTCATTGAACAGCAATAGTATATATATTAGTTTGATTCCTGCATTGATTCCTTGACACTTCTGTCATGATCCCACTAATCTAAATCTCTTTCCAGCATCAATATAACTCTAAATCTATTGTGTGATGATCATTAATATTTAGGTGAAGATTTTCTCCACGATTTTGTGAGAAGGAACAAATTCTAATGTTCGAACAGTAATTTCTCCAGGGAATTTTTTTAAATGAAAATGGAAGCACAGTCATAACAGCAGCCAATGATTGATATACATGCTATATTACCATATGATGTGCATGCATTAATATAAGCGTTTCTGGAATCATCGAATTCGAACGAGAACATAATCTGTCAGTTTCCAATGTCATTCATCAACTGATTTGAAAATTCTCATGGTGGCATGTCTCAACCAGTCATTGTACATAAAGCAGCCAGCAAACTCTATATGGCAACAGTGATTGCATTCATGGGGGGTTTCAACTTGGGGAGGCTAATTCTTATACATGATGGCAGAATAGAATCTAATTAACTTTCTCTTCATGGTTGTGCATATGAAATGTATTTGTGTGGAAAACTCAAGAAATAGAAAGTACTTGATCACAACATGTGAAATTTAGCAGTATCACTAGCCAAAAGATAACATATTTTCCCTCTACTTTACTGGAATTTGAAATTTTCTGGACCTGATTTACCAAGGAAGGTTTGATTCTCTTTGAAAAACTAGCTCAACTTGCTGGCTCACTGTGATCAATCACTCTTAGTCTAAAGTGTCGCGTTTTTTTTTTTTTTTGTCTTCGGTTCTGCATCTAGAGTTATTCTATTTGTCATTGCATATACTGATCATACACTTCATTTGTTGTCAAATTATATATCCTTCCGCGTTTTCATGATTAATATCTCATTTGTATTGAGAGTACATATGATTAATTAATTACCAGTGAGTAATCAAAGAATCATATCCTTCTGACCAGAAAATTATTCACTTCCATGTACATATCTCTCCAGAAATCATTGATTATAACAAGACAAGCAACAAAGTTTATCCAAGTAACGCGCATACATACACAGATATTATGAAGTAGGAGGAGAATAGGAGAATATATAATCAAGAAAAGAGTAATAGAAATGTCTCCAAGCTAATTTTGGTAAGGAAAAAAAGCATATATTACTGGAATAATTCGATACCTTTGGATGCATATTTAGAGAGAGAGAGAGAGAGAGAGAGAGAGAGAGAGAGAGAGAGAAGAATGAATTTGATATGCTTTCATAATTGAATGTTGAAGATGAGAGAGTGATCAGAAAATTCTTCAATAAGAAAAAAAAAAATTATTAGCAACTTGTTCTTCTCTTATCAGATGCAAATTATTCTTCTATGATCCTCTCTTTAATTACCTTTTCATTCGCGGTAATACTGAGTGATTATCTTGTAACAATATCGAAAGCTATAATTACCATCACATAGCGAAGATATTCTAAAAGTGCGGACGTGGGAAAGATGAATAGCCATGCAATTTTTTATTCTAATTCTCCATCCATGCAACATTATTGAAGTTAAGCATCTTTATCTTCAGTTTTGTAGCTCCATCTTCACTTGTATTATTGTTGTATTTATTCTTCTTTTTTTTTTCTTTTATATATCATATCTTGACTGTACATACTTTCTTTTCCTACAACTAAGCTTGCATTCTCCTATTTAAATAACTCCCTCCTCCATCAAACTCAACATCTCATCTCTTCCTTCAGCTTCGGCTAGCTTCTTGTGCTTAAAATCACTTTTATTGATAAGTTCTTCTCTTATAAACAACAATACGGGGAAGTTAAAGCAAAGTGTGGTAACTGAGTTGGAAGAGTTTATAATTCTTCATTGGAGAATGAATGGCAAAAAGGGTAGTTGTGTTGAGATCAACATTCCATCACCAGCTACTACCAAAAGTACTAAGCAGCAGCCGGAGAGTGGCAAGAAGAAGTCTGCAGGCAACGGTGGGGACTTGTTTTTGTGCAAAGCATGGATTGAGAAAGTGTGGGAATTTGCCAAAGAAGACAGCAACAGAGTGATATTCTCATTCAAAGTAGGCCTAGCTGTTCTGCTAGTGTCTTTGCTTATACTATTCCGCGCACCTTATGAAGTTTTTGGCACCAACATCATTTGGTCCATCCTCACTGTTGCCATCATGTTTGAATATACAGTTGGTATGTAATCAATGCCTTATTTTTTATGTTCACCAACTTACGAGACCTCGAAAAAGCCTAATGACATGTATGCCTTTGAATTTCTCAGGTGCAACGTTTAATCGTGGATTCAATCGTGCACTTGGAAGCTTGCTTGCTGGTATCTTAGCTATTGGAGTTGCTCAGATTGCGCTATCCTCTGGCCGCGTTGCTGAGCCTTTTATAATTGGCACTAGCATCTTCTTTATAGGTATATATAACTTCTATATGTATTTCTGGGATTAATCAACAAATTAAATAGAACAATCATTGATTTTTATTTTTATTTTGTCGAACAATCTCTGCAGGGGCTGTTACATCATTTATGAAGCTATGGCCATCACTTGTGCCATATGAGTATGGGTTCAGAGTCATACTTTTCACTTACTGTTTGATAATAGTCTCTGGATATCGAATGGGAAACCCATTAAGAACTGCCATGGATCGCCTGTACTCTATAGCGATAGGAGGATTCGTAGCAGTCCTAGTGAATGTGCTTGTTTTCCCTATATGGGCTGGTGAGCAATTACACAAAGAGCTAGTCAAAAACTTCAATTCTGTGGCTGATTCTCTTGAAGGTAATTAGCTTTCACTTCTACAGTTCCATTACATATATAAATCTCATATATTGATGATGGATCATATCAACAACAACCAATATCTTAATAACAGAATGTGTGAAGAAATATTTAGAAGACGATGGGCTAGATCATCCAGAGTTTTCAAACACTGTGATGGATGAATTCCCAGATGAGCCTGCTTATAAGAAATGCAAAGCCACCTTGAACTCATCAGCCAAACTGGAGTCTCTGGTACTTATAAATATATATTTATATTTCCATGTGTGTTGGTTCTTTTTGACAGCACAGTCGTGCTAACAATGGTGGTCCTGGATGTTATGTTATGTGAAAAAAGGCAATTTCAGCTAAATGGGAGCCACCCCATGGAAGATTTCGACACTTCTTCTATCCATGGTCAGAGTATGTTAAAGTTGGAGCGGTTTTACGATACTGTGCCTATGAAGTTATGGCACTTCATGGTGTACTTCACTCTGAGATTCAGGTACAGCATTGTTTTATTCAAAGGAAAGAAATTATTATAAGGGTTTGATGGGATATTCATGTTCTATTATATATATATATATATATATATATTAAGCAGAATCAAAAACTTATTTTTTTCTATAGCTGCAATATATAAAACTGTTGATAAACAAGGAATCTAAACAAAAAAAATCTACCAAATCATACGTTAATGGTCTAGAATTTTCATGGCAAGAGAATGATAATTACTAAAAAGGTAAATAGAATAGAAAAGGCCAACAGAGAATCAGAACAGTTACAAGAATTATACCAAGTGTTTGTGCTCATAGTTGGTGTGCATTTTGGGTGTAAATTATATGCCACACTCATCATCTATTCCTTTATTCTTGATTCTCATTTATCAATCCCATATCAGTATCATGATACAGTATTACGCGTTAAAAACAGGAAATTCCCACGTCCTGTTTCGTGTCAAATAACTTCATAGAAAATCTCCGCTAAAATCTAAAAGTTAACAAAAAACTTGTCTGAAACTGAATATATAGTATCTTTTACTTGGTATTCAGGCACCTTACAACCTCCGAATCACATTCCAATCCGAGATACGAGACGTGACATATCAGGCAGCAGAGCTGGTGAGGTGCTTGGGGAAGGACATTAGCAGCATGAAACGAAGTCTCATAACTTGCCTGCTGAAAAGGGTTCACAGCTCAACGGAACGCCTTCAACGCACCATAGACATGCACTCCTATCTCCTCACAACTACATATCGTGACCCTCCAGACAACAACTCTTCCAAGTCAGTAGTACTCCTCCCAAAACTCTCCTCCGACCTCTCGAACCAACTGGGAGAACTCGAAAGCAAGAGCCTGGACAAGGACAGTACACCAGCAGTAGTAGTACAGGGTGGTGAGTCCTACCATGAGATGATGAGGAAGCAATCAAGAAGGCTGCATTCGTGGCCGTCAAGGGAGGTGGACGCTTTCGCATTCGAAGAGGAAGGTGGTGTGGATATTTTGCCTAGGATGAGAGCATTAGAGAGCACAGCAGCATTGTCACTGGCCACTTTTACTTCTTTGCTTATTGAATTTGTTGTCAGGCTTGATCACTTGGTTGAAGTAGTTGATGAGCTCTCTAAGATGGCCAAGTTCTAGCAAATATGCATCTCATCTCTATATCTATACTACATATAAAAATACTTGATACAGTGAAAAATATATACAACGAGAAACGAGAAAAAAAAAAAGACAAAAAAAAAAAATAATAATAGTGTTTTGGCATGCTGTAATGACACTTCAATAAAGTTCCAATTTATGAAGAAAGTTTTATGATGCTTTTTATGTGTTGGTTTCTTGAATCACTTGGTTTTCGGGCTTGAAATTTGTCAAGTTCACCCATCGTATTAGGCATGATAATATTTTGCCATATAAAAGCAAAATATGAATAAATGCAGTGGCGGTTCGGTTGGGTTGGGGGGGTCGGGGGTCGGGGGCCATGGCCCCTATACCCAGTAAAAAAAATAAAAAAATAAAAAAAATTATTATATATTAAATTAGAATATAAATAAATAAATAAAACTATTTTACATTTGTGATATATATATATAGTAGGTAATAATATTCTCTTGTCCTTTTATTATTTTAATAATATAAATTAATTTATAATTTTTGTTTTCATAGTTTTTTTTTTTTTTTTTTTTGATTTACAACAACTGCCGGGACCTAACGAGATCAAACTCTACAAGTGCGGCCCGGAATACTACTCCCACTATAGGGGAAAGAGAACAAATGGAAATACAACTCTCACTACTGGAGAGAGAGCTAGCTCCACAGAATCGGGAGACGGCACCCACACTTTGGGAGTTAAAGGCCAAAGGTGGGACAATAGTATATACATACACACTAAGGTGTTGAACCTTGGTGGTGGAACCTCCCTTGGGAGGCTCCAACCATCAAGGCAAGAGGCCTTGTGTTGTTTTCAATTTTTCATAGTTTTAATGACCATTAAAATAGGAGATAAAATCAGTCCATTTTAATAGTTTAATTTCCTATTATTTCATATATTACTACCTAATGGTCCTAATCTAATGTATATTATACGAGTAATGTTAGGTTTCCCAAAAAATTTCTCAAATTCTTTCCCAAATGTATGTAGCACGTAAGATGTCAACATCTTGTAAATCATGAGTTTATGTGGTGAATGATGTGATGTTGACACCTCGCGTTCTACAAACATTTGGGAAAGAATTTGGAAAAAAAAAAATTGAAAAGTCTAATATTACTCATTATATAATATATATATATATATATTTTTACTAGAACAAACTAAGTAAATATTGAACTCTTATAGCGACTACCTTTATTATTTATTTTGTTAGGTTATATATTAATCTGATTTTGATAAATTTACTTTATTAGTTTATTATTTAATTAAATTTTCTTCAAAATTATTATAAGTTAATTTGGTTTAACATGAATATTATAAAATTAAGTTACAAGTATGTAAATAATTGTGATTTAAATATATTAATGGTATAATGATATTTTAATTAAGCTATTGAAATTTATAATTTATAAGTTGGGAACTATTAATTTTTTTTTTTTTTTTTTTCAGTTATGCATATCGTTAAGAACATGTATAAATTTGAAAACAAAATAAAATATGTTTTTTCATACACTCTTTGATTATGTAATTGAAATGGAAATTAAGAAAAAATTTAGATTGATTTGGTTATAAATAATTTTCTAGATATAAAATAGGCATGTTATATTTTAATTAGTTAATTTATATTTTATTTATTTATTAGTATCATTACTTTTAAAACCAAACGATATCACATTTTGTTGAAAAGTATCAGGTGCAGGATTCCGCATTTTTTCTTGTACATGATTCCTATTGACCTACAATATTAGTTTTTATTTCGCACCCCCCCCCCCCCCCCCCCCAAACCAAAACCCTAGCTTCGCCCTTGTATACATAATCATAACACTCAGAGTAGTGTATAGGATTTTAAATATCAAACTAATATATACTATGAATTTATATATATATATATATACTATGAGCTATTTTTTAATTCAAGGAAGCAAGCCTGCAAAGCAGATCCACCATGATTGTTGAAATTTTAATAGCATCATGGAGAGACCATGGTTAAAGAATTTATGTTATAAATTCCTTGGTGGCCAAAACCAATGTCTCATAAATTATCAATTGTGATAACGATGCAGCTTTGTAAAAGTATATAGCCAGACAAGTGTAGACATATTGGCCTAAGAAACAATAATGTGATACAATGGCTTATAAATGGTGCACTTACAGTAGATTTTGTGAACTCTTGCAAAAATCCGGCAAATCCTCTTAAAGAAAGTCTTGCAAGCAATTTAATACTTAAAACTTTAAGAGGAGTGAGACTGAAGCCGACATTTAAATATCACCAATGATGGAACCTCAACCAAACCCTTGGCGAGTACTTGATCAGCTTCTTATCCTCTACTATGACCAGAATTTCTTCCTGCCTTTTGACAAGGGGGGTGTAATTGGTGAATAAGCCCTAGAATCTTCTGTCATTCCAATCGCTTTTTCGGTTTTCGTCTCGACAACCCTCTGAATTCTGGCTATTTTTAGGGTGGTCATTCTTCTAGTTCTTTGTGCCGATTCCCTTGGATTTAGCGCTTTCTTCCGGTCTGCCTTCATGGACGTAGCTCCTCCCTTGAAAGAGTTCTTCATCCTCGGCTATTGTGTAACTACCTGTCACGTCCATCAGCTCGACATACAAGCTCGGCATTTTCTCCTTAGGTTAATAAAGAGCCGATAGTTTTGTAGGTTGTTGGTGAAAGCAGCCACCACGGCTTCATCGCTGAGATTTTGAATCCCTGACACTTCCTGGGAGAATATGTTCAGATAACCCTTTAGAGATTTGTCTTTCCCTTGTTTAAAGGTGGCAAAGTCAACCACTGACTTCCTTCTTTGGATATTGCCCATGAATTATCGTGAGAAGGCTTGGGTCAACTTGCGGAAATCCTTGATTGTTCCCTAGGAGAGCCTTTCGAACCATCGGGACCTAGATCCCCGAGTGTCTGTGGGAATGTTAGGCACATTAATAGGTCGTCATAAGCGTACTATGCCATGACGCTCCTAAATCGCCTCACGTGTTCTTTTGGATCGTCATGGCATAGTACGCTCCTAAATCGCCTCATGTGTTCTTTTGGATCCATGTTAGCTTTGAATTGTTCGACATGCGGCATCTTGAACCTCTCTAGAAATCGGGTCTAAAGGATGTTATTCGTGAAAGGGCTTTTGAAATCATTGTCAAACAAAGCCTTCGGCCCCTAGTGTCGTTTTATTGCCTCTACCTTCTAGGCCAGTTCCTTTATCAGAACATCCTGTTCCCATTCCGATTCACCATCTACCCTCAGTCGTTAACAAATCGTGAGCCTACATTGGTTCCTTCGGGTATCCACTTTAGCTCGGATGCTAGGGGTGCCAAGCCTCAGAGGGGATTTGTCTCTTCTATGCTTTTTACGGGGTTTTCGATCACTGTCGCACGCTAAGCTTAATCTGCTTCGCTCATTATTACGCCTTCTTTCCTCGCTTCTCTCTTGTCTATGGCCTACTTAATCTGATTCTTCTGCTAGATCTCCCTGGTTTTGCCTGTGTTCCCTGTTTTTCCTTAAAGGTGCGTAAGGCGTTAAGGCGACTATTTTAGAGCGCAGCCTTTGGGCTGGTGGTACGATGGGTGTATTCAATTTATACAGTTAGGTCATTCATGTGGTCGTTGAAAGTGTTGTTCCGTGCATGGCTGCATCTTCAACAACCCTCTGTAATGCTGCCCTGAATTGTTGTATGGTTTCAGGGGTTACTCCAACTGTTTGATCGGTGGGAGGGACTTCCGTCAGGCTTCCAACTGCGGGTATCACAATTTATTGGTTTCTTCCGAGATTTGGATCCTACAAAGGAGAGCCTCGATCCTAGTTGCAGTCTGATCTATCCATGTCCGTGTTGCTTGACATATGGTGCTTACTATAAGGTTGTGCCCCTCCTTCTAGCGCCAACTGTTGATGGTGGTTTTTTGTCAACTGAAATTATAATTAATTAAAGGGTGTAGTTTGTAATCTGATGATAGTGAAAGGCACGAGAATATAAGATAAATAGCAAGATTTACGTGGAAAACCCAGTGAAGAGAGAAAACCACAGCTGCCAATACCGGCTAAAGGATATTTCACTATAAAGATGGGGTTTACAGAGCTTCACACTTTCCTCTCCTTTTTCTGTATCTATATCTCTCTTTACAGTAGGAAAATGAGTAATATTTATACATGTCTTGTAACCCTAATCTCAGGGTGCAAGTAGTTGACTCTCATAATCTTTTTATGATTCTTCTTCATTAAGTCCGTATTTATCTCAAATTCTTCCTCATTTGGTATTATTTTGTGATAAATGCAGTTGACTGTTTGATTAGGTTTCCAATCCCTTTGAGGAGATATTATTGTTTTTGTTGACCCCTATATATCGACGTGATTTACTAGCTTTTAATGAGACCCGATGAATTCCTTCTTGGCAAGGCAACTCTTGCTTATTAAGATGTTTGGGTCAAGTCATTCTTCCCAGATATCTTTATTCGATTGTCTGGCGAGGCCATTTCTCTTGAGTAAACATCTGGGAGACCTTATGAATGTGGTGCAAACAACTTATCGTGTAGGCTCACTAGGTTGACACGTCACTTAATCAAAATTTACCCACAACAGCTTGTGTCCACCATGTGACATTGACTAACTTTGATGTGTTTTCACTAAGTGAAGGTTTAAGTCCAAAAGATACCTTCATTTATGCATAAGATTTCCAGGCCTATGCAAGACATTTTCAAATTACATTTCTGTTGAAAATGGTGGGGGGTTGTTATAAAATTTTTGAATAAATTGAATTGGAATGGAAATGACACAACTTTTCAAAAGTTGTTGACAAAAAGTCACAACTATCTAAATGGTGTATGTGTGTCTTATTGAGTGAAATGACACAACTTTATGTTTAAAGGTTGCATCATTTCATGAATGAGTGCAAAACAACAAAGATTGCATTGTTTCATGAATGGGTGCAAACCACTCTATAAAATGCTCATTCCTACACCATTTGAGATATACCATAATTTGGCTAACTTGGAGAGTTAGACCGGTGATTTCTCCTCTCCATTTTCTCTTAATTTTAAAACTCATGTTGTTACATTGTTTTCTTGCATTAAAATTACCGATATTCCGTCAGTTGCGCAATAATAGAATTCCGTATATTAACAAGCCTGCAAACGTCAAAGGTGTTCACGGTTTAATATTGTTAGTGCATAACAACGTTAGACACCGATGCTTCATTGTATCTTGAAGACATATTTGCATAACCCGGTGCAACACCCAATTGGTGGGGACAAATAGTGTCTTAAGGAAAGCGTCAATAATAACGTGTCTTGAAGTACACAATTTCAATTTCTGTAGGTTGCAACAATATTTAGTTCGATACAAGTTATAGTTCGAAGCAGTTTTCAATTCAATTCAACAACTCTGATGTAAGGTACACATATTTTGAATTTTTCACCAACAACACTTCTGTCATGATCCCACTAATCTGAATCTCTTTCCAGCATCAATACAACTCAATCTATTGCATAAAACTAATGACAAAATATATATATATATATATGCAGAAACAATAATAATAGTAAATGTTGATGACATCTTATTTATGTATTTTCACATAAAGTGTGATGATTATTAATATTTAGGTGAAGATTTTCTCCACGATGTTGTTGAAAACAGATAATAAGATTGAAGATGTTTGATTAAAGCTGTAAGGTGTTTGATATAAATCCTCACAGAGAAGAAAAGAAACTAAGTTTGATGAAGCTCCATTAATGGAGATAATTCTTCATTGAATCTGGTGAACCAAGATAATGAGAACAATTACAGAGTCTGGTTTTATATACCAGTCATTACATACAAAACGTGTGAACTTATCTCAGAAGGAATTCTGTAACTAACTTCTAACGAACTCTTACATCAGCAATCACTAGTTAACTAACCACACTTTAACCATGCTCTAACCAACTGATGTGATTAGCGTCAACTTGATTGCCACTGTGATGCTCTGGTTTACGACACAGCATACTCACAGAATGTGTATTCTTATCAGTTGTGAGAAGGAACAAATTCTAATGTTCGAACAGTAATTTCTCCGGTGAATTGTTTAAAATGAAAATGGAAGCACAGTCGTAAACAGCAGCCAATGTTTGATGTACATGCTTTATTACCATATGATGTGCATGCATTAATATAAGAGTTTCTGGAATTATCGAATTCGAATGAGAACATAATATGTCAGTTTCCAATGTCATTCATCAACTGATTTGAAAATTCTCATGGTGGCATGGTTCAACCAGTCATTGTACATAAAGCAAACAAGCAAACTCTATATGGCAACAGTGATTGCATTCATGGGGGGTTTCAGCTTGGGGAGGCTAATTCTTATACATGGTGGAAGAATAGAATCTAATTAACTTTCCCTTAATGGTTGTGCATATGAAATGCATTTGTGTGGAAAGTAACTCAAGAAATAGAAAGTTCTTGGTCATCATAACATGTAAAGATAACATATTTTCCCTCTACTGGATTTTGAAATTTTCTGGACCTGATTTACCAAGGAAGGTTTGATTCTCTTTGAAAAACTAGCTCAGACTTGCTGGCCCACTGTGATCAATCACTCTTAGTCTAAAGTGTCGCGTTTTTTTTTAATCTTCGGTTCTGCATCTAGAGTTATTCTATTTGTCATTGCATACACTGATCATACACTTCATTTGTTGTCAAATTATATATCCTTCCGCGTTTTCATGATTAGTATCTCATTTGTATTGAGAGTATATATGATTAATTAATTACCGGTGAATAATCAAAGAATCATATCCTTCTGACCAGAAAATTCTTCACATCTATGTACATATCTCTCAAGAAATCATTGATTATAACAATACAAGCAACAATGTTTATCCAAGTAACGCGCACAAATACACGGATATTATGAAGTAGGAGGAGAATAGGAGAATAATCAAGAAAATAAAGAGTAATAGAAATGTCTCCAAGCTAATTTTGGAAAAAAAGCATATATTACAGGAATAATTAGATACCGTTGGATGCATATTTAGAGAGAGAGAAAGAGAGAATGAATTTGATATGCTTTCATAATTGAAAGTAACAATATTGAAAGCTATAATTACCATCACATAGCGAGGATATTCTAAAAAAGCGAACGTGGGAAAGATGAATAGCCATGCAATTTTTGATTTTATATTCACCATCCATGCAACATTATTGAAGTTAAGCATCTTTATCTTAAGTTTTGTAGCTCCATCTTCACTTGTATTATTGTTGTATTTATTCTTCTTTTTTTTTCTTTCATATATCATATCTTGACTGTACATACTTTCTTTTCCTACAACTAAGCTTACATTCTCCTCTTTAAATAACTCCCTCCTCCATCAAACTCAACATCTCATCTCTTCCTTCAGCTTCGGCTAGCTTCTCGTGCTTAAAATCACTTTTATCGATAAGTTCTTCTCTTATAAACAACAATACGGGGAAGTTAAAGCAAAGTGTGCTAATTGAGTTGGAAGAGTTTATAATTCTTCATTGGAGAATGAATGGAAAAAAGGGTAGAAGTGTTGAGATCAACATTCCATCATCAGCTACTACCAAAAGTACTAAGCAGCAGCTGGAGAGTGGCAAGAAGTCTGCAGGCAACGGCGGGGACTTGTTTTCGTGCAAAGCATGGATTGAGAAAGTGTGGGAATTTGCCAAAGAAGACAGCAACAGAGTGATATTCTCATTCAAAGTAGGCCTAGCTGTTCTGCTAGTGTCTTTGCTTATACTATTCCGCGCACCTTATGAAGTTTTTGGCACCAACATCATTTGGTCCATCCTCACTGTTGCCATCATGTTTGAATATACAGTTGGTATGTAATCAATGCATTATTTTTTATGTTCACCAACTTACGAGACCTCGAAAAAGCCTAACGACATGTATGCCTTTGAATTTCTTCAGGTGCAACGTTTAATCGTGGATTCAATCGTGCACTTGGAAGCTTGCTTGCTGGTATCTTAGCTATTGGAGTTGCTCAGATGGCGCTATCCTCTGGCCGCATTGCTGAGCCTTTTATAATTGGCACTAGCATCTTCTTTATAGGTATATATAACTTCTATATGTATTTCTGGGATTAATCAACAAATTAAATAGAACAATCATTGATTTTTGTTTTTGTCGAACATTCTCTGCAGGGGCTGTTACATCATTTATGAAGCTTTGGCCATCACTTGTGCCATATGAGTATGGATTCAGAGTCATACTTTTCACCTACTGTTTGATAATAGTCTCTGGATATCGAATGGGAAACCTGTTAAGAACTGCCATGGATCGCCTGTACTCTATCGTGATAGGAGGATTCGTAGCAGTCCTAGTGAATGTTATTGTTTTCCCTATATGGGCTGGTGAGCAATTACACAAAGAGCTAGTCAAAAACTTCAACTCTGTGGCTGATTCTCTTGAAGGTAATAAAATTAATTAGCTTTCACTTCTACAGTTCCATTATATATATAAATCTCACATATTGATGATTGATCATATCAACAACAACCAATATCTTAATAACAGAATGTGTGAAGAAATATTTAGAAGACGACGGGCTAGATCATCCAGAGTTTTCAAATACTGTGATGGATGAATTCCCAGATGAGCCTGTTTGTAAGAAATGCAAAGCCACCTTGAACTCATCAGCCAAACTGGAGTCTCTGGTACTTATAAATATATATATATATATATATAAAAGAAGTCTTTCTATTATCGGTTCGAATTGAAATATATAGGTTCCTTGTATGTGGGCCATTGGATTTAAAAAATGCTTAAACAAATGCATGCATCCAGGGGCGGACCCTAAAAATATTTATTACCCGGAAAATAACTATATATAAATAGTTTTTTTTTTTCCTTGGTACGTACTAACATTGTAAAGTCAGTTTCATAGCTATCAATCGTTAAATTTATCTACTTTTGTTAAGTAAATATATCATAAATTTATAATGCAAAATTAATGGCTTACAAACACTCATACTAAATATAATAAAATCCATACAAGACATTAAAAGTAAAAAACATTTTATATGAATATTCTTGATGAAAATATTTGTTTAATTCTTTAAAAATAAGATGACATCAATTCAATATTGGACTACTCAAAAATATAAAACACACCGTAAAATTTATATGTGAACAATTATTTAAACTTACAAATAACTTAATTCTATAATGTTAGAAACAATAATATAATGTGTATTTTTACAACTTACTGTGAACAACAACAAAGAATATTTACATTTCACTACATTTTGACAAAAATAGTTAAAAAAACTAAAAGATATATAACATGTTATAAATGGATTTTACAAGTTATTCAAATTTACTATTAATGACTAGGTCAAATTGTTTATACTAACAATTGGATTAAAATGATGTGAATTTAAATTGTGTAATCAAATAATTGGAATAAAATGAAGTGAATCTAAATTGAATAATCAAACAATTGAAATAAAATCAAGGGAATATTATATGTAAAACAATCATAAAATTACATATTTTAAATAGTGTAACTTTTAATATCTTTTGATTTTAAGTTCAAAAGGTAAATGAAATAAGTTACACTATTGGAAACCATTTTCAGATTTTTATTATGTAATTATTTATAATTTTCTAAATAAGAAAGGAAAAAAAAAACAATTTTATATAAAGTTTATAAATTCTTTTCTGAAGAAATAAACTTGTTGAAAAAGTTTTACACATTACCCTATGTGGCTATGTGCCTATGTCTATTAATGTTTTTCTTGCCTTCCATTACATTATTAAACTATTAATTTATACTGTTCAATTTTTTTTTCTAGAGGGCAGCCCGGCTATAGCCCGATGCGACTCTCCAACCGATCCGCCCCTAAATGCATCCAAGTTAAAGCATTTAAATCCAATGACCCACATACAAGGAATTGATATATTTTATATCAGTTTGAATTGACAATAGAAAAACTGTATATACAAGTTATATTTATATTTCCATGTGTGTTAGATTTTTTTGACAGCATAGTAGTGCTAACAATGGTGGTCCTGGATGTTATGTTATGTGAAAAAAGGCAGATTCAGCAAAATGGGAGCCACCCCATGGAAGATTTCGACACTTCTTCTATCCATGGTCAGAGTATGTTAAAGTTGGACCGGTTTTACGATACTGTGCCTATGAAGTTATGGCACTTCATGGTGTTCTTCACTCTGAGATTCAGGTACAACATTGTTTTATTCAAAGGAAAGAAATTATTTTAAGTGTTTGATGGGATATTCATGTTTTATTATATATATATTAAGCAGAATCAAAAACTTTTTCTATGGCTAGCTGCAATATATAAAACAGTTGATAAACAAGGAATCTAAACAAAAAAAATTCTACTAAATCATACGTTAATGGTCTAGAATTTTCATGGCAAGAGAATGATAAAAGTGTTTGTGCTCATAGTTGGTGTGCATTTTGGGTGTAAAATATATGCCACACTCATCATCTATTCCTTTATTCTTGATTCTCATTTCTCATTCCCATATCATTATCATTATACAGTATATTACGCGTAAAAAATAAAAAATAATAAAAAGAATAAATAAATAAATAAAATTAAAAAAAAAAAAAAATTCCCACGTCCTGTTTCGTGTCAAATAACTCCTAAAATGTTAAAACATTCATAGAAAATCTCCACTAAAATCTAAAAGTTAACAAAAAAATTGTCCGAAACTGAATATATAGTATCTTTTACTTGGTATTCAGGCACCTTACAACCTCCGACTCACATTTCAATCCGAGATACGAGGCATGACATGTCAGGCAGCAGAGCTGGTGAGGTGCTTGGGGAAGGACATTAGCAGCATGAAACGAAGTCTCAATACTTGCCAGCTGAGAAGGGTTCACAGCTCAACGGAACACCTTCAACGCACCATAGACATGCACTCCTGTCTCCTCACAACTACATATTGTGACCCCCCCTCCTCCTCCAGACAACAACAACAACTCTTCCAAGTCAGTAGTACTCCTCCCAAAACTCTCTTCCGATCTCTCGAACCAACTGGCAGAACTCAAAAGCAAGAGCCTGGACAAGGACAGTACACCAGCAGTAGTAGTACAGGGTGGTGAGTCCTACCATGAGATGATGAGGAAGCAATCAAGAAGGCTGCATTCATGGCCGTCAAGGGAGGTGGATGCTTTCGCATTCGAAGAGGAAGGTGGTGTGGATTTTTTGCCTAGGATGAAAGCATTAGAGAGCACAGCAGCATTGTCACTGGCCACTTTTACTTCTTTGCTTATTGAGTTTGTTGTCAGGCTTGATCACTTGGTTGATGCAGTTGATGAGCTCTCTAAGATGGCCAAGTTCTAGCAAATATGCATAAGATGAGAGTATCTATATCTATTTCTATACTACGTACTCTCATCTATATCTATATCTATATCTATACTACGTATAAAAATACTTGATACGGTGAAAAATATATACAAGAAATGAAAAAAGGAAATGAAAAAAAAAAAAAAAACGAATACTAGTGTTTTGGCAAATGCTGTAATGACAGTTCAATAAAGTTCTAATTCATGAAGAAAGTTTTATGTTTTGGGGCTTGAAATTTGTCAAGTTCACCCATGGTGCATCGTGACAAGCTTAGTGCATTAAGCTTCACACGACCAGTTAACATGTTCCAAACACATTAACACTAAATCGGATTGTTAATGGATCAACCCATTATAACATGTAATATAATGACATAAGTTTGGGGTATGTCTTTAAAGAATCATTATAATCCGAACCAACCGTCGTGGTGTTATTTAATAAAAGTATATACATATCTGATCGATTAATCAGAGTTGGGACCTCAAGATTTATAGGGAGGGCAGTATTGTTACCACCATGCGATGCTTGCGACCAACACATAATCCACGTAACAAAAACATGTTATATAGAACATATTCTAGATAACTAGCATCTATTAGATTATTAGTGTGCTTTAGTTTGTTTCTAAACCTGTCATCAAAGTCAGAAACATATAAGTTTTGAAAAAATATAAGTTGCTAAACTGAAAAAGAGAGATATAATCACAGTAAAGGCCTTATTATAACCAGAATGTTTTGGATAGACTGACCGGACTTTAATGATGAAGATAATAAACCTGTATACACAAAAACCTGCTGATATTTACATGAATGAACACCGACGACGATGACGACCTGACCCAATTGCTATCTCCTACTTCATTCCCCAACATGTAATACAAGGTGCCCAAGTTATTAATTTACTACCATCAATGAATTCTAACTTCTAAGTACACCCATGGACCCACTGACTGACTGACTGACTGAATTCAAATACCACAGGCATGCACTGCTAAGTGCTAAGTGCTAAGTGCCAATACCAAATCTGAGAAGACCCGAGATAAAAAGACTTACGAAATCCGAATCTGGCTCTGATGCATCCCAATAAATCACCAAGCTAGACCAACTTTGCTGCTGCTGCTTGAGGCCATTAAAGGTATGCAGCATTGCCATCAGAATTAGAGAGAAACAAACTTACATCCAGCTCTGAGGCATCATGCGGGGCTTCTCTGGCGCCAATGGACTGCTGTTTGACACCAGACTGGAACTGCCTGCCAGCATTGCCATCAAACTTCCACCATGCACCCTACCTTCTGGAACAAAAGCTGGCATTGAAGATGAGCCTCCTCCCCCGACTGAGATTTGGAGATTTGGAACATTAGGTGGTGCTTTCTTGAAATCGGAATAAGCTCTGCCTGCTGAACTCCCCATCACAATTTCCATGTTCATGTCATCAGTAGCAACCTCTTTCATCTTCTCAGGCTTGTCAAGTTTTGGGTCCTGAACCATGGTTCCTAGGGTGACACCTCCATGTACCCTCTTGTCCTGCACCAAGCCACTGTGCAGCGCACACAGACCCGTCTTCCCCCTTGCAAAAGAGTTACAGGGACCAGTAGGTTGGGGGCCATATTCCGAGCCAGGATGGCCCCAAGAACATCTTTTACCTCCACCGTGTGCCTTACAATAGTCGGTGCTACCTTGTGCACTCTTGCCACACCCTTCAAACTTGCATCTCTTCCCACCACCATGGCGGACACAATAGTCAGTCCTTCCCCTGGCACTCTTTGTACACTCAGGCACAGCACACCTCTTACCACCACCATGTGCGACACAGAAGTTGGTTCCTCCATGAACACTCTTCGTACAAACACCACCACCTTGGAATGCACACCTTTTCCCACCCCCATGACCCTTACAGAAAGGAGTGCTTCCTTCAGCACCCTTGGTGCAACCTAGGATCGTGCAGCGTTTTCCACCACCATGTGCCTTGCAGAACATTGTGCTCCCTTGTGCCCCTTTTGTGCAATCCAGTGCTTGGCATCGACGACCACCACCATGTGAGATGCAAAGTCCAGAGAGGCCTTCTGCACTTTTTGTGCAGTTCTCTTTCTGACATCTCTTGCCACCACCATGACGGATACACAATCCAGATTTTCCTCTGGCAGCTCGAGAGCAACCCTCATGACTACATCTCCGACCACCCCCATGGGCAATACAGTAGTCAGTACGTCCTTCAGCACTCTTTGTACACCCTAGGTGTTCACATCGCCGGCCACCCCCATGGGCTTTACAGTACACTGTCCGGCCCTCAGCTCCCTTATGGCAGCCATGTTTTTGACACCTCCTGCCACCACCATGGGAGATACAACGACCAGAAGCACCTCTGGCTCCCTTTCCACATCCCTCAACCTGACATGTCTTGGAACTAGAGCTTCGTTGCTGTGGCTGAAGCAGCTGTGTCATACCGGAAGTACAGGTGACTGAACTTCTAGGTGTGGTTATCACACTTGATGAGCGTTCTGGAGCATTGGGAGTAAGATCATTAGTTCTTTGAACCTGGTCGTAAAAGAAGCTAACCTCTTTGTTTGCTGAAGTCTGCAATGGTGGCATGGAAAACCCCGGCATCCAATGGCATGTTGATCCTTCATCTGCATTGGGGAGCCCACCAGCTACCAGTGGCATCTCCACGCCAAATTGAAGTGGACTTGAGCTGGAATGCACACAAGTGAGATCAGATTCAGAAGGCCCAGTGGAGAGACTTAACTGTAGGTCAACCTTTGGCTGCGATTCCACTCCTTTAAGAATTGCATACGCAGACTTCTTGGGGTTCTCATTGCCAAGATGAAGGGTGAAGTCCAATTCAAGATCCATCGAGGACTCCTCATCAGTTTCTTTGGCTGAAGACATTGTAGTGCAAGCAGTTGCAGAACTCCCCTTGCTGTCCGAGGAACTTGAAGAACGACCAAGCCCAAGAGATAATGTAGAGCCAACTTGCTGACCCATAGGTTCATCAATCAAACCCCACTTCCGCTTGATTCCCTTTGAGGTGGACATGTATGGGATTGAAGAACCAGGAGAGTCAAGACGTAAGATGGTATCTGTGCCATGCTCAGCCCCAGCTACCCCAACTTGCAGTGGGCTGCCCAAAAATTTGAACCCATTTGAAGAGTAATTAGCAGTAAAACCCAAGTTCGGGAACGTAGGGTCCATGAAGTAATAACCAAATCTCTCAGTGATAACCAAACCCGAACTTAATAGAAACAGAACAGTCAACCTGACTTCCGGAGAGGAAAAAATTTAGCTACAAAACTACTGTTAGATGTCTATGAACGTCTGCATCCCACCCCCACTAACAAATCCTGACGTATCACACCTATCCATTTTACTGATGTAATTTAACCCAAAATTTGGCAGATCAGTTGAGACAACAGAAAATGAAACTGAATAGACCAGATCCCTTCACAACAGTATCATGGCAATTGATCATCCTGCTTCATAAAAAACATACATGGTAAGAACAAGATATTGTAGCTTGCTGAACAACATATGTCTATGATAATGAAATTGAGATTTCTATTGTGCAACAATCACTTGAATTTTAAAAAATAAAATAAAATAAATAAATGGTAAATAATATTTAAGGAGTTCAATATAATTGATTACATAGGAATTAAAAATTAAAAAAAAATTAAAAAAAAAAAAAACCTTTCTTCTAAGGTAAAGAAACAATTGTCAATCCCAACATGCCAATAACGGCGATAAGCATCTTTAAGAAAAGAAAGATATCGTGTAAAAAGAGAATTTGTTAGAAACAAATCGTCATTTTTATAGCTCTAGATCCAATAGAAGATAATATTCTTTTCCTGTCATTTTTATAGCCATCAAAAATAATTATCTAATCCCCAAAATATTCCTTAATATTCCAATATCTTTTATTGAATCCAATCACCAATCCATATAGATATTTGAAATGTGTGCAGCTATAGAAGTTAACAGAACAAAACTTAATATGGTAATATGACTGCCTCAAGGATAGGAAACATAAAATAAATCTAAATCATCATAAGATTATTATAGTTGCTATATGATTCTAGAGATCAGAAGCTTAGAAGAGACATAGTTCTGGATCCAGAATGAAATAAATCAGAAATTGCTGATAGAAAATGAAAGTAATTCAATACGCTATCTGAACTATATCAGTGACACTGCCTACAGAATAAGTGAACATGTATACATACATATATATATATAAACAGATCTGCAAATGGAAAAACGAGTAGCTCCATGATGCATAAGGGTTTCGTTCCCAATTGATGCAGACACATGAAAATTGAAAACACATATAATCAAATGTTCACGACAACATATTGATCTAAAAGCTAAGATCTACGTACAGAACATATCAAGGAAAATTTGCATTTATAAAGATGAGAAACAAGACCACATCCTTTCGACATGGATAAAAGATAAATACAGCGATTGCTGCACATTATCAATGAAAAATGTTAAATCGCTGTACATTATCAATGAAAAATGTTGCTACAGATAGTTTGTTCTAAAAGGAAAAATAAGATTTTTCACTCGAAAACTGCGAAATCATTTCCTATAGTTATTGACTAGATTATACAAAGCTGGATCTCTTACTCGTCCAATACTAGTGCTAATAACTAAAGTCGATGAACAGCAAAAGCAAATGGGATTGGTTGATTTTTTGAACAAAAGACTCGAACAAAATCAAAATCAGAACACAAACAAACCACAGAACTATAAACAATTACAATTAAACCAAATCCAGAACAAAAACAAATAGTTGATAGGCAAACAATTAAAAAAAAAAAAAAAAACTTTTTTTTTTCTCAGATACAAATTGATTGATATACCAGGTTGACAGCTCAGAGACAACAATGAAATGAAAACAAAAAAATGGTAACAAAAAACTAAAAATAAAAAACCACCAACTTCATGATTAATTGCATAAAACCTTTGAATAACAACGATTCCAATAATGCGCCTAGTTTAAACAAAAATTTGAATTCAAGTCGTGAATCAATTCAAAACAGACTCGAAAGAGTTGACAATTCTGAAATTGAACTAATTAAAAATAAAAATCTGATATCAAAATTAAAACTTGGCATGAAATTCAAACAAAAAAACAACAACTTCTAGACCTCGTATCAACGCCAAATTCACAATAACTCACTCATCTCCGATTCGCGCAGCTGAAAACATAAAATTACAATTTAAAAAAAAAACGGCGAAATTGACGAAATATACCTTGAAGTAGACGACGATTCGATTGCGTTTAAAGAATCTTGATCAGCGAAGAAGGTATGTACGGATCAGGTGACGTTGTTTTAGGGCTTTGAGCGCCGGCAAGGCGGAGAGAGAGTGTTGTGAGAGAGAGAAAAAAAAAATTTGAGAGCGCGACAGAAATGGGAGAGACGAAGAGAGAGTGTGATAAAAAAAAAAAACGGAGAGGTGGGCGTGCACGTGCGAAGCAGAGATGAGATGAGATGTCGCACGTGCAAGACGTAGGGTTTAGTGATGATTATAATGGGATTTGATGGACGGTCGGATGGATGTATTATGAATTGAGTTGATAGATAATCAAACCGAGATTTTCTTAATTATTATTTTTTTTTTTTTGTCACACAAGACGACATCATATGTATGTCTTTGCTTTTCATTTTCGTGTTCGTGTTTGTTTTGGCAACATTGGAAATTGAATTTTATTTTGTTCACGACATTTTTGATTTCGGATTATGTTGTCTAAAATGTTTGAAATTTTCAAGTGCAGCTTCCCCATTTGATTTTTTTATGGTCGCGTGTGATCTAAAAAATTAATTTCGTAATTTAGATATTTTATATAGTTAAAATGATAATCATTGAGAAGATGAGGTTGAACCGGTTCTAAACCTTACACTGCTGCATATAAAGGTTTTGGGTTCGAATCATACATACTTCCCTAATCTTGAAATATTATAATAATTCAAAAAATATATATAATGTCTTTAAATGATAATTGTCAAATTAAGCTACACATACATAAAACTCTTTAAATATTAATCATATATTTTTTTTTCTTTGGTTTTTAGCAAGGTAATGAATGTTGACATGTCCATTTGATGAAGCTTGTAATGAGCTTATAATGTAGTGTTGGATATTTTACTTAATTTTTAAGTATTATATAAATTTAAGGTTTTTTTTTTTGTTGGAAAATGACTCGAATCCATAATCTCGTGGTACAGGTATGAGGAGTATAACACCGGATTAACCTCATTTTGTCTTTATATATATATATTTTCTTAATTGTTACATTATAACTAGATTATAATATTAAAAACTCCTACTAAAATTGGTTATTGGGCACAATGTTCGTTATTTTTTTATAATGTAATTATAGAATTGCCACCCTATTTAATAAATTTTTAAGATATTAATTATAGAATTGTTACATGTATAATATTGTATATTAATAAAAGACTTTCATTCAATCCGACATTATCACGTTAGAGTTAGAGTATCGCATTGACAAACAAACAAACAAAACAGAAGAGCAGTGGTTAAAAGTGCAAAGCTTTAAGAAGTTTGTCTTATGGTAAACTACTCACACCTACACTATGAAGTTATGGGTTCGAGTATTCACTCTCCCAAAAACCCTTAAATTTTATGAAAGTGTAATACTTTAAATAATAATAATAATAATAATACAAAGCTTCCACAAGCTGGAAAGGTCAGGTCAAGGTTTGGTCTGCGTGGCGAAACAACGTCGAACCATTAACAATAATAACAATAATAATAATAAATAATGCTTCCCCAGTCCCCAGTCCTGGCCACCCACCCTCTCGAGCCACGTCGACATGACGTGACGTTACGTTTCCTTAGTCGGCAGCGGCTCGTCACCGTTCTTGGTGCTCCTCCTCCTCCACCTCTTCTTCCGCCAAGTGGGGCCCACACGTCACACATACCAATCACTCGTGTCAGAAGGGCCCCACACGCCATATTTTGAGAAACTCGAAACGGTGTTTTTTATTTTATATTTAAATATGTTTTTTAATACAGTAGGCCAGTGCGGGCCCATTACGTGGATTCTCGTTCTCTGTTTTCGATGACTCGGCTGTTAACGATTTTTTTCCCACTCTGTCATTTCGACGTCCCTATCTTCTTCTCGCCCACTCTCACCGCCAGACCGTGGGAATCACTTCTTCTCTCCCCGTTTGAAAAACGATTCACGTGATCTGTGAAACGCGTGACCTTTTTGCGGTTTTAGGTTTCTGAGTGGTGTAAAAGAAAAACTCAAAAGCTACGTCGTTTTCGAAAGCTTTGCTCTGGAAAAAAATGATAAGATTTTTTATATATAAACTTTTTCCATATTTATATAAATCCAACAATCCAAGTACTCTTTAACCAAAAACAGGAAGGAAAAAAAAAAAAAAAAAAAAGTCAGAGATGGTTTTAAAAGAGTGGTGGTGAAACAAAGTCACGAAATGCACCTTCAAAGATTTCTTTTTATTTATTTTTTTCTTTATATATATATATATATATATAATGGGTCAAATTTATACTGAAGAAAAGATGTCAAAAGAATTTATTCTCTTATATTTTTTTTAATCCCAACCGCTGGATTTGGACAAGTAGGACAGTTATCTTGATTATGGACCGTCCGATCATTATCACTTTGATGTAAATATATATATATGTAGATGGTCCATGATATTATGCCAAAGCTATCTTCATCATTCATCAACCGCCATTTTATTTTCTACCAAAAATTGTATGATACCATATAAGTCGAGGAGGCATAGTATGTTATGTATTTTGGATATGTACCGATGTGCAATGATTTCAGATATTAATGAACTGAATAAAAGTCATTTATTACCAAGTCGTATTATACAGTAATAGAGGGAGGCATAATACTATATTACTATATGTTAAAACGTTAAAATATCATAACATATAGCAACTTAAATGTTTTAAATCTTTTCAAGACTCGGTGAAAGTAGAATTTGATTTCAAAACATTTCGTATAATACTCGGACAATCTTTGAAATGAACGAAAACATTTCTAAGATAAAAATGCGAAAATTAGTGAATCCCATGTTAATTTTGAAGGTGTCTTGACATGGTTACTACTTACTAGTATTATTATTATTATTTTTTATTTTTTTTTGAAGATACTTACTATTATTATTAATTTGTCAATAATTGTCATTATAAAAATAGTAATTTTATAAATAGAGAAAAAGGAGGGTGGTGTTTTGTGAAAAGTGTTAGCACTTAATAGTTAATAGCCGGCTTTGCCATGTATAAATATGATCCTTCTACTTTCTATCTTTTTCAACTTTTTTATTTTTTATATACAATTTTATTTATTGCCACTTTTGGAGTTTTGGGAATGTTGAGTGGAAAAACAAAGGAAACGTGAGTGAGTTGGTAATGAAGAATATGCCGTATAATATTCGGTTGATAGTCTGCACGTGCAAGGTTTCATACGTCACGTGACAACCAACCCAATATAATAATTTTTTTTTTTTTTTTCTTATCGAATATTTTATTACATTTGCAAAGTTGTCTGGGTCTACACATTGACCTCAGAGCATCTTTGCTTTTCAGGTCCCACTAGATCTTCTGCACATAAATTATTGCTTATTATTTGGAAGGAAAAAAAAAAAAAAAAAACAGAAGCCGCCGAGAATAAACAAGTAACTGTAGTAAATAGTAATTAATAATTGGCTAATTGGCAAGAATACCCCCTGAACTATACCCGAATTTGCACCTTACCCCCTGAACTTTTTTTTTCGGCATTAAACCCCCTGAACTCTTGTAATTTGGCGATCGCTGAAGGAATTTGCCCCCTCACCAGGGGGTAGATTCCTTCAGCGATTGCAAATTTATGAGAGTTCAGGGGGTTTAGTGCCGAAAAAAAAAGTTTAGGGGGCACAGTGCAACTTTGTGAAGAGTTCAGGGGACATTTGTGCCAATTAGCCTTAATAATTAGGTTGGAAGAGATTTTTCCAAATAATTTTCAGATTTTTAATCGCGCACGGATGTTTACATCCATAAAACTTATAGGTACACCTGTTTTTATAAGTATGTCTATGTTTAAAATTTAAAAAATAAATATTACTCTAAACACCCATCTTAATACCAATAGTACCCTAATTGAAATAAATATATTCATTTTAATACATATTATTTATAAACACTCTTAAATCATTATCACACCCAATTTATTAAAAAAAATTATATTATTTTTGAAATTAAATCCTCTTTTAATAATTGTCTAATTTACTTTTGGAAATATCTCGAATGTAAAAGTCTTATAAAAAGAAATATGTGGAACCGTATATGGGGTCAAGAGATTTTCAATTTGGAATTCTCTTATTTATACTGCTATGTTAAAAATAAAAAATAAATAAATAAACCGACTGATATCTATAGCTATCATTAAAAAAATATTTGGTTTATTAATAGAGTTCATAACTGTACATAAAAGAAAGACAAAAACAATATGATAATCATGTAATAATGAGAAAGTTTGAAACTTGAAATAAAATTAGAGTTTAATTAGGGTTTATCATAAGTTTTTTTTTTTTTTTTTAATAAAGAAATATAGTTGAAGATATTGGTGTAATTAATGAGTGTATATATTATTTGTTTATTTTTAATTAAAGTAATTTGTCCTTATTGGTAAATTTATATTGGGATATTTTTGTAATTAAATTTTTTAATAAAATTTGAGTGTACTAATATGTTTTATGGATGTTAATTTCAACACCCTTTTTAAAATAACCAAAGCTCAAATATATTATAAACATTTCAAAATATCACAGTAAAAAATAAAATAAAAAAAAATTACACTTTGTTTATATATCTTATATATCTTTTAGTCTAATTGTATTTCTCACATACCCACACAACAAGGTCGGGGGTTTGAATAAGAGCATCTCCAATGTAAGTGTGGATTGTTCGATAAAAATTGTTGACATGACAACAATATCAAGGCAATTGTTTTCTATGTGTCATAAAAATATACTTGACAGACAAACAACTACAAAATTGGTCTCCAATGCTTCACTGTTAAGACACCTGCTTATTAATTGTTTTTTTAATGATTCAATAAAATTTGTATATAATTTTTTTATGAATTTTAAATATATACTGAATCAGCAATAAAATGACTGTGCAACAGATAGTGTGAAAGTGGATAGTTATGTTGACAAATAAGGGAAGTTGATATCGGTAAGCTAAGGAAGAAAGTGGAAGAGGAGTAATGGACAGATAAGCCAATGTACGGAGGAAAAGTGTGAAACAAAGAGAAAGTGGGGTTTGCCGTTTGTGATTGTCCATCTTCATAACAATGAAAAAATCTTCGATGTATCGGATGCACTAGCTGAGTGGTGCATCTGATCATTGAAATATTAACACATAATCACGTGTTAGTTTTTTTTTTATAATAAAAAATTATATAAAAGAAAGAGAAGAAATTTAAAAATAACTTTAAAAGCTTGATACATGATTATATGTCAACCATTCAGTAATCAGATGCGCCAATCAACTGGTGCAACGAAGATTTTCTACAGTCTCTTTGACCTTTATTCTCTCTGTTAAAAAAATTGGTTTAGATGGCCAGTGCTTTGACACGTCTACCGAATTTTATCTACACCTTTGTCTCTGTCTGGTGTCTCTACACTTTCTTACGAGTAAAACTTTACTGCTATTCTAACCGATAAATACATGCCACGTGCTAAGGAAAATTCCTTCGATTAATCTATACAGGATAAATGCATTGTATCAAAATTTTCTAATTTCTTCTCCTTATAATTATTATTATTATTATTAACACATTTTCACATTCAAAGACCAAGAAATATGCTTTCAACAACACCAATTCTCTTCCTCTTTTTACCACCAATCACACACACTCCAGTCCAATCAACATGAAGAAAATCAAAAAACCATGTACAACAATCCACTCAGGTTTCACCTCATGATTTGATTTTTTGATTATCAATCCATAAAGTAGAGACAAGATTTGATATTTGTAACTAGTATTCTCTACTAGTGTGGTTTGTCTAAAGATGAGTTACAACTTACCGCAATAATTGAATTGAAATGGTCCAAGGAAATGAATGTACTGTGATTTATCTAACCTTCTAAGTCACTATCTCAATCAAAGTTACAGCCGCGAAGACGAGGAAAAGAACACCTCCAATGTAGGCAATTGCCTGCACAACAAGGAACAGAAGAAGATATTTAGTTTCATCGTTCTATAACAGGCTTGAGAAACAAACTTCGTTACTGTAAACCACTACGTTGTAAAGAGATTGTGTATCAAAGAATGTGTGAAATGGATGGATCGAAAGGAAAGAAGATGTCTAACACACACATGTAGGACCACTTATTAGATATTTCTAACAGGAAAGAAAATTTATGTGGTGGCCTGAACATGTTGGTCCATCCAAGGAACTTTTTCGAGGTACAGATACTTTGATGTTGTCAACTTTACTTGCTTTGGACTTGACCATTTATATTTTATACCAAGGAACAAATCTACTGACAAGATTCCTCATATCAGTAACTGGTTGCAATACAACTTTCATTACACAGCATATCTTCAACCAAAGCAGAATTCTTATGACTGGATTCGGGCGGTGGTGATAGGCCACCCAGATACAAATTTTGGAAATGCACATTAAGAATAATCAGGGAACTATAAAGAGTTGATTAATTGAAGGAATAATCGAAAGAAAAAACGGAGATTGCAACAAAGAAGCCATAATATCCGAACATATACCTGTCTATTACTTTTAGCATATGGTACAAAGTTTCATATCATAAGCTTAGGTCTAAAGGAATATATAATCATTCAACTAATGTGAAAAAAAAAAAATCAGTTTGACATGTGCAGCAAAGATAAGATGCTGATAATCCACCTGTCTTGACTAAGTGCTAGTTGAAAGTTGAAAGTTGAAACATAGAGAATCCTAGAAAAATCATGTTGACATAAATATACGAAGGTTTAAGAGTTACCTTCTCTGATAAGAATGTCCCTAGTAAAGAACCTCCCAACACAGCAAGCTGTATAAAAGAATTCGTAGATAAAATCAATCATTTTAGTATGAATAAAAGGAAGAAAATAAAATTCGTAAGGTACAAACATGTTGGAAACTGAGTTATTTATTGAGTTTATAGATGATTCGATTAGTTTTGATACAACAAGCAGCAGTAATAGGTTTGAATACAAAAGCTGATAGCAAGTTGGATGCATTTCCAAACCAAAAGCAGCTTATGATATAATGAGAAACTTGCAATTATTGCTAATGAGATGAGTTGATCTAAATGGATGTTAGAAATTACCAAAGTCGCAGCACCATGACCAGCCAGTGCTCCCCCTATGACTCCAAGTGGTGAAGAGGCAGCTGCAAGTGCTGCATAGAAGAGTAAAATACTACTTAGCAGTTAGTGGCAGGCTTTCATTGGGACAAGGAAGTGGGAACCGGATAAGAATGTCGGATTATACAACTCAACTTTGTTTGATTAAGCTTATTTCTAGGCATTAACTGAGGGCATGACCATTTATTCTGTCTTTACCAAGAGAGCGGAGATCAAGTTTTCTAATAAATAATTCCTTAAAAATTCTTATTAGTCTACAAATTATAATAGGATGATTTGTCACCTATTATAATTTTAGTCTCAAAACACTCACCTATAGTGGAGAAAAATGATTTGTCACCCCATTCAGCAACAAAAACTAAGAGGAAAGTGCTGATAATGGTGTTAGCAGCAGCTAGAATTCCAGCACCATTTCCCGAAAAGTCTGAAACTGCTAGCTCTGCCTGGTTTGAAACATGATGATAAATTTGACAAAATAAAAGAAGAAAAAAGGAGAAAGGAGTAGAAATTAGTGTTTGAATTTCCATGAAACGTAATATCTGAATTGCTTATATAATGAGATTGATATTTCACCTCCTTTTGTTCATCTTCTGCTTTTAGACCATCACCAGAGGTGGCATCAAGCAACGTTGAAACCCCAAAATAGACCTGAATTATTTTCAACATTTCAGTCCTTAACTTATTTTCATTGGGAAAAAAATTCTTAAATGTCAGCGCCTGTGTTATATGCACACATGGAATGGCCATGCCAGTGCATACAGTTTGGTGAGAAGAGAATTTACCAAAAGGAAAACTGCAGCAATATCATCGATAGGGAGATCAGTCTCACCAAATCTGTACATCAGTAGATTATATCAGAGCTTTGAACTTTAATTATCATTCTTAATTAGAGATTAAATGGGAAATATTAGTATTGCTGAAACAAAATCTAGAGATCTTTCTCAAGGTTGGTTTTCCGCACATCATTCCATAGGTTCTCAACTTAAATAATAGGAAAAAGGAAAAATATTTTATCAATCACATTCAGACAATTGTTTGGAAAGAAAATTGACAGTTTGGGTGAGCATAAGGTGATAAGCATCAAAGCTATTTTTTTCATATAGAGAGATCAAATCACAACCTTTATTTTTAAATTGCAGAATAGATCATAAAATCATTTAATTAGTTATATGAAGCAAAAACAATTGAACAGTGCCTCAAAACTATCTGCATTCTACTGCATTTAGTCAAGCATGTCATTGATAGGATATATTCACTACCAGTTTAGCAACCATTAATTTAAGTCCTCAAGTAATCAAGTAAAATCTCAATGAAAAAAGTACCTGAAGGGAAGGATTTCATCAACATAGTGAAATGTTCGTCCAAGAATGACAGATACGATAGTCATTACCCTGCAATTATAAATTTAACTTCTATGACTTCAAAAGCATAAAGATTCCATTTTGTTTCAACAGAGGCAAAACTAAATAAACTTGGTTACAATTGCATGACTTCGTTTCCCTAAAAATATAAAATGACGTACTGGCCTAAACTGTAACAACAAATGAACTTCATTATCATGTGTAATAATACTTAGGATATGCTCTTGGTGAAAAGTAAAATTGTATGAACACTTTCCAGATATACGCAAATGCAGCTGCCTTCACACACTGGTGAACTGAAAGTAACAATGTATCATGCTATACACCTATACGGAATTTCAGTTACCGAAAGTTAGGAAATGCAAAGGACATCTAAATCACCATGCACGAGCAGAATAACGTACGCAAGTGCACCAAAAGTCCCAGCGAAAACAATTGCAGCAGAATTCCTAGCAGCTAGAAGTGCCTGCCCAAGAAATAGAAACATCCATTGAGAAGTTCAATGTTCTATCCTCAATGGGATATATAAACGTACATTATACATAATATGAACACGATTTAAGGAAAAAAAAAATAATGGTACTAAATTTGATTTATTTATTTTTCATTTATTTATATTCTTCAGCAACCTATTGGAGTAAAAAATAAATAAATAAATAAAATAAAAATATATTAAATAAATAAATAAATAAAAGAAGATATGAATTGCTCTTCTAGAAGTAGTAGATCAGGCTTGGAAAAGCATCCAAGTTAAAAGTTCTCCCATTGAGGTGAAGAGATTCAGCTGTATACATGCGGGAAGCAAATATGTGCCAACACACAAGAGCACATATGCTCTGTTTCTCACATGCATAGATTCATGGAATTGTAATTGGAAATGCTCAGTTTTAGATTGTATCAACTATGAACTGCACTCTTACCGCAATGAAGAAGGTCTTGTCCCCCAGTTCCGAAAAGAAGATAAGCAAGAATGCCTGCAGCACAATTGCAATTTCAGTTTTGGAGGTGCAGAGTCTCTATGGAGGAATTGGTTATGATAAAAGGGAAATCGGCAGTGCTATACTAATTTTGAAGGGCATACTTTGTGTGGGCGTAATATAGACACAATTAGCCTATGTTAGCTACTGAAAACTGAAATTTCATCCACAGAGCTCACTTAATCACGTTAAATGCGAGATATGATACTACATTGCTCAATTGTAAGGTTAATGCACATGAACATCACTGCACCTACACTGTCTCCTAAAGGAAACACAGATTAAAAAAGGGCATTATTTGAGAAAGGAAATATGGAGTGCCAATTCTGGAAGAAAACATTCATTACCAAGTAATTCTGTACTGAGCCAGTGAAAAAGATGGCTTTGTCATTTGACAGGTTAAGTTTAAGTTCCGTGTATGGTCTAAGATTACGAAGATGAACATCTATGAAGATTTAAGCATTGTATGCAACAACATAAATGTCAGTTATAGAAGTTACAGGGAGATTTTCCTAACTGAAGCAAAACCTGTGCTAATATCACCAAGGTCCCCGAAAAATGGAATTGATTGCAGCCCACTGCCAAAATCTGTACCAGCAATAGCTGCCTGAGAGCCTTGAAGTATTAGCAACCCAAAGAACATCATAAACTTTGTGAAACTGCCGAATAAGGGATTGGAAGAAACGAAATCTGTAGCTGTGTGATATTCCCTTCTTAAGCTAATAATCTTCGCAGGCCAGTTATCTGAAACACAACAATAACAATCACCCAGTTTGTGTGTTGACTCTATAATTGCGTTGGGATACTTGCAATCAGCGCACCCAACCTCCTGCATCAAAATGTAATATCATCAGCTATGAACAAACATAAAAAAAAACGATACATTTTTCAACCCATGAACACCTAGTGAACATTGTTCCTAAAATAAATGATAATAAGTAGCTACAACATAATAAAACTTAGTCAGCCTCCAACATCAACAAGTAAAATTTAGAATCAATTGGATTCAATTAGTTTACATACACAAACATCAAGAAATTCAGTATGCAATTTGCACCTTTTGTCAATTAAATTAGTCATTTAATATAAATTAAAGTCAATACCGAAACAGAATTCTCAATTTCTTCAAAACCTAAATAAATAAAAAACCTAAAAAGATGATTTTGAAGAGAACATTACAAGGCCATCCTCATTTTCGCACAGTGTTTGAATAACGCGCCGAGCAAACCGCAGCCTCGAGTCCCTACACGACAAAACCGGAAGCGATAACTCAAATTGTTCAGTGAATTAAACGAGAGATCGAGAGAGAGAGAGAAGAAATTACCAAGACAAAGTGAGAATCGGAGCTGGAAGAGAGAGCTTGGAGGTCCGATTCTCAGGGAGAGAGTTGAGAGAAGAAACTAAAGGAGTGGTACGATGTCGTTTCGGAGAAGGAGGCAGTGAATGTGCCTTCAAACCGCTCCATGAGAGCGTCAGGCTTCGCATTGTTGTCTTATTGTCTTCACTCTCAGTCTCAGACGACGTCTGGTTCTGTTTTTTATTTTTTCTCTTCAACTGTCAATAGATAAGTTATCTGATAATTATAGCGCCAATATAAGTTCATAGCCTTATATATCTACTTGAGCAAAATTCTCAATGAAATGTTATTTACAAAATCGTGCCCATAATTATATTCAAATTGTTTTATGGCCCCTCCCTCCCTCTAGCATAGAAGAGTCCGGTTGGTTTTCAAAATTTCAATTTGAGTGACCTCTAAAAAACCCTTTAATTTCCTTGCAAAACTAAAGAAATTATAGAATTTTTTTCTTTTTTTAATAAAATCTTTAACGGATGTGATTTCGGAAATGGTGATTTATATACAATTTTAAATGGATGTAAATATTGACACTTTTTTCTTTTCTGTTCGAGTGTATTTGTTTTAGGTCCATGTTGTTAGACACTTAGACCTTGCTAAATTTCACACTATCCAAACCCATTCGAAAATAGTGGTTGATATGTTTAGTTTATCGGATCGGATTATTAATGGGTCAACCCATTAAAACCCATAATATAACGGATCGGTTTTTGGGTTCATCTTTGAAAAACCATTAATTCGTTATAACTCATTAATATGAGGCTTTTAAATATATATATATATATATATGAATATATGAAATTTATTAAAAAAAATCTTTGTATTTACTGACTCAATAGTAAATAAATTTATTAAAGTTGTTGAATTTATAAAAAAATATCACTATAATTACATATAGGATATAATTTAATAATTAATTAAAAAATAAATTTTAAACTCTAAAACTATAAATTGATTGTATTACCGTACTGTATTTTAACCATTACCCTAAAAGTAGTCATCTTCTAACACAAGCAATTTAACATTTGTAAGCGTAAGTGAGGATTAAGATTCTCAATCGCAACATAATGAAGATTTATGGAAGTCATGTTAGATTTCATTTTCAAGTTGTTTGTTTTTGTTTTTCTTAAAATAATATGTTTTCGATATAATGTTGGAGCCAATGGTGGACTTAATTGCATGCGTTTGATCATGCTTCGTTCTATTTATTTATAATTTTTTAATAAATTTCAAATATAACATTTTGTAATGGGTCGGGTCAGGTTGCCTATTATTTAACAAATGGTTTTGAGTTTTATATTTAAACCCATTAAACTAATGGTCGAGTTCGGGTGAGACAATTTTAATACGATCCAAACATTAATTCGTAATGACACGACTCATTGTTAGGTCTAACATTGTACATCCCACTAATGTTATATCGGCACCCTTTTTTTAATTATTTTTTTAAAAGAAGATTTGAGAAAATTTTATTTGAGAAAATTTGTTAAATAATTATTAGGTATAAGGGGTGTCTATAGCATTTGATGAGGTGCCAATAACACAAGCCTGGCTTTTTAGGGTTATTGGGAGCTTTAGGTCCAAGCCCAAAAGCATTAGTTTTATGAAGAAAAAAATATCACTAGTTTTTTTTTTTTTTTTTTTTTTAATGAAAAAAAAATATATATATATATATATATCCATAGTCGGTGAACTGATGTAAATAAGTATATATAAAACACACGTAAATGTGTTTTTCTAGCTTTAATTAAAGAATAATGCTAGATGTTCCAATTTTTTTTTTTTCCAAATTCTATCCTAAATGATGTGATACGTGTGGTGTTAATATCTTATGAATCATGAGATTATATGGTGATTGATGTGATGCTGACACAGCATATGCCACATCATTTGGAATAGAATTTGGAAAAAAAAATTGAAGCGTCTAGCATGCATTACTCTTAATTAAATTGCTCTTAAATCATAAACATCATTTTTTTTTTTGGTTAATAATTTGTAATTGATGGCCAAAATGGATAAACTTCCGAAATCACACTGTTACATCAATGAAACTCGTAAATACTAGAATTCTTGCCATTTTTCTTTTCTAATGAAAGAAAAACTTAATTTCAACACCTCAAATTGACAAACTGACACTGTTAACATAGATTTTTTTTTAGTTCGACGACTCCAACATAAGACATTATCGGACTGAATAAGTGTGACATACACTTAATACCAACATTCATAAAACTTAATATCAACTCGAAGCCTAAAATAAACTTCTCCTTCAAAAGCATCTGTCATCAAAGTAGCAATTCCTCTAGACATGAAAAAATCACCAGTACCACCAATCACAGAAATATCTCTAGTCTTGTTCATCAATGGATCGGCCCCAGCAAAGTTTATGCTTCCCTTGTGCTTGGTAGAATTGAACACGAAGGAGAAACCAAGCCAAGCTGTGAAGATTTCTTTCTTGTCATACAAGTAAAACCCTTGTGCACGACCGACCGGGGTCGAATGTAGATTGTTGTTCAGAGTTATGGGATCATCAAACACAACTACATCTCCGAAATGGCTTTGGCCGGCTAAGTTGATCCTGTTGCCCCAAGCAGGAGCTCCTACAATGGCTGAGGTTGCATTGTGAGAGTTCTTGCCATTGTAGATTATGTCATGGAAGTAAAACACTAGGGTTTTGCAGGGCTTTCGTCCCACCGCCCGGATATTTTTCTTGCTGTGATGATGATGAGAAGCTGTGGTGGTGATAGTGATTATCATGAATAGGAGAAATAGCAAGGAAGAAATGAGTTTGATGGATCCCATAATATTGCTTTGAGTAAATTAATTTGAAAGAAGAAAAGGTAGTAGTGTAGTACTGTATATTCTTTGAGGAGATGGGTTTTGGCTTCTCTAGTATGTCCTGTATATATAAGGGTTTCCATTAATTCGTCAACATTGAGTTATGCTTTTGATCGGTGTAAATTTATTTACTAAGTTTTGCTAGCTAAATCTTGGTTTATAAGTCATCGATTTTAATCGATGAATCTCATAAATGCTACTATACTATTTATGCTACTTTTCTCAGTACTGCAAATTAAAGTAAACGTACTTTAGAAAACTTGTAGGCTACGAATAACATAATCATGGTGTGTGTACTTGAATTGGGGACCAAAATTTCTTTTTGTTTTTACAAGTAACCACATTTCTACGAAAGGGCACGTACACACAGGCATGTTAGATATATTGTTAGTACTGTAAAAACATGTGAAATATGCAGGAGTTCTTCTGTGTCATGAATGTCTTCCCTGAAACTTGTGATGGTGGACAAATCATTATATCCATGTTCTTCATATTTAAAAGGTCTTCTATATATTTAATTGTAGTCGGCAATTCTGACCTGCCAGACTTTTCCTGCTCAAAAATTCCTGAAAGAACTTGGAGCAATTGTTAATAATTATGAGTTTGAGATAGAACGTACATGACACGATTTGAACCTGCCATATCAATGGTGTAGGTGTGGGGGAGATATACACCACTTGATCAATGATCACCAACCTCATCTCGATCGTCAAAACATATCTTAAGCTTAATGAAAAAAAAAATAACCGATCTTTGTTAATGATCTCGTTTATAGAAGAGGTTTTCAACAAATTTCAAAATATATCAAAAGGTGTTTTTAATCAACTTAATTTGAAGCCACTTATCTTCAGGCCACATTGGGCACTAATAAATTTGGGTTTGAGAGAGAGGATGATACAACTCAAACCCGCAATGTTAATGTTGTATGCGTGAGGGATATACCAGTGCTTGATCAATTATCACCAACCTCGTCAGAACATATTTCAAGCTTAATGAAAATATAATGGATAAAGTGTACACGGATCATTGTGTGTGTGAGCTTAATGAAAATCGATAATGTCATTTTGCCTAAATTTGGTATCCAAATCTGGTGTCTAAATGATGTAGTAACATTATAATTCATTCATTTAAATTGTACTAGATTTGCATCATTTAAATGAATGGATTAAAGTGTTACCACATCATTTGGACACCAAATTTAGACAGCAAACTTGGACAAAGTAGTATTACTCAATGAAAATATAACGGGTGTGTGTGTGTGTGTGTGTGAGTGTGTTTTTAAGCCAAACCTATATGAAAATATAACAGGTGTGTGTGTTTTTAAGCCACCAAACCTATAATGTCTTTGGATTTTATTCTAGTTGCAACCGTATTCTTCATCTTGTCTTTACTGTTATTAGGAAATTGATTGGGTACTGATCTTGGTCAGTACCCAGGATACTGCATGATCCCACCAATGGGGTGTTACCACGTGGTTTTTTTCTCTTAACTTTTTACATTTATCTCCTTGTATTTTTCATAAATGGGCCACATGGCAAAACCCATTGGTACCAATCAATACCTTGGGTACTGACTACTCAGTGTAGTCAGTACCCAAGTCAGTACCTTGAGTCATCCAATCATAAGCATTTAACAAGCATGTGTGAAGAATTATCTCCAAAGTTATGGGAGTAGTAATCCGGGTTGCATATATATTGTCTGATATGGTATCAGTAGTCCTATTGTAATAGCCGTAAATGTAATATTTCAAAAAAAAAAAAAATAGCTATTCTTAATTACTTTGTCATTTAAAAAAAAAAAATGTAAATTAACATGATGATGAGTTTCTCCAATTTTTCTTTCATAGGCATATAATATAGACATATTTATAGCATACTAGCTAGCTAATACAAATCACCACATTTTTGCTATATAAACAACATAACTTCAATCATAATAATACACATGGTAAAAGTGTGATGATGAATATTAGTATTCTATAAATATACATATATTATATATTTATATGCCTAAAAATTGTGAGTTTCTCTTTATTAATTACACAAACAAAAAGCAAAGAATAATTATATATATATATACACCATGTAGACTTAATTTGTAATTAGAAAGAATGATTTAATAATTACATTTTGAATTCAACCGAAGAATTAATGATTTTCTACATCATTAAAATAAGTATTATCATATGAGTTTAATTGGTAATTCTCACCAAATCTTCTACTATAATCAATGATGGAGTGAGTTATCTTGGTTTTCTTTTCCCAACTTGAATAATAATAAATTAAAGAAAAGCAAAAAAGAAAAAAGTGGTTTTCTTTTGGCAATTTTAATATAATGGGCAAATTAAATGTCACTATTATTTGCTGATTGTCTTGAAGCAATATCATTTGTTGGGGATAATTAAACACATGCAACTACTAATGACTAATCAAGTAATCATATATGACCTTTCTATTAAATTACCACAAGAAAAAGGCTAAAAGAGAAAGTGGATCATGATCAAGCAACTATGGCCTTAAAGAAAATGTACGTAATAGATATTAATCATTAATTATCTGGGATAGAATTGAATTTTCTTAACAGAAAATTTAAATAAAATAAAATCACACATTGTAACCATACGATCCACAACATATATAATCCAAATTCAATTACATTATATTGATAAGCAATTATCCAATAAAATTATTGGAAGATGTTATATATAGTTGGTGCGCAACTAGATACAGATGACTCATCAAGAAATGGAAAATTACAAAAGTTAAACATGATTTTAAAAAGGAACAAATTGAACCACCGCCTAATGTGGCAGGGTGAAAAGAGCTCTCATTTAGCCAGACAATGACTCGGGTTCGAACCGCCACCGCCGCCTGTGGTATATCAATTAAAAAAAAAAAAAAAAAACTTGTAGACCAAAATGCAGATTATTCAGTGATGATAATGAAAACCTAATTAACTAAGTACATGATATTACCAACATTCATACAATTTAATATCGGTCCGAAGCCGAAAATATACTTCTCCTTCAAAGGAATCAGTCATCAAAGTAGCAATTCCTCTAGCCATGAAGAAATCCCCAGTACCACCAATCACAGAGATCTCCCTAGTCCTGTTCATCAACGGATCGGCTCCAGCGAAGTTTAAGCTACCCTTGTGCTCGGTAGAGTTGAACACAAACGAGAACCCTAACCAGGCAGTGAAGATATCTTTCTTGTCATAGATATAAAACCCTTGTGCACGACCAACCGGGGTCGAATGTAGATTGTTGTCTAGAGTGATTGGGTCATCGAACACAACTAGGTCACCGAAGTGGTTTTGGCTAGCTAATATGGTTTTGTTGCCCCAAGCTGGTGCACCAACAATGACTGCTGTGGCATTGTGAGAGTTCTTGCCATTGTAGATAATGTCATGGAAGTAAAACACTAGGCTCTTGCAGGGTTTTCGAGCCCGTATTTTTCGTGTCGATGAAGCATTAATAATGGATGGTGAGAGGAGGAGAATGAGGTGAAAGAGAGCTAGCAACATTAGTGTTTTAGCATCCATTGATAGCTAGCTTGCTAGTGTTCTTCAATGAGTTAACAATGTGGTTTAATGTCATGAGTGATCATGACTTATATAGAAGCATATTATAGTTTTTATTTTTTTTTATTTTTTTTTGAACATGATATATTAAAAAGCCTAAAGCCCTGAACAGGGCAAACACCTCCACAACAGAAGAAACCCCACCAAAACAGGGGAAACTAACAAGAAAGCAAAACAGAGAAAGAGAGCACTCGGCATGCCCACCAACTGGGAAAGACAATTATAGTTGTTGATTTAATTTATTGAAATTTTAATGCTTGGCTTTGAAGGCATTACTGGTGAAAGGTGACTCTACCAAAAACAAACTATATATGACTTATCCATTGAACCACTTTTTTGATTGGGTAGCTTCTTGTCTACGATTGGTTACTATTGATTTGGTAACCAAATTAATTTTTCCATATTCGTTAACACTTAGTTTTCTCCTTTCCATTAGTCATGGCTCTGGTTCGGTTCGAACCGGAAAAACCACAGTGGTTCCGGTTTTAGTTCTATATTTAGAGGAATCGCCCGGTTCGAACCAGATTGGAACCGGCGGTTTCAACAAATTTTTTTTAATTAATAAAAAAATTAACATTTTATTTATAAAAAAATAAAATGTTAAAAAGGACATTGTAGAGTATTAGGTCATGACCCATAACCTTTGTCCAAGTAATTATGTTTACCCTTCCATTCTTCTCTTTTTTTATATATAAGTTAGACATTTTTTCATTGCTCTTATTTATCCGATGTGAGATATGAGATTGAATATAACTATAGTTATAATCAAAATGATTTTTTTCAAATTTTCACTTTAATAAATAACTTTACGATATTAAAGTTATAACACAATATTGTGGACTTGTGGTCACTTATAAATAAAGACATAAAATATCATTTGGGATCTGGTTTATTCCTATATATTATAGTATTTGTGTTACTTCATGGGTATGAAAAAGAATAAATATAATTTGTTTTATTTATTTTTTCAATCTTGTAGATAGAGGTGTCAAAAGGGATGGAATAGCCTAATCCAATCCGAGTCCGCATCAATTCGACCCGATACTTTAGATGTGCCGAAAACTCGAAAGCTCGTATTAACATTTTTATAATATAATAAAGTGTTATATATTCTTTCAAAAAAAAAATGATACATATATATATACATAAGTGAGATATATATTTATACAATTTTTCTATTATCAGTTCGTCCTAATATATTTTATATATGCAGTTGTCAAAACTTCTCCATAATATGTAGTTAACATTTTTCGTCTTGATATATTTTATATTAAGACGAATTGATAATAGAAAAACTATATATATATTTATATAAAGTAAGCTCTCTGTACTAAATATCACCGATCAAATCATACTCCGACAAATATTCAAAGCTTACGATGGAATTGTTGAATTATGCCCAAAAGACGCTCTATTTCTCTAACAATATGTATCTTTATTATTAATCTGGAACTTTATAAAACCTTTAGTAGTTGAACTTTTTTATTATGATCACATGAAAAAAAAAATATGAGAAGAGACAACACGTTTGAAACATTTAAATGATTTCGAAGAGGCGTAACTTGTAAGAATCAATAACAAAAAAAATGAGAACTGGTAAGAATTAAATCAATTTCCAACAACTCCAAGGACATGCAAAATTTGTTGTATTATTTTCGGACCAAATAACACCAAAACTCTATGAATAAACATTTTGACAGGCAGAATTAATTACATCAACAACAATCATTTGAAAAAAAAAATCATTTTGATTATAATCATAGACGTCTCACATCGGATAAATAAAAGAAGTGAATGAGATGTTTAACCTATATAAAAAAGAGGAGAATGGAAGGGAAAATATAATTACTTGGACAAGAGTTATGAGTCATGACCCAATATTCTACAATGTCCTTTTTAACATTTTATTTTTTTATAAATAAAATATAATATTTTGTAATGTAAAAAAAATATATAAAAAATTAAAGGAACCGAACTGTCAGAAATGGCTTCATTTCTACTTTATGTGTTGTGGACCTTATGGTTGTAGATTTCTCCCAATTCCCAATTATGACTTATGAGAGTAAATATGAAGATCGCACATATTATATCATGTTTGGTACGTAGGTTCCGATAGACTCTTAACCCAATATTAGATTACAATATTAATTGCCACTTTGTGCTTTTGCAAAGCATAGCCTCCTGTAAATTAATTAATATCATATTATTCACCGCATCACCCTATGATTTATGTGGTGATAACAACTTATTTACCATATCATTTAAGTTGAATTTTATGTTGTATAGTATTACTTATTAATTAATTAATATTTTAAATGTACATTTTTCTCAATAACTATTTTTATATAAAGATTAATTCATCAAAACCTTTTTGATTAATTAATGGCACTGATAAGATATTTCACATCTGGATTGATTGGAAATGAAAATATTAATTAATAAACATTTTCGGAATCAGAACCACTATATAAAGATAATAATAATAATATATATATATATTGATAATAACCACTAACCACTATATTATAATAATAATAATAATAATAATAAGGGTCAGGGGCGGAACCCCACGGGGGCTAGGGGCGCCATGGCCCCTCAGCTCACTGAAAAAAAAAATTATATATATATATATTTAAATATAAATTTTACATTTTAGTACTATAATTTTTAAGTTTTTATTATTTGGTCCCCAAATTCCATAATTTCAGTTCCGCCCCGATAAGGGTGGCTCTATTATCACCCAAAACACACACCCATTGGCATTTACTCCTCACACCTACCATAAGAATAATTTAAATTTAATAATGATAGCTTCTTTTGACAATCGAATTTTTACACTTCTTTTCTAAAAACACTTCATTTTCAAATTTTAAATTTTAAAAAGTTCTAAAGACACTTCATTTTATTACAAGATTATCATTTTTATCTTTGTTTGAATTAAATTATTAAAAAAAATTATCTCTCTTAAATCATTTGATTAATTATTACATATTAAATACCCTCTCCTATATTTTTAATTACTATATTAAACTCTCTCTCCTCCAATACATATCTCTAATTTTCTACCTCTATTCTTTCTCAAACAAGACTAAAAAAATTTACTAATAAGCTTGATTTTAAGAAACATATGTATGTATATATTAAAAAAAAAAAAAAAAAAAAAAGCACCTTGTTTTTTAAAAAAAAAAAAAATCGAAATATGAAAATGCTTTTTGTTACTCTTGTAGGTGTGTGATTGCCTAGAGAACTTTAATTCTTTAATTGGTTTTAGAAATTCTGGATATAATCGAATCTAGTTAAAAAAATTCAAGCTTTCATATATATATATATATATATTTTTGTTTTGAAAATTGACTTTTTAAATATATATATATATATTACTGTTAGTAAAAAACTAAAATATTGATAAGTTTTTTTTTTTCTTTAACTATTAATCAGCAAATGATCGAGAAAGTATGAAAATATGATATTTGATTAATTATGAGAGAATGTTTAATATGGTAATAATAGATTTAGGAGAGAGAGTTTAATACGTAATATTTAATCTAATGATTTAGAAAAGAGAGTTTTTTTTTTAATAATTTGATTAGTTTGGAGTGTCTTTAATTTTTTATTTTTTTTGTCTTGTTTAGTAATTTTAATTTAGGTTAAAATTATCATTAAAAAAAAAAATCAAATTGGATTGTGAATAGATAATTTTTGGATTACAAGAAAAAGCTCTCTTTAATAATTTACTCTTCACAATTTCTAAAATGTCATAATTAACCTAAATATTAATAACCATTTTAGTTAAGGGGTTAATTAATTTTTTTTTTTTTTTAAAAGATATCTTCTATTTAGATATTAATTCGCCCCGTTCCTTTTCCACCCTGAAGAGTCAATTGGGATGACCCCACCAAAAAAATGTGACCAGTCCCACTAACCTAACAAAATTAAAAGTTAATCATAATTAATACATTAGGTTGATATATACGTGGAATTTGCACTAACTACCTAATCATCATGTTAGTCTTTAAAAAGTTGATGGACCATCCGGGACCATCCGGGACCTTCTAAATTAAATTTGTCATCTCCAGACTCCAGCTGTCAATCATAATAATAATAATAATAATAATATTATTATTATTATTATTATTATTTTTAAAGTATTACGAGTTACAAATATTACAATAGGACTGACATGACTAGTCAAGATAAGACAATACATGTGTGGTCCGAATAACTACTCTTATAAATCGAGAGAAAACTTCTCGCATATACTTGTAAAATATGTATAGTAAAACTCGAAACCCTCACCACTATTGTGGAAGGGAGGTACACCACCATCTTTACTAACAAGTGAAATTTATGACATGTCAAAATTATTAACAATACATGATTTTCATATCAATAGAGGATTAAAGTACGTACGAATGCCATTATTTTTATGCAACAAGCTTGACAATATGATTTATTGATTCTTTTTGATGAATTTTTACAAATAAATCGATCATCAATAACATAAATAAATACATGGGAATCAAGTAGGTGTACATAATATATGTACAGTTTTTTGTTGTTGTTAAAATCGGACTGATCTAGAGGGAAAAAACATCACAAACAATCATAAAATACGTAAGGTGTTTTTAGTATGTTTGAATTGCTAAGCCTTATTGATCTCAAGTCCTTTGCCAAACTTGGGCTAATATTTGTCTAATCCAGGTTTATGGCCCGAAATGGACCTAAGTTTCCTTTTAGTTAATTATGTTTAATCAATTAATCACATATTACACTTGCTTTATTAAACCAGTGCGAATATCTCACAGCCTCATAATTTTTTTTTTATTTTTTTTTGACAATATCTATTAATTCGGGACCATGTATTTTTTTGAAAGCTTTTACTATTGGTAGGATTCGAGCCGTTGACATGTGAGTCATTTATCCAAGCCCCAAGCTCGTCCAACTACCAACTGAGCTAACTACAACCATGTTGATAGCCTCATAATTTATGTGTGAGTGGGGTATATCACCTTACCAAACTATCTGTCTATATAATTAACATAATTTTTAAAATTAAAATATTAATAATCTCCCAACTTTTGTACTGTATATATATAATATAATGCTAGTCAACTGAATGGGAATTGACAGATTTGTAGCAGTAGAGACCACGATGCCACAGCTTTATTAAATCCCCCCAAAACGCTGGTGGACAAATCTGTCTTTGTTAGATTGATTAAAAATAAACCCAATTAACTAATCAATTATTATTCAAATTTCAAACTGCAGATATTTTATATGTTAAAATATAAAATGGATTTGATATCAACTGGATTAGACAAATTTTAATATCAACTGGATTTGATATCAACTGCTAATTTTATATCAAATGGATCTAAAAAGTATATGTTAATTGTTCATGTCACCAAAAACTACCACCACTTTCTTTTGTCCCCAACATGTCCCAGATTCCTAACCAGTACTGCACGTACGTTTTCCTTCTGGATTTCAATAGACAGACACCGATATAATATTTTTTTAATTGATTAACATCGGTGTTTATTTAGAATTCTATATGAAAAAAAAAAAACCTTACAAAATCCCTTAACTAAAAAATAAATCAAATTTCTCTAATTGGTTTTTTTTATTAACGAGTTTGGATTCTAAAACTTTTTTAATCATAATTAGACAAGGAAAGGAGAAAGAAGATGTTATATAAATTCAAACTCAATACAACATTTGCTGAATTTCACCACCAAATACATTATTCGGGACACTAATTAGTAGCATAAGCCAAAAACTTGATCAAATATTGACAATACAATACAAATCCTAATACCAGCATTCATAGAATTTGATATCAACTCGGAGCCTGAAGTACACTTCTCCTTCAAAAGCGTCGGTGGACAAAGTTGCAACACCACGGTGCATGAAAAAGTCTCCGGTGCCACCCACGATGGAGATGTCTCTAGTCTTCTCCATTAGCGGATCAGCTCCGATGAAGTTTATGGATCCTTTGTGATCTGTGCTGTTGAAAACAAAGCTGAACCCTAGCCAAGCCGTGTAGGTATTTTTCGTGTTGTAAAGGTACATGCCCTGTGCTCTACCGACTGGCTTGGAGTGAAAATTGTTGTCAAGAGTGATGGGGTCATCGAAAATGGCTATGTTTCCGAAATGGAAATCGCCTGCTAAGATGGTTAGATTACTTCCTTCTGGGGCTGCAACTATTGCCGAAGTTGCGTTACCCTTGTTCTTGCCATTGTAAATAACATCATGGAAGTATAGGACTAGTTGTTTGCATGGTTTGTACTGTCTTTTCTTCGCGATCGCCGGCGAAGAAGATACAGCAAGAAACACAAAGAAGAAAAGAAGAAGAATGCTGCAACTTCTTGGAACCATTTTTGTTTGGTGATGATCACAAGAAGATCAAGAGAGAAGATTAGGAGATAATGCTTCTACTAAGTGTGAGTTTTGCTCTGTCGAAGCATGCCCTTTATATAAGAGGTGTGCTCTGTCGGGCAAAAGCTAATTATGGAAGAATCAAAATGTCATTTTTTTCCACGGAAATTCTACAATCACATTTTTGTCAAATTTGTCACCTACTACTACTGTGTTTCAGTGCTCACTCATCTAATTAATAATTTTAGTTTTCTAATTATCATCAGTTAAATGTAATGACAAAAACTTTTTAAAAAAATATCTAGTAGCAAATGAATAAATATCGTCAAAAAAAAAATTATTACTTTGATTTAATCAACATTTACTTTTACTTAATCAAATATTTGACTTTTCAATGCATTACTGATATGTTAAATATATATTTATCCCGTCAACTTGCTGCTTAAGCACTTGTGAACCATGATCTCATCCCCTCATAAATAAATTAATTAACACAACTTTTTCGAGTCAAAGTGTGCTTTTACTTTTATAACATTATCTTTAATCCACTGACACTGACTAGGGATTTCCATTACTGTTGAAATTTCAGACCAAGATTTCCACTATAAAATAAAAAACCCCATGGTAAGCACATTAGCAATAATGAACATATCACCGTTCTTTTAAAAGGAAAACAGAAAGATTGGACTAATTTTGATTTTGTGATCTTTGGCACATCTTTGTTTTATGAGTAATGCTAGGCGTCCCCAATTTTTTTTTTTTTCTAAATTCCTTTCCAAATGAGGTGGCACGTGAGATGTTAATGTCACATTACTCACCACATAATCTCATAATTTATAGGATATTAACACCTCACGTGTCACATCATTTAGGAAGGAATTTGGGAAAAAAATTTAGAACGCCTAGCATTACTCTTGTTTTATATATATGTATATAGCAGTTATCAGGTCAGGTATACCTGATGATATTATCGTGCGATTTTATTAATTTTCGTTACCAAAAAATAGTATAAATGTTTAAGGTGGACAGATAAACTTGACTTGATAATATATATATATATATCCATTTATATGTGATCACATATAACCCACAATCGATCATATTATAATTTAATTTTGTTTTAGCATATTCACATGTTATTCATATACGGTAATATTATATATAATAAAGATATGTGCAAATACATTCATCTTGGAAATTTGGACTTGTACGAACAACAGAACAAAAAGAAAAAGGGTGTCTCATTTGTTTTTGTGTTGTCTGGATTATTTTATACTAATTCTTTTCATTCTTCAATCAATTGAGTAACCTAACAATGTCAAGACTTCAAGGCCAATGAAAATTAAAAGCTTTTTTATTGCAATTAGGCCATTAATATATTGAAGAAGATAATATAAATATGAGAAAATTAACCCGAATCATCCAATTAAGCTGATTTAATGGGTACAATTAAACTACATTTTTTTTTCCAGACAGAGCTGATCTTGACCGAGTATTAATGTGGTATTTAACAGTCACATGTCACTGGATATTTCAAATAAATTAAATTCATAAGAGGAACTTGTCACTGAAGATATGGGGTGGAGAGATTGTTATAGCTTGATTTTAAATTATAATTTATTTATTTTTGTTTATATATAAGAAAAGTATATGGAGTTTGATTAGTCTCATACATGTGTCATCTTCACGGTTTTGTTTATTCGATTTTGGTGAAAGATCGTTGGGGTTAGGTGTTGATTTTTTATTTTTTTTTTAGTGAAATTGCTTGTGGTAGGTCATAGGTGTAAAATGTAAGTTGGATCTTGTCAATTCAAACATAAGAATTCAAAAAGAATTTTGCATCTACCTCTTGTTATATTATATATGGATCTTGCAACACCGATTAATCCCCTTGAAAATCCAATCACAAAATGGGGTCGCTCTCTAATACTGTTGTTTTAGTCATGAAAAAATACAAAATATCAATTGCAAAGTATACCTTCCGGGAAACGCCACTAATTAATTACTAGAGATTTTAAAGAAAATGTTAAGTCAACGTTAAAACAGGATATTTTAAAGAAAGTTCTAAGTTAACGCTAAAATAGTTCTATTTAGGATTGAATTGTTAATGTATATGACACCATCGTCAAATGTGGCTTGATAATAAACAACGCTCATTTTGTTTGGCAATATTTCAAGTTCGAGTCGCTACATTGCGATGGTATATAAAAAAAATTAAAAAAAAAAATAATTGTTAATGTATTAGAAGGAAATATGTTTGGATTGGTTGATAACAAGATTAGGTTGGGTCGGTTAGTAAACCCTCATACCTACATCTTGAGTCATATCCCACTACATGTATCTCCCAATTGCAAGACTGAATATCTGGATCGTACATATAATGATTGATCTCGACAGACTAAACAAATCCCATAACCGAGTCCATCCCTTTAGATATTGGAAAAAAAGAAACATTTTTTTGGGCTTAATATTATCCATGGATTTGAGTCAAAAGTCTTGTGCCACCAAACCCAAAAAGGAAAGCAAACGATAGGTACGTAGAAATTACAATCAAAGGAATAAGACTATAAACCCCCACTGAGAATCTAAGACAAGTCAAATGACACGAGGCTAGAACACAAACTAGATCCGGGTAGGTTATTTTCAACATTTGATTTCAATAATTTGTGAGAAGAGTATCAATTTAGTCCACTAAAACTATTTAATTTGTGAGAAAATTGGTATGAGTAAATGATAAGTTTTAACTTAAAAAAAAAAAAAAAAAAAAAAACACCGACAAATGTGGTTATTATGGTAAATAAACTGTAAAAAAATTCTCTTTTTTATTTGACAATTATTGTTGTTCAATTAATTTGTGGTTAACGTTTTGTATTTTTTTTTTTCCCAGAACAGCACAGCTTGCAAAACAATGCACAACCAGAAATCTCTTGTCTATCTAGTTACTAAAGAAAACAAAAGTTTTGTCCTTTACGATCACTACAAAAATAAAAAATAAAAAATAAAAAATAAAAAATAAAAAAATAAAAAAAACAAGAATATTCAACTAAAAATAAAACAAAAGTAAATTCATTTGAGAAGAAGATTTAAGATGTCGTTGTAGTAATTGAAGTTTACGCTCAAATAATTTCTCTTATTAATTAACTTTCTTCAGTTGGTAGATAAGAGTTGTCAGAGACTGGCCCCATGCAATTATGCAAATGCTATCCTCATAACCCGATTGGTATGCAAATTCTAACCCAGTTGTCCAAATTTGATGACCAAAAGATGTGACATTATTTTAATCAATTCATTTAAATTGTATTAGATTTATATGATTTAGATGAATGAATTACAGTGTTACCACATCATTTGGATACCATATTTGAACAAAATAGTATTACTCTTATAATATATATGGATCTTACAGTATCAATTAATCGAGTTTTTCTCTTGTAGGTACACAACTATGAACATATTTATAGAACACTTATTTACCTTATCACTTTTTACTAGAAAAAACAATGCAATTGAGTTAAATAATGCTTACATAACATAAGTATACTTCCAGTTGTGTGTCTACTAGAGAAAAACTCCCGATTAATCCCCTTAAAATCCCAATCATAAAATAGGGTTGCTCTCTAATATTGTTGTTTTATTCATGAAAAAAAATATAAAATATTAATTGCAAAGTACACCTTCCGAGAAACACAACTAGTTAATTACTAGAGACTTTAAAGAAAATTATAAGTCAACGCTAAAACAGTTCTGTTTGGGATTGAATTGTTAATGTATATGACATCAATGTCCAACGTAGCTTAGTGATAAACGACACTCATTTGGTTTGATAATGTTTCAGGTTCGAGTCGATACATTGCAATGGCACATATATATAAATGTTAATGAATAAGAAGGAAATATGTTTGAATTGGTTGATAACAAGAAGAGGTTGGGTTGGTTAATAAACCCCTCATACTTACATGGCTATATCTATAAAGTTACGGGTTCGAGTTATATCTCATTACATATATTTCCTAATTACGACACTTAATATCTAGATCATACTTATAATAATCGATCTCGACAGACTAGTCAAATCCCATAACCTAGTCAAGCCCTTTCAATTATAAGAAGAAAAATAAAATAAATAAATAAACTTTTTTTTGGGCCTAATATTAGACAAGGATTTGAGTCGAAAGTCTTGTGCCACCAAACCCTGAAAGGAAAGCAAACGATAGGTACGTACAAATTACAATCAAAAGAATAAGACTATAAACCCCTCAGAGAATTTGAGAAAAGTCAAATGACACGACGCTATAATACAAATTAAATCCGGGTAGGTTATTTTCATGATTTGATTTCAACAATCTGTGAGAGGAGTATCAATTTAGTCCACTAAAACTATTATAATTTATGAGAAAATTGGTATGGGTATGTATGATAAGTTTTAACTTAAAAATAAAACACACCGACAAATGTGGTTTTTATGGTAAATAAACCGATTCGATAGGATAATGTTTCAGATTCAATTATACATCTATTTTATAAGATTTTCAATTTGGATTGTATTAGCCGGAATTCCTTATTTATTTATTTATTTATTTTTAGCTTCTCCTTACAATTCATAAATTATCTATTCATACTCCAATTTTTTTTTTTTTTTTATTAATGACAATTTTAACCTAAATTAAAATTACTAAACAAGACAAAAAATATTTTTAAAGACACTCCAAACTAATTAAATTATTTTTTTTAAAAAAATCTCTCTCCTAAATCATTAGATTAAATATTATGTATTAAACTCTCTGTCCTAAATCTATTATTATCATATTAAACACTTTCTCCTAATTAATCTCTCTCCATTTTTCAAAATAAAAATAAAAAAATAAATTAAAAAGTCAATTTTCAAAAAAAAGAAAAGTAGATATATTAAAACTTGAATTGTTTCAACTAGATTCGATTAAACTCGGAATTTTTAAGACTAATGAAAAAATTAAAGTTCTCTCGGCAATCATATACCTACGATAGTATCAAAAAGCATTTTCATATTTCGATTTTAAAATATAAATATATATATTTTAATATATGCATACATATGGTTCATAAAAATCAAGCTTATTAGCAAGTTTTTTTTTTTTTTCCTAAACTGTTACTGTCTGTTAGTCTTGCTTGACAAAAAATGGAGATAGAAAATTAGAGATATGTATTGGAGGAGAGAAATTTTAATATAGTAATTAAAAATTTAGGAGAGAGTATTTAATATGTAATAATTAATCTAGTGATTTATAAGAGATAATTTTCTTTTTTTAATAATTTAATTCAAAAAAAATAAAAAGGATAATCTTATAACAAAATTAAGTGTCATTAGAATTTTTTAAAATTTAAATTTTGAGAATGAAGTGTTCTTAAAAAAAAATGTAAAAAAAAAAAAAAAAAAAAAAAAATTGAATTGTCAAAAGAAGATTTTTTTTTTTTTTTTCCTAAGAGTAATCCTCATAATTGGATACCTCAACAGAAACTAAAATTTTGAATGCTTTTCTTGTTGCAATTCTCTTTTTTATTTGACAATTATTGTTGTTCAATTAATTTGTGGTTAATGTTTTGTATTATTTTTTTCACAACACACCACAGCTTGCAAAACAATGCACAACCAGAAATCTCTTGTTATCTAGTGACTATAGAAAACAGAAGTTGTGTCCTTTACGATCACTAAAAAAATAAACCCAACAAAAAAATAAAAAAATTAATTCATTTGAAAAAAAAAAGATTCAATACCCATTTGGCACAGACTGGCCACATGCAAATGCTATCTTCATGACCCATTTGCACCGCAAATTTGGGTCCGCAAATTCTAACCCCGAGGTGGTTGGGTCAAGAGTCTTCTGAGATCTTTCGAGATCGAATAGTTGTGTTGTCTAGATATCTATTTCAACAACAATAAAAAAAAATTCTCCACACATCATGGTTGTAAAATGTGAATCCAACAACAATAAAAAAAAATTCTCCACACATCATGGTTGTAAAATGTGTACGTACCATGGACAGGACTGTGTTAAAAGATGACGTGCATAACTTCAAATTAAAAAATTATTACATATATGTGAGTGGTGACTTGTGACTTGTGAGTTACACTCTGTTTCTTTTGGTGTTACTGGATTTGGCCCAATTCTCAAAATGTATTGAAATGACTTGTATTTTGGTCTCACTTCACGAGTGAAAGTGTTTTGTAAATTATTTGATATCTTTTTTATACACATCCGGTTATCATAGGTTGTGTGCACCTCCTATTTCAAGCAGTGATGGGAATTAGAGTTCCACAGTAAATAAGTATAAAATAAATATGTGTATGTGTGGAGGAGTTTTCTCTCATTAATATTGGAGTAGATAGTTTGGTCGTGCATGTAGAGCTGAACCCGAATTTGAAAACAAAACCTTAAGGTTATATATAAAGCAAGCAAATATCTATCTAAATGGGCTAGGCCTTTTTTTTATTTTTTTTTTATTTTTATTATTATTTTTTTAATATGATGATAAGGGGATCCTGTAGGAGTCTGTCCCTACCTAAACCAAATACTACAAATAAGGTTCAAATGATTACTTCCACAACATAAAGGGAGAGAAAGATAGAGGGGTCTTCGATCCGATCCTTCCTTAATTATGTACACTTATTTCTCGATGTGTAAGGTACTGAGAAATGTACATAATCGGAATCAACTCAACTAAGCATTGATGTGCAATGGGACTAATGTAATACACATTTAGCTGGAAAAAAAAAAAAAAAAAGATTTGGATCAAAGAACACATAAACTACCTTATTAACTTCAGCAAATTATTCCAGTACAGGCTATGAACAGCAGCCATATGGATGCACAGAGAAAAACCACTCGAAGGACACATAAAACAGTATGCACACACTACAAAAAAAGTGACATATAGCGACAAAAATTATTTGTCACTCCAAGTAAAGAAATTGTCACAATTTCAATATAGTGACAAAAAAAGTGTCACTAACAATTCATCACTTTTGCCCCCGTCACTAAAAGTATTTGTGACAATTTTTTGATACTTGTCACAAATCATAACTTTTAGTGATATATTATCACTTGACCTTAATCAGTGACAAAATAAAAATTGTGTCACTAAATTTATATATAGTGACAATTAACTGTTTGAAGATTTTGTCACTATACATCTTCTTAGTGACAATTTATTGTTTTAAAATTGTGTCATCATTCACAAACTTAGTGACAATTGATTATTTAAATATTATATCACTATACATAACCTTATCAATATTTAATTGTGTCACTATACATAACCTTATCAATAATTAATTATTTAAATGTTGTGTCACTATACATAACCTTATCAATATTTAATTGTGGCACTATAGATAACCTTATTGATAATTAATTATTTAAATATTGTGTCACTATACATAACTTTATCAATATTTAATTGTGTCACTATACATAACCTTATCAATAATTAATTATTTAAGTATTGTCACTATACACAAACCTAGTGACAGTTAACCATATGAAAATTATGTTTGTTTTACACAAATTAGTGACAATTAACAAGAAGATAACAAGTTACAAATTCAATTAAAATTAATATAATGGTTCATTCAATTATTATTAACTACAAGTAAACTTAAATACAAAAAGTACAATAAGGAATTGATAATCAAAACACAAGAAAGAAAAGAAAAAGAAAAAAGAAAGTGAAAAAAAAAATATATATTACAAAATTGTTAGTGTACATACACCAATTTGCTACAAATTTTGAGATAAATGCATTACATCAATTATATCTGAATAACCATGATGAAGATTCTTTAAGCCTCAATACTAGAACACTTTCGTAAATGAAAAGATAGGAATAAACTTTTCACCTAGATACAAACTACAATAGATGAAAGTATATTATTAACACCCCAATAAGATATAATTTTGTTTTTTCAATGCTGCATCAAACAATTGGTTGTTCCATAAAAATCGAATTTAATCAAACAGTTAGTATGCACATCAACGAATAAATATCATGTATTGTGGAAATCTAAGAACAAACAACTATAAATGGGTTCCTGAAAAAAATTAAAAAAAAAATTAAAGTTAAGAATCATTCCTAAACACACATATGTAATTATATATATAAGATACATTGTTAAAAGAAACTTTCAATATATGAAAATCGAATTTGAGATTCTGACCCTAAAAAACAAGTATAAGAAAATAAACCCTAAAAAATTAAATCAAGAGAAGCTTACCTTTTCTATTAAGACAAAATTTTCTCTACAGTCTTGGTGACTTCTAAAGATGAAACACAGTTTCAAACCTAAAAAGTGTTTTTAAGGAAAAGAGAAACTAAAGAAAAAAAATAAATTAAAATTAAGAAACATCCCTAAACATATATATATATATATAATTCACATAAAAAAAATATCTTATTCAAAGAAACTTTTATTATATGAAACTCGAATTTGAAATTCCGACCCTGAAAAACAAGTAAAAGATAACAAACCCTAATATATATATATATATAATAATAATAATAAAAAATCAAATGAAGAGAAGCTTACCTTTTTCTATCAAGACAGAATTTTCTTTACAATGCTAATGACTTCTACGGATGAATCACAGTTTCAAACCTAAAAGTGTGTTTAAGGAAAAGAGAAAATAAAGAGAAAATCTAGATATAGCAGTGACAAAGGGGGAACCAAGAGACATATGAAGATGGAATAAGGAAAAAAAAATAACAACACCACGATTGTGGCTTTTTTGTTTTCTTCCAAATAAAATAAAATTTATTGATTCTGATGCCTTTTAAAGACCTAATTATTTATAAAATAAAATCTTTCCTTTTTTTATAGGGTAATTTGTGACTAATTATATTATTTGTCACAAATTATCAAGTTGTTTTTAACTAATTGTGACAATTATTTTTTAAAAGTCTAAATTGAATAAAACATAATGACAAATTATATAATTTGTCACAAAATAATACCTACTATGATACATTTGAAATTTGTCACACAAAAATGTGTCACTATATGTCACTTTTTTTGTAGTGACACCATATGTGTGTGCATATTTCTAATAACATTCATACAACTTAATATCCATCTTGAGGCGGAAATATACGGTACCCTCGAGGGCATCAGTCTGCAAGGTTGCAATTCCTCTAGCCAAGAGAAAATCTCCAGTCCCTCCAACCACGGAGAGATCCCTGGTCTTAGCCTTTATCGGATCTGCCCCCATAATATCCAGAGTACCTTTATAATCACTGGAGTTGAAAACCAAAGTGAATGCAAACCAAAGTGAATGACAATTATCCTATTGTATTTCAAAATCAATGAAACAATGTATTAAATAATTTATGACCTGTCAAAATTATTAACAACACATGATTTTCATATCAATAGAGGATTAAAGTACGTACGAATGCCATTATTTTTATGCAACAAGCTTGACAATATGATTTATTGATTCTTTTTGATGAATTTTTACAAATAAATCGATTATCAATAACATAGATAAATATATGGGAATCAAGTAAGTGTACATAACATACGTACGGTTTGTTGTTGTTGTTAAAATCGGACTGATCTAGAGGGAAAAAACATCATAAACGATCATAAAATACGTAAGGTGTTTTTAGTATGTTTGAATTGCTAAGCCTTATTGATCTCAAGTCCTTTGCCAAACTTGGGCTAATATCTGTCTAATCCAGGTTTATGGCCCGAAATGGACCTAAGTTTCCTTTTAGTTAATTATGTTTAATCAATTAATCACATATTACACCTGCTTTATTAAATCAGTGCGAATATCTCACAGCCTCATAATTTTTATTTTTATTTTTTATAATATCTATTAATTCGGGACCAGATATTTTTTTTAAAAGCTTTTACTATTGGTAGGATTTGAGCCGCTGATCTGAGAATCATTTGTCCAAACCCCAAGCTTGTCCAGAAGCTCTTCCAGCTACCAGCTGAGCTAGCTACAACCATGTTGATAGCCTGATCATAATTTATGTGCGAGTGGTATATCACCTTACGAAACTATCTGTCTATATAATTAACATAATTTTTAAAATTAAAATATTAATATTCTCCCAACTTTTGTACTGTATATAAATAATGCAATGCTAGTCAACTGAATGGGAATTGACAGTCTTGTAGCAGTAGAGATCACGATGCCACAGCTTTATTAGATCCCCCCAAAACGCTGGTGGACAAATCTGTCTTTGTTAGATTGATTAAAAACAAACCCAATTAACTAATCAATTATTATTCAAATTTCAAACCGCAGATATTTTATATGTTAAAATATAAAATGGATTTGATATCAACTGGATTAGACAAATTTTAATATCAACTGGATTTGATATCAACTGCTAATTTTATATCAAATGGATCTAAAAAGTATATGTTAATTGTTCATGTCACCATACACTACAACCACTTTCATTTGTCCCCAACATGTCCCAGATTCCTAATCAGTACTGCACGTACGTTTTCCTTTAGGATTTCAATAGACAGACACGGATATAATATATTTTTAATTGATTAACATCGGTGTTTATTTAGAATTCTATATGGAAAAAAACGTACAGAATCCCTTGACTAAAAAATAAATCAAATTTCTCTAATTGGTTTTTTATTAACGAGTTTGGATTCTAAAACTTTTTTAATCATAATTAGACAAGGAAAGGAGAAAGAAGATGTTATATAAATTCAAACTCAATACAACATTTGCTGAATTTCACCACCAAATACATTATTCGGGACACTAATTAATAGCATAAGCCAAAAACTTGATCAAATATTGACAATACAATACAAATCCTAATACCAGCATTCATAGAATTTGATATCAACTCGGAGCCTGAAGTACACTTCTCCTTCAAAAGCGTCGGTGGACAAAGTTGCAACACCACGGTGCATGAAAAAGTCTCCGGTGCCACCCACGATGGAGATGTCTCTGGTCTTCTCCATTAGCGGATCAGCTCCGATGAAGTTTATGGATCCTTTGTGATCTGTGCTGTTGAAAACAAAGCTGAACCCTAGCCAAGCCGTGTAGGTATTTTTCGTGTTGTAAAGGTACATGCCCTGTGCTCTACCGACTGGCTTGGAGTGAAAATTGTTGTCAAGAGTGATGGGGTCATCGAAAATGGCTATGTTTCCGAAATGGAAATCGCCTGCTAAGATGGTTAGATTACTTCCTTCTGGGGCTGCAACTATTGCCGAAGTTGCGTTACCCTTGTTCTTGCCATTGTAAATAACATCATGGAAGTATAGGACTAGTTGTTTGCATGGTTTGTACTGTCTTTTCTTCGCGATCGCCGGCGAAGAAGATACAGCAAGAAACACAAAGAAGAAAAGAAGAAGAATGCTGCAACTTCTTGGAACCATTTTTGTTTGGTGATGATCACAAGAAGATCAAGAGAGAAGATTAGGAGATAATGCTTCTACTAAGTGTGAGTTTTGCTCTATCGAAGCATGCCCTTTATATAAGAGGTGTGCTCTGTCGGGCAAAAGCTAATTATGGAAGAATCAAAATGGCATTTTTTTTCCACGGAAATTCTACAATCACATTTTTTCAAATTTGTCACCTACTACTACTGTGTTTCAGTGCTCACTCATCTAATTAATAATTTTAGTTTTCTAATTATCATCAATTAAATTTAATTACTTTCTAATGATAAAAACTTAAAAAAAAAAAAAAAATACCTAATCGCAGATTAATAAATATTGTCAAAAAAAATTATTACTTTGATTTAATCAACATATACTTTTACTTAATCAAATCTGTGACTTTTCAATGTAAATATATATTTATCCCGTCAACTTGCTGCTTATGCACTTGTGAACCATGATCTCATCCCCTCATAAATAAATTAATTAACACAACTTTTTCGTGTCAAAGTGTGCTTTTACTGTTGAAATTTCAGACCAAGATTTCCACTATAAAATAAAAAACCCCATGATAAGCACATTAGCAATAATGAACATATCACTGTTTTTTTAAAAGGAAAACAGAAAGATTGGACTAATTTTGATTTTGTGATCTTTGGCACATCTTTGTTTTATGAGCAATGATAGGTGTCCCAATTTTTTTTTATTTTTTTTTTCTAAATTCCTTACCAAATGATGTGGCACGTGAAATATCAACATCACATTACTCACCATATAATCTCATGATTTACAGGATGTTGACACCTCACGTGCCACATCATTTAGGAAGGAATTTGGGAAAAAAATTTAGAACGCCTAGCATTACTTTGTTTTATATATGTATATAGTAATTATCAGGTCAGGTATACCTGATAATATTATCGTGCGATTTTATTAATTTTCGCTACCGAAAAATAGTGTAAATTTTTAAGGTGGGACGTATAAACTTGACCTGATAATATATATATCCATTTATATGTGATCACATATAACCCACATACGATCATATTATAATTTAATTTTGTTTTAGCGGATTCACATGTAATTCATATACGGTAATAATATATAAAATAAAGATATGTGCAAATACATTCATCTTGGAAATTTGGACTTGTACGAACAACAGAACAAAAAGGAAAAGGGTATCTCATTTGTTTTTGTGTTGTCTGGATTATTTTATACTAATTCTTTTCATTCTTCAATCAATTAAGTAACCTAACAATGCCAAGACTTCAAGGCCAATGAAAATTAAAAGCTTTGTTATTGCAATTAGGCCAATGAATTTTCTCATATTGAACTAGTATAAATATGAGAAAATTAACCCGAATCATCCAATTAAGCTGAATTAATGGGTACAACCGTACAATTAAACTACATTTTTTTTTTTCCAGACACAGCTGATCTTGACTGAGTTTTTTTTTTTTTTTTTTCAGAAACAACTGTAAATAAACTGATATCGATAGAACAATGTTCTCGGTTCGATTGTACATCTATCTTATAAGATTTTCGATTTGGATTGTATTAGCTAGGATTCCCTTCTTTTTTTCCCTAAGAATAATGCTCATAGTTGGATACCTCTATTAAAGTTTAAAGAGTAGAGAAAACGAGAATTGAATTAACAAAATACAGAGAGACTAAATTGAGAGAATGTCTTTCATTTTTATTTCTGTTTTTCATGATCATTTGATACAGGTGAGGTGCCCTTTATATATAACTCTGATAACAGACTATAACAACCTTTACTCTTATCAGACGAATATTATGAAGATGCAACCTCAGCCATTGGATCAGAATATCAGATTAGAGCTCTGATCTTCTGGAAGCTTTTCCAAAATCTGGGCGGGAAATAGTTTTCCCTCAATCTGATTTTGGCGCCATTCGTTTTTGCTTATCATAACAGAAAGCTGACTCAGCAGAGTTTGTTGTAACAACTTGCTGACTCAGCACGTTTGATGTTGCTCGATGATCATGATACCTGCTTAACACTCCCCCTTAAACTTAGCAGAGGTAACTCTGTAAGTTTGAATCTTGTGTGAGCAAAGTGATCATCTGTTATGGCAACATCTCCCCCTCTCAAGCTAAACTGATCTCTATCAGTAACCAGCTTGGTAGCCAAAATGTTGAAGCGAGTGATGGCCAAAGGTTTAGTGAATATATCTGCAATTTGCACAGCCGTTGGAACATATCTGATATCCAACTGACCAGCAGCAACAAGATCTCTCAGAAAGTGAAGATCAATCTCAATGTGTTTAGTTCGAGAATGGAATACTGGATTGTGTGCCAAAGCCTTGGCACTAAGATTATCACACCAAAGGATAGGTGTACCAGACAGGGGCAATTGGAGCTCTCTAAACAACGATTGGAACCAGATTATATCTGTAGCAGCAGCTGCAAGGGCCCTGTATTCGGCCTCAGTACTTGATCGTGCCACAACCCGTTGCTTCTTTGATGACCAACTCACAAGATTTCCACCAAGGTACAAACAATATCCTCCAGTGGACTTGCGATCATCCACACTCCCTGCCCAGTCAGCATCAGCATAGCATTCAAGAGACAATGGAGCAGCTGGACGAAACACTAATCCAAGCTGCATTGTCCCTTTAATGTAACGCAACACCCTCTTCACAGCCAACCAATGAATTTGTGTGGGAGAAGTCAGAAATTGACTTAGTTTATTCACAGCAAATGAGATATCAGGCCTAGAGAGTGTGAGATATTGTAATGCCCCGATAGTACTTCTGTAGAGAGTGGCATCAGCAAATGGTTCACCATCAAAGGCAGATAGCTTGCAACCTGGTGACAGAGGAGTAGGACATGGCTTGCATTCAGTCATGTTGGTCTTGAGTAAGAGGTCCCAAGCATACTTAGATTGAGTCAAGGTAAGACCAGCAGAGTCTCTTCTAGCTTCAAAGCCAAGAAAAAACCGAAGAGAACCCAGAGATTTAAGGGAGAACTTGTCATTCAAATCCTTGATGAATTTGGAGATGAGAGCTTGATCATCACCAGTTAACAAGATATCATCTACATAAACAAGGAGTAGCAGAAATGAGCTTGCAGTCCTGTAAAAGAACAATGAAGTGTCAGACTTTGAATTGTGAAAACCCCACTGCAGAAGAGCTGATCTAAGCTTGGCATACCAAGCTCGTGGAGCCTGCTTCAGACCATAGAGAGATTTATGTAACTTGCAAACAAACGATGGCTGATTGGAGTCAATAAATCCTTCCGGTTGAGCCATAAAAACTGACTCATGAAGCTCCCCGTTTAGAAACGCGTTATTGACATCTAGTTGTTGAATATCCCATCCCATAGAAACAGCAATACTCAACACTACTCTGATGGTGGAGCTCTTGACAACAGGACTAAATGTCTCAAAGAAATCCAGGCCAGGTGTTTGTGTAAAACCCTTTGCAACTAATCTTGCTTTGAATCTTTCCACTGACCCATCAGCATTGTGCTTGACCCGAAAAATCCATTTACAACCTACAACATTCATGTCCTTTGAAGGAGGAACCAAGCTCCAAGTGTGATTTCGTTGTAATGCCTCAAATTCTGCTGTCATAGCATCCCTCCAGGCTGGAATCCGAAAGGCCTGAGAGACAGTTGTTGGTGTAATTTCCTGAGAGTTAACAACTTGAGCAGCCTGATAAACCTTTGGTTTATAAATCCCATTCTTACTCCTAGTAGTCATTCTATGTGTATTGCCTGAAAACGAGTCAGGTGAAGAAACTGAAGACTGTCTTAGAACATCTGCAGCTGATACATCTCCATTATCACCATTCACTGAGATTGTATTCGGCAATGCAGACAAAGGAATTGCAGAAGTAGTTGTGTTTGTCCATAATACAGAATATGGAAACTCTTCTTCATTGAAAATGACATCCCTAGAAATATAAACTCTTCCACTTGGATGTAAACACTTGTAACCTTTAGAGAATTCACAATAACCTATAAATACACACTTGACTGATCTGAATAACAGCTTATGTGAATTGTAAGCTCTAATATGTGGAAAACAAGAGCACCCAAAAGTCTTAAGTTCTGTATAGGCTGGGCTCCTATTAAACAATCTGAAATATGGTGTGTCATGATTATCTAAACTGGAAGAAGATAGATCAACTATTAGTTGGCTGGATCTTCTCAACCTTGAGTGAATCTGTGTTAGCTCAAGTCACACAATGTGTAACAGCATGTGAAACCTGGAAGTGTATTATTAAATTGTTTTCACAATGTTCAATGGCTAGGAAAATGCATTTGAGAAATCAGTTACAAGTGATTAAGAAAGGATCATTAAGTATCAATGAGTATATTGTCAAGAAAAAGAGTATCTCGGATGCATTAATAGCTGCAGGACAGGATGTTAGTGAACAAGCTCTGATACCATATTAAAGTTTAAAGAGTAGAGAAAACGAGAATTGAATTAACAAAATACAGAGAGACTAAATTGAGAGAATGTCTTTCATTTTTATTTCTGTTTTTCATGATCATTTGATACAGGTGAGGTGCCCTTTATATATAACTCTGATAACAGACTATAACAACCTTTACTCTTATCAGACGAATATTATGAAGATGCAACCTCAGCCATTGGATCAGAATATCAGATTAGAGCTCTGATCTTCTGGAAGCTTTTCCAAAATCTGGGCGGGAAATAGTTTTCCCTCAATCTGATTTTGGCGCCATTCGTTTTTGCTTATCATAACAGAAAGCTGACTCAGCAGAGTTTGTTGTAACAACTTGCTGACTCAGCACGTTTGATGTTGCTCGATGATCATGATACCTGCTTAACAACCTCAGCCGAAACTAGAATTTTAAATCTTACCAATAGCAAAAGTTTTTTAAAAAAATCTGGTCCTAAATTAATAAATATTGTAAAAAAAAAAATGTCTTTTTTATTTGACAATTATTGTTGTTCAATTAATTTGTGGTTAATGTTTTGTATTTTTTTTTTTCCACATCTTGCAAAACAATGCACAACCAGAAATCTCGTCATCTAGTTACTAAAGAAAACAGAGGTTTTGTCCTTTACGATCACTAAAAAAAAACCAGAATATTCAACTAAAAAAAAAAAAATTTAAATTCATTTGAGAATAAGATTTAAGATGTCGTTGTAATAATTGAAGTCTACGTTCAAATAATTTCTCTTAATAAACTTTCTTCAGTTGGTTGATAAGATTTGTCAGAGATTGCCCCATGCAATTATGCAAATGCTATCCTCATAACTCAATTATATTGGTACGCAAATTCTAACCCATTTATCTAAATTTGATTACTAAATGATATGGCATCATTGTAATCAATTCATTTAAATTGCATGATTTAAATGAATGGACTACGGTGTTGCTACATCATTTGGACACCAGATTTGAACAAAGTAGCATCACTCTCATAATATATATGGATCTTGCAGCACTAATTAATCGAGTTTTTCTCTTGTAGGCACACAACTATGAGCATATTTATAGCACATTTATCCACCTTATCACTTTTTACCAGAAAAGATAATGTAATCGAGTCAAATAATGCTTACATAACAAAAAGTGATGAGGTGGATAAGTGTATTATAAGTATGCTTACAGTTGTATGCATACTAGAGAAAAACTTTTAATTAATCCCCTTAAAAAAATCCAATCATAAAATGGGGTCACTCTAATATTGTTGTTTTAGTCATGAAAAAAATATAAAATATTAATTGCAAAGTATACCTTCCAAGAAACACAACTAGTTAATTACTAGAGATTTTAAAGAAAATTCTATGTCAACGCTAAAACAGTTCTGTTTGGAATTGAATTGTTAATGTATATGCCATCACCGTCCAACGTAGCTTGATGATAAACGACGCTTATTTGGTTTGATAATGTTTCAGGTTCGAGTCGCTGCATTGTAATAGGGTGTATATATATATATATATAAATGTTAATGTATAAGAAGGAAATATGTTTGAATTGGTTGATAACAAGATGAGGTTGGGTTGGTTAGTAAACCCCTCATACTTACATCTATGAAGTTATGGGTTCGAGTTATATCTCATTACATATATTTCCTAATTACGACATTAGATATCTAGATCATAGTTATAATAATCGATCTCGACAGACTAGTCAAATCCCATAACCTAGTCAAGCCCTTTCGATTATTGGAAGGAAAATAAAATAAAATAAATAAATAAACTTTTTTTTGGGCCTAATATTAGACAAGGATTTGAGTTGAAAGTCTTGTGCCACCAAACCCTGAAAGGAAAGCAAACGATAGTTTCTTACAAATTACAATCAAAAGAATAAGACTATAAAGTATAAACCCCACAGGGAATTTGAGAAAAGTCAAATGACACGACGCTATAATACAAATTAAAAACTATCAATTTAGTCCACTAAAACTATTATAATTTATGAGAAAATTGGTATGGGTAAGTATGATAAGTTTTAACTTAAAAATAAAACACACCGACAAATGTGGTTTTTTTGGTAAATAAACTTATTCGATAGGATAATGTTCCAGATTCGATTATACATCTATCTTAAAAGATTGTCAATTTGGATTGTATTAGCTAGAATTTCCATTTTTTTTTTGTTATTTTTTTTTTTTAAGCTTCTCCTTACAATTCATAAATTATCTATTCACACTCCAATTTGTTTTTTTTTTTTAAATTAATGACAATTTTAACCTAAATTAAAATTTGACGCAGAGCTGAAGTAAATGATTTACCAGTGTAAACCCTAAGTTCTCACAATCTGAAATCCACCAGTAAATTCAATTGAAACCAAAATAATAATATTATTGAATAATTCGAAACTGATAACAAAGAGCCTTAAATAGACTCGGGAAACCCTAAAATAAGCAAAAAGAATAAAATATCCTCAAACTAAACCAAAACGGAAAACAAATAAAAACACTAAAAATTTCAGCTGCCCGACAACCTAACTTAAACAGCTCCGTTGAGGATGCAAATGATGTCAACCGGGGGAACCCAGGTTGCCTTGCTGTAGAGCTCTGAAAACCTTTTCCGAAAACATATTATAATAGGAAATCTGACAACCGAGCTAAAAGTTATGCCCATTTCTTCGGAGCACCCCTTTTGGACAGTTTTCTGTCCATCTCTTCTTCAAAATCCAACGCCAACTGTCCTACATCAGTCCCTCCCACCTGTGAAGAACTCGACCTCGAGTTATAATCTGGATAAAGCGGAACATCCTCACGAAACTCATACAGGTCAGCTACATTATAAGTTCGGGATATGTTCATATCAGCAGGCAAGTCAATCACATAGGCATTATTGTTGATCTTCTTGATCACCTTGTACGGCCCATACTTCCTTGGTTTCAACTTGTTATAGGTACCAAATGGAAACCTCTCTTTACGCAAGAACACCATAACCTGTTCTCCCTCAGCAAACAATTTCTCACGCCTTTTAACATCTGCTGCAGCCTTATACTTTGCATTCTTCTCCTCTAACCGCGCCTTCACTTCAGCCTGAACATCACAAACCTGCTCTGCCATAGTCTCCGTAGCAACACTCATACCAGTGACCTTGGGAAGCTTTGCCAAGTCCAACGCATGCTTAGGAGGTTGCCGATACACTAAAGCGAAGGGAGATTTACCTGTAGCAGTGTGAACAGCATTGTTGTATGCAAACTCAGCTTGTGCCAACGCCACGCCCCCACTGTTTTGGCTTGTCTCCACAGATGCTCCGAATTAAATTGCCCAGTGTTCGGTTTAAGTTCTCCGTCTGTCCATCGGTCTGTGGATGCGTAGTGCTACTGAATTTCAGAGTAGTATCCATCCGCCGCCACAATGTAACCAAGAAATGGCTAAGAAATTTCGAGTCCCTATCAGATGTGATAGACTGGGGAACACCATGCAACCGAACCATCTCCCGAAAGAACAGCTGCGCCACATGTGATGCATCAGATGTCTTCCGACAAGGTATAAAATTCCTCATCTTCGAGAACCTGTCAACCACAACAAACACGGAGTCGACCTCACGTTGAGTTTGTGGGAGACCCAAAACGAAGTCCATTGCTAAATCCTCCCATATGGCATTCGGAACAGGTAATGGCATGTAGAGGCCCGTATTTTGAGCCTGTCCCTTAGAAGTTTGACAGACATAACACTTGCGAACAAAGTTACCGACGTCGCGTTTCAACTGAGGCCAGTAATACCGTTCGGCCACCCTACTGATAGTTTTGTCACGCCCTAAGTGACCACCCAAACCTCCATCGTGCAACTCTCGAATCAGTTTCTCTCTCAGAGAGCTCCGCGGGATGCATAACTGATTGCCACAGAACAGATAGCCTTCGCTTATATGAAACTCTCCATCAGTCTGTTTCAGAACACACTTTTCCCATATCTCTCCGAAGTCCTCATCATCAGAATACAATTCTTTCAGAAACTCAAACCCAATAATCTCTTGTTGCATAGTAACCAATAAGCTTGCACGTCGACTCAGCACGTCTGCCACCTTATTTAGAAACCCAAACTTGTGCTTCAGAACAAACGAAAATTTCTGCAAGTAAGTTGCCCACCTAGCATGCATATTACTTAAGCTTCTCTGGCTGTTCAGATACTTTAGAGCTTGATGATCAGTGTAAAGAATAAACTCGCGCTGAATTAAGTAATGCTCCCAATTCTTTAGAGCATGAATAATTGCGTAGAATTCCTGATCATAGATACTCCACTTTCGTCGCGCATCACTCAGCTTTTCACTAAAAAAAACGCCACTGGTTTCTTCTTTTGTGTCAGCACTGCTCCAATCCCAACCCCACTAGCATCACATTCCACTTTGAATAACTTCTCAAAACTGGGTAGAGCAAGAACAGGAGTGGTGCACAGTTTTTCTTTGATGACTGCGAAGGCTATTTCGGCTGCCTCACTCCACTGAAACTTCCTTTTTTTTAAACACTCTATGATGGGAGCCACAATACTGCTAAAATCCCTCACAAATCGACAATAAAACATCGCCAAACCATGAAAACTCCTCACTTCTCCAACCGTCTTTGGTGTAGGCCAATCTTGAATGGCTTTAACCTTTTCTTCATCAACCAAAATCCCTTCCGAACTGACCACGTACCCAATGAATAGTAACTGCTCCATCATCCAACTGCATTTTTTAAAGTTGATAAACAATTGGTTTTTGGACAATACCTCTAACACAGCCCGTAGATGCTCCATGTGGTCTTCCTCACTCCGGCTGTAAATCAATATATCGTCGAAGTAAATGACTACATATTTTCCAATGAAAGGCCGCAATACCTGGTTCATAAGTCGTATAAAAGTGCTAAGCGCATTGGAAAGTCCGAAAGACATCACCAACCACTCGTACAGTTCATCCTTAGTTTTGAAGGCTGTCTTCCATTCATCCCCAGGCTTGACCCGAATATGATGGTACCCACTTCTCAGGTCGATTTTGGAGAATAATTTCGACCCCTCCAGCATATCTAGCATGTCATCCAATCTCGGAATAGAGAAGCTATACCTGACAATTATCTTGTTGATCGCGCGACTATCAACGTACATCCTCCAACTGCCATATTTCTTTGGAACCAGTAATGTGGGAACTGCACATGGACTCATGCTCTCTCGAATAAACCCCTTCTTCATTAACTCCTCCACTTTTCCCTGTAAAATCTGATTCTCTTTGGGACTCATCCTATAGTGTAGTAAATTCGGTAAGCTTGCTCCCGGAACTAAGTCAATCTGGTGCTGAATATCTCTCAATGGTGGAAGGTCATCTGGTAAGTCTTCTGACACCAAATCACTGAATTCGGTCAGTAGGGTTTGTACCTTCTCGGGTACTACAACTCTCTGCTCTTTCTTGCTTTCAATCACCAAAGCTCGCACAACTACAACATGTACCTCCTGTGCCTCCTTAATCTCAGCTTCCAATTCAGTTACAGATGTGATTAAAGTGACCAAAGATTGCTCATCTACCGTGGCCTTAGTTGAACTTCCGACTGAAACCCATTTCGGAACCATTGCAATCCTCCTGCCACCCTAATTGAAAATACAAATATTATCACGCCCTCTGTAGGTTATATCCACATCAAACTGCCATGGATGCCCCAGTAGTACGTGTCCAGCATCCATGTCAACTACATCGCATGCCACATCTTCCCGGTAGTACTGCCCAATCGAAATAGGAACTTTGCACACCTCTGTCACATTCGCCTTGGGTCCATTTTGAATCCAACCAATCGCATAAGGCCTGGGATTAGACCTGACTCAGTTCCGATTCGAACCGGAGGAACCGACCGAAACCGAAAAAATCGAAATCGGAATCGAAAAACCGGTTTCGGTTTAAATTTTTTTGGAACCGACCGGTTCGAATAGGATTCCGGTTCCGGTTCTGGTTCTTTTTTTTTTTAATTTTTTTTTTAAATACCGTTGGAGTGCAACGGTCAGCTGACGTCAGCCGACCGTTGCCCCCCAACGACTCAGTTTTTAATTTTTTTTTTCTTTTTTTATTATAAATACCACCACAACCCCCACCCCCCCTCCCCTTTCATTTTTCCTCACAATTATTTCCTCCCAATTCTCTCTAATTCTAATTTCTCTCTCAATTCTCCAAGTCTTCAAGTTTCCAAATATTTATTTTATTTTCAATTGCTAAGTTTTTAATATTTATTTCATTTGCAATATATTTTATTTCCAATTTATTTTATTTCCGATATATTTTATTTACAATTAATTTTATTTCCAATTTATTTTATTTCCAATTCTAAATTTCTAATTTCTCTCTCTATTCTCCAAGACTCCAATTCCAACTCTCCAAGTTTCCAATTCATTGTCAATTACTAAGTTTTTAATATTTATTTCATTTGCAATATATTTCATTTGCAATTTTGCATTTAATTTTATTTCCAATTTATTTTATTTGCAATTAATTTTATTTCCAATTTATTTTATTTGCAATTAATTTTATTTCGAATTTATTTTACTTTTACAATTCAATTTTTAAATGGGTCAAGGCTGTAACGGTCCTAGGCGTTCAATTTCGATGAGAGGTAAGGGTCCTATGATCGATAATCTCGGTCGTGATGACACCGTCTATCACGAGTATTTGCAACGCCAGGCCTATGCTGAAGACCTAGGTTTCAACTCTTCTACTCCCCCTCTAATAATTTCAGAACCCCATCCCGATGACAAACCCCCCTCCCCTCCGGCCCCAATTTGACAAGCCAGTCAGAAAATATGCTTTATATTGATATTCCTACAGATTTTGGATTTGATCCACAGGAACCAGAAGAGCAGGTCCAGCAGGAAGATCTGATACAGAGGCAGAGCAAATCTGATATCTTCATAAAACATTTTAAGAAAATTACGCAAGAAGATAGGAGATTTGCAGTGGCTTGCAATTACTGCAGCAAAGTATATAAGTGGCATAAATCTGGAGGACATGACACTTATCGAAAGCATCTTTTAGCTAGACATCCAGAAGCAGAGACCAGATCGAGGTCACAAACACAAATTCCTAGGTACGCTACTCCTAACCAACAATTATTTCGTTATACAGATGAACAAAATAGAGAAGAATTAGCAAGAATGGTAGCAGTATAACACTTATCATTCAGTTTTGGTGAAAGGGTTGGTTTTATTAATTATTGTCGACGAGCATTAAACCCTGCTGCATGCTGTGTTCCTAGAACCACGCTCACATCAACACTTGAAAAGATTTATTTAAAAGAAAAAAAGAAGTTAGAAAGACTTTTTGATAAATATAACGGTCTTGTTTCCGTATGTGCCGACATATGGACTGACCATTGGCAATCGCATTCATACTTGGGTGTCACTTGCCATTTTATGGATGATACATGGACTATTCAAAAAAGAATTCTTGCATTTAGAGTTTTTGATGATGCACACACTGCTCATAATATTTTTAGACAGCTTAGAATTATTTTTTCAGAGTATAAAATTGAAAGCAAAATTTTTGCAATTGGTTTTGATAATGCTTCTGCCAATACCGCTGCTATTCCATCTTTACTTGATTTATGCAAACCTTATCTTGGTGGTATATTTTTTCATCAAAGATGTGTATGCCATGTTTTAAATTTATGTGTTCAAAAAGGATTAGAAACTCTTGATCATTTTATTCTACCTATTAAAAAAGCCCTAATGTTTTTGTGGAAACATTCTTCTACAATGAATGCATGGGTAAAATATTGTAAACAAAATGGTAGACGCGTCGTTAGATTTTCTTGTGATGTTCCAACACGTTGGAATTCTACTTTTAAATTGCTTGCTCAAAGTTATGACTATAGGGATTTATTAGTTTCTTTTATTCAATTACATGTTACCCACCTTCAACTTTATCAATCACATTGGGATGCTTGTTACAACGTTTTCAATTTGTTAAAAGTCTTTCATAATGCTACACAAAATTTATCTGGTGTTTATTATCCTACAACTCATTTATTTATTATTGAAAGTATTAATATTGCTGGTGCATTTTCTCATTGTGAATCCGACATATCAATAGGGGAAGCCGTTAATGCTATGAAGCTAAAATGGTTAGATTATTATGAGGAGATTCCAAATATTTATTTGATTGCCATGATTTTTGATCCACATTGTAAATTTGAGAGTATGTCTTATTATCTAAAGGGTTATTATGGGGTCAAAGGTTTAAATATGAAATATGATGTTAATGCATGTTGTGATAGAGCTAAGAAATTATTGTATAATTTATATGATGAATATCTTACAGTTTATGAATCGTCACTGAACTTAGATGTTACACATACACAAACTACATCTCAGCGCCCAACATCCTCCTCCTCCGGATTTATAGAGTTAGGGTATAATATGTTATCCAAAAAATCCAAAAAACCTAGATGTTCTTCTTCATCAAACACCGATAAGTATTTCGAGCTGGAATCTTATCTAAATACTCATTTTGAGTTTATAGAAGATACGCCAGGGAAAAAATTTGAAATCTTACAATATTGGAAAGAGCACGCAGTGTATTATCCAATCATGGCTATGATAACCAAAAATATTTTCTCAACACCAGTTTCTACGCTGGCGGTGGAACAAGAGTTCAGCGCCGGAGGAAATATTCTGGATAAACAGCGTTCTTACTTAACTCCAACATCACTACAAATTCAAGTTTGTGTAAATGATTGGACAAAAGCACAATACAGACAACAAGAACTTCAACAAGAACCAATATACGACTTCTTCAAAGACAACGAACCTGAAATAGGAGCAGTGGGGCCGGAATAGCAGATCTACAGTACAGACTACAGATGGCACCAATTCACCAAACATGCAATAAAAGGTAAGAGAACTACGTGGCCTTTGATTCCTCTAAATCCCCCAAGACGATACGTAGGGAACTTAATTGTGGTAAAAATTAAGTGCAAAGCTAATAACTTTACATTTATTTTTAGTTTTATTTTAATTTAATTTTGTAATTTGTCATTTATTTATTATCGAATTTCGGGTGACCTAATCACCTAATTCCCAAATACCCAATGAATTAATGAAATGTAATTTATAATTTGTCATTTTGTTTATTTTTATTTTTATTTAATATTGTAATTTGTCATTTTGTTTATTTTTATTTTTATTTAATTTTGTAATTTGTCATTTTGTTTATTTTTATTTTAATTTAATTTTGTAATTTGTATTTTGTCATTTTGTTTATTTTTATTTTAATATTTTATTTACAACTATAACTTACAAATTACAATACAACAATACAACTAATACAAGTCTAAATTATTATTTTTTATTAACAAAGAAAAAAAAATAAAAAAAATAAATTCCGGTTCAGAATCGTCGGTTCCATTGGAATTGGAACTGGAACTGGAACTGGAACTGGAACCGGAACTGGTGGTTCCGAAACCGAAACCGAAACCGAAACCGAAACCGAAACCGATCTATACCGGTTCCGGTTCCACCTATCCGAGGAATCGAAACCGGAACCGCGTCAGGTCTACCTGGGATGCTTCTCTGCACGCAGTTTCAGATGTTCTACCAATTTTCTGGACACGAAATTCTCACAACTCTAGAGATGCACGTTTGGGGAATGGGGATGGATATAGGTCCCCCCATCCCCATCCCCACTACCTAGACCCTTCCCCCATCCCTCCCCATTTCCCCAATTGGGGAAAATGGGGATAGGGAATTTTGGGGGGACCTATATCCATCCCCATCCCCAATTCCCCATTTTCCCCGTTTCCCTATTTACCCTGTTCCCCCATTTTTCCATTTGAATAAAAATTACAAATTAAACTGAAAAATCAAACATTTCATTGCAAATATAAAATAAAATTCATTAGTGCATTACAAATACAAAATAAAGTGTTTTAAAATTCACAAGTTCATTACAATAACAACTAATTGTTGAGAAAATAAAAGCAACTTTAGGTTTTAGGTTTTAGGTCTTAGGTCTTGAAGTTAAAATGAGTAAAATTGTATATATACTTAGGGTTAGGGAGTTCAAAGAATAAAAATATATATAAAATATATATATTATAATTATATTTATATTATTATATATAATTGGGGGAAATGGGGAAATGGGCATGGGGAGGGGGAGGGGTCCCCCCATCCCCATCCCCGCCTCCCACCCCCCCCCCCCCCCCCCCCCCCCCAATTTCCCCATTTTTCCCCCCCAAATGGGAATGGGGATGGGGATGGGGACGGGGAAAATTGGGGCCCCGGGGGAAATGTGCATCTCTTGACAACTCCCACTGTCGACAATCACGTTCACAAACCTTTCCCTGTACACTGCAACAAGTCTTGAAAATACTGTTTCGTTGCGATAAGCCCTCCAATTTCGTGGCACACATGACTCGCTGAATCACACAGTTTACCGGCTCCCCTTGTTCCTCTACAATTTCTGCTCCTTCCAAGAACTTGTCCATGTTCCCCTCATCTTTAAAATTCTCTTCCTCTTCCTCTTCAACATCCACGAAATTCACCGATTTTTGGGCTGGGCATTCATTCGATCGGTGTCCCGGTTGGCCGCACCTGTAACACTTCATACTGCCTGGTCTACTGTACGGGTTTGGCGCCACTCGTGGGATTTCTTTTGTAACTGCTGTTGCTGCTGCCGAACGAGACCCACCAAAATTATTACTTGGACCCGAACCCCTTTGAACCTGATCTGCAGTAGTTTTAGCTTGACCTTGTCCATCACTTGGTGAAAATCTACTCTTATTTGCAGCTGCGTTGGACGACTCACCCATGTCCTTCTTGTATTGAGTATAACGATTGGATGATTTCTCCATTAACTCCGCTTTCAAAGCCATGTTATGCGCCTCATCTACTGTCCACACGACTTGCAGCCCAATCTTGTCTCGAATGGTCGACTTTAAACCCCCCAAATATCTCGAAACCTACTGTCCCTCAGTCTCATTAAGGTTGTTACGAACTAAAAGTCTGAACCACTCCTCAGTATAATCCGTAACGGTTTTGTTACCCTACACACAATTTTAATAACTCTGAAAAATAAATTGCTCATAGTCATGAGGTAAAAACCTGCTCATCATAAGATGTTTCATTCGCTTCTAGGATCGTAAAGGAACCTTGCCTTGTCGTCGTCTATCCATCTGTAATTTCTCCCACCAAACAGCAGCCCCGCTTCTCAACTTATACGCTACCAATTTGACTTGACGTTCTTCCGTCACCTCAGTAAACTCGAAGAATCTCTCAACCTCTGAAATCCAGTCTAGGAACTTTTCAATCTGTAGTTTCCCATGGAACAGAGGTATGTCTGCTCAGATCTGATAATCAGGTTGATTTCGGTTCAGTTGACGAACTCCTTGGTAACCCACGAAATCCTCTTCAGAATCTTCATCACTGAAATCTTCATGCTGCTCATGTCCCGCGGCTCTAGGCGGACGTCTACCTTCAGGGCGGTCAAGGGCCAATCCCTCGACTCCATCTCTGTTGGCAGGGGTAGGAACGGGAGCAGGAGCTTGGCCCGTAGGGTTGTTGGGGGTAGGCAACCGCTCCATCAGTTGACGAACCATAGCCTCCAACCTCTCCATCGATTGTCGCTGCTCATCAATCGCCGCCCACACATCGGCAACCCTACGACCAGCGTCGCCAGGGTTAACTCTTCCAGCTTCGTTGTTGACCATCGTATAAGGTAAGTCCTTATGCTCTGATATCACTTGATGCAGAACGGAAGTAAAGGATTTACCAGCGTAAACCCTAAGTTCTCACAATTTGGAATCCACCAGTAAATTCAATTGAAACCAAAATAATAATATTATTGAATAATTCGAAACTAATAACAAAGAGCCTTAAATAGACTCGGGAAACCCTAAAATTAGCAAAAAGAATAAAATATCCTCAAACTAAACCAAAACGGAAAACAAATAAAAACACTAAAAACTTCGGCTGCCGACAACCTAAATTAAACAACTCCGTTGAGGATGAAAATGATATCAACCAGGGGAACCCAGGTTACCTTGCTGTAGAGCTCTGAAAACCCTTTCCGAAAACATATTATAATAGGAAATCTGATAACCGAGCTAAAAGTTATGCCCGTTTCTTCGGAGCACCCCTTTTGGACAATTTTTTGTCAATCTCTTCTTCAAAATCCAACGCCAACTGTCCTACATCAAAATTACTAAACAAGACAAAAAAAAAAAAAAAATTAAAGACACTCCAAACTAATTAAATTATTAAAAAAAAAAAAAAAAAATCTCTCTCCTAAATCATTAGATTAAATATTACATATTAATCTCTCTCCTAAATCTATTATTACCATATTAAACACTTTCTCCTAATTAATCTCTCTCCATTTTTCAAAATAAAAATTAAAAAATAAATTAAAAAGTCAATTTTCAAAAACAAAAACAAAAAATATATATGAAAGCTTGAATTGTTTCAACTAGATTCGATTAAACTTGAAATTTTTAAGACTAATGAAAAACTTAAAGTTCTCTCGGCAATCACATACCTACGAGAGTATCAAAAAGCATTTTCATATTTCGATTTAAAAAAAAAAAAAAAAAACTTGTTTTTTGAGGTTTTATATATATATATATATATGCATACATATGGTTCATAAAAATCAAGATTATTAGTAAGCTTTTTTTTTTTTTTTTTTTTTTTTTTTTTTTTTTTTTTTTTTTTTTTTAACTGTTAGTCTTACTTGACAAATAATGAAGATAGAAAATTAGAGATATGTATTGGAGAAGAGAAAGTTTAATATAGTAATTAAAAATTTAGGAGAGAATATTTAATATGTAAAAATTAATCTAATAATTTATGAGAGATAATTTCTTTTTTAAATAATTTAATTCAAAAAAGATAAAAAGAGATAATCTTGTAACAAAATGAAGTGTCTTTAGAATTTTTTAAAATTTAAATTTTGAGAATGAAGTATTTTTAGAAAAGAAATGTAAAAAGAAAAAATTGGATTATCAAAAGAAGATCTTTTTTTTTTTCCTAAGAGTAGTGCTCATAATTGGATACCTCAACAGAAACTAAAATTTTGAATGCTTTTCTTGTTGCAATTCTCTTTTTTATTTGACAATTATTGTTGTTCAATTAATTTGTGGTTAATGTTTTGTATATATTTTTTTTCACAACACACCACAGCTTGCAAAACAATGCACAACCAGAAATCTCTTGTTATCTAGTGACTATAGAAAACAGAAGTTGTGTCCTTTACAATCACTAAAAAAATAAACCCAACAAAAAAATAAAAAAATTAATTCATTTGAAGAAAAAAGATTCAATACCCATTTGGCACAGACTGGCCACATGCAAATGCTATCTTCATGACCCATTTGCACCGCAAATTTGGGTCCGCAAATTCTAACCCCGAAGTGGTTGGGTCAAGAGTCTTCTAAAATCTTTCGAGATCAAATAGTATTTGTATTGTCCGGATATTTATTCCCACAACAATAAAAAAAAAAAAAAAAAAAAAACTCTCCACACATTATGGTTGTAAAATGTGTACGTACCGTGGACGGGACTCTTAAAAGATGACGTGCATAATTTCAAATTCAAAAATTATTACATATATGTGGGTTGTGACTTGTGAGTTATACTCTGTTTCTTTTGGTGTTACTGGATTTGGCCCAATTCTAATCAATTGGTCCAATTCTCAAATGTATTGAAATGACTTGTATTTTGGTCTCACTTCACGAGTGAAAGTGTTTTGTAAATTATTTGATATCTTTTTTATACACATCCGGTTATCATAGGTTGTGTGCACCTCCTATTTCAAGCAATGATGGGAATTAGAGTTCCACCGTAAATAAGTATGTGTATATGTGGAAGAGTTTTCTCTCATTATTATTGGAGTAGATATTTCGATCGTACATATAGAGCTGAACCCGAATTTGAAAACAAAACCGAAAGGTTATATAAAGCAAGCAAATATCTATCTAAATGGGCTAGGCCTTGTTTTTATTTTTTAATATTTTTATTTTTATTTTTTTAATATGATGATAAGGGGATCCTGTAGGAGTCTGTCCCTACCTAAACCAAATACTACAAATAAGGTTCAAATGATTACTCCCACAACATAAAGGGAGAGAGAAAGAGAGAGGGGTCTCCGATCCGATCCTTCCTTAATTATGTACACTTATTTCTCGATGTGTAAGGTACTGAGAAATGTACATAATCGGAATCAACTCAACTAAGCATTGATGTGCAATGGGACTAATGTAATACACATTTAGCTGGAAAAAAAAAAGATTTGGATCAAACAACACATAAACTACCTTAATAACTCCAGCAAATTATTCCAGTACAGGCTATGAACAACAGCCATATATGCATGCACAGAGAAAAACCACTCAAAGGACACATAAAACTCAGTACACATACGCACACACACGCACGCGCACACACATATGTGTATGCATATTTCTAATAACATTCATACAACTTAATATCCATCTTGAGGCGGAAATATACGGTACCCTCGAGGGCATCAGTCTGCAAGGTTGCAATTCCTCTAGCCAAGAGAAAATCTCCAGTCCCTCCAACCACGGAGAGATCCCTGGTCTTCGCCTTTATCGGATCTGCCCCCATAATATCCAGAGTACCTTTATAATCACTGGAGTTGAAAACCAAAGTGAATGCAAACCAAGCACCGAGACTGTTTTTCAAATCATAAAAGTAAAACCCTTGAGCTCTAGCAACCGGAGGAGAATTGAGATTCTGATCTTTAGTCACCGGATCGTCGAAAACAACAAGCATCCCAAAGAAGTTGCCTAGCTGGGTTGCATTTGCGACTACGGCCGACGTTGAATTGGCCGGATCATCACCACCAAAACCACCAAAAAGAATGTCATGGTAATAGAGCACAAAGTGTTTGCATGGCTGCTTTTGATGTTTATTGGAACCTAAAACGGATTGATCAGGAGATATAACAACTAGTAATATAAGAATCAAACAAAATTCCTTGAAGCTCGTCATATTAATGCTCAAAGCCTAGAAGAACTAGCTAGTAAGTTGCTATAATGCTATACCATACAATATATATATATATATATACTAATTTTCAGGTGCATGATCTCACTTGTTTTTTAGGGTACTGGATTTTGCATGTTTTTTTTTAAGCAAACTTTATCACCGAATTGAATCATCAATAAAACATGACACTTTGCAAAATTCCACTGCCCTCTTCAGAAGCAAAAGCTGGGTTTGGTGAAGCATGCGCAACTTTATTCCCATGGCGAGAAACAAATCAGTGCATCGACAACTTGCATGAGTGGGGTGGGTACATGTACAGTCAACTGTCAGGAGCTATTTGAATTTTAGCCCAGCCCAGGTTGAATTTTTGGAAAAAAAACTGTTAAGTTATTACAAAAGCCACCCTCATTGTTTATCTTTTACTAAAATAACGTTCTATTACAATTTTATTTAGAACAAATTACACTCACCTCCCCTGAGGTATTGCTAAAATACAGATTGAAACGACTTTATCATTAAATAACACTCACCTCCCCCGCCGTCAGTCAACGTTTGTCTAATCTAACAGTTGACCTTGTAAGAAAGGGTAATTTCGCCTTTTAATAACTTATATACTGTACATGTCAGATTAAAAATGAAAAAAATACTGATACACCAAAATTTAAAAATAGAAAAACTTTGATTTATTTTCAATAAAAATAATTTTAAGAAAGATTGGTTTCCACCGTCCATCACCATAATGGACGGTGGAGATCAAATTAAAAAAAAATAAAAATAAAAATAAAAAACAAAACGAAATTTAAAAAAAAAATAAAAAAAAAGATCATATCTTCAATTTTTCTTCCAAACCTAGATTTCCAGATTTCTTCAACCCAAACCCAGATTTCTCATAAGTCCAACACTAAACACAATAAAAAAACTTGATCCACTGCCCAGATTTCAAAACAACCAAATTAATTATTTTCAAAGGTTAAGTCTTTTTTTAAGAAAAAAAAAAAAAAACCAAACAAAAATGTTCCAGATTTTAGTTTTTCTTTGAAAAACAAGATTTCCAGATCTCTCCAGATCTTTCCACCCCATCATCATCAAAAGATCCTAATCTCTCCACCCTATCATCATCCTCATCTCTCCACCGCCAATATCAACCTCATCTCATCTCTCCACCATTGTCACCATCCTTCGATCCTATGCATTTTTTGTTCTATGAGATTGAAATCCTTGAATCCATTCATCACTCAAACAAATTCATAGATCCAGAAATCACCCAAACAAAAAATCAATTTTCATTCATCATCAACAATAAAAAAATCCATTCAACAACCAAATTTTTTCTTAAAAAAAAAAAAAAAAAAAACCTGGTGGAGATCCAGATCGGTCGATTGAGATCCAATCCAAAATCTTCATCGAGATCCACTGAAAATCTCCTCCACCCAAAACCGAAATCCAAATCCAAATCAAAATACAAATCGAAACCTAACCCTGAAATCCCCATAAAACCCAGAAAAATGGAACCCAAAACGAAGATTATTTAAGTAAAACAAAAAAAAAAAACGAAGGAAAGAAGAGGCGTAGAAAAAATGGAGAAAGATGAAAGTGTAGAAGAAAGAATGATATGAGGTGCAGAAGAAAGAAGATCATGAAGCCCAGAAAAAGAAAATGGGCGCAAAGAAGAAGACGAAGAAAATGGGTGCAGTCGTGCAGAAGAAAGAAGAATATTTTTTTCTTTTTAATTTTTTTAATCTTAAATATTTAATATCAATTTTTTTTTCTTTTTTGATTCATTCCTTAATCTCCACCATTCATCTTTACGATGGACGGTTGGAAATCCATTTAGGGAAAAAAGTTTAATTTTTTAAGAAAAACTTTCCAAATTAGCATTTTTTTTAAAATTTTTTTGAATCTTTATAATTTTTTTATAAAAGCATTATTTTTTTCAATTAATATTATTTTTTAAATAGTTTTTTTCAATTAATCTCTATTTTTTTTTTGTCTTTTACCTGGGTTATAATAGTAAATAGGGTGTCTTATGTCATGTCATGGGTATTTTGGACTTTTGCCCCTCCTGATATGGTCAACGGCTAAATGTAACGGACGTTGACTGACGGCGGGGGAGGTGAGTGTTATTTAATGATAAAGTCGTTTCAATTTGTATTTTAGCAAACCTCAGGGGAGGTGGGTGTAATTTGTTCTTTTATTTACCATATATATTATCTTAACTAAAACAAAATGCTCCAAACATAAATTAAAACATATCATACAAACAAATTAGAAATGTTGAAACACAATTTCAATCTTTGAAGCACAATTTAACGGAACATGTTAACTTTATATTATTTATTACTAAATTTTTTTTAAAAAAAAAAGTGAATAAATCATCTTAATTGACAAGTGGATAATTTTGTATGTTTTATTGAATCTCGGAGCTAGTTTGGATGAATTTTAGTAACAGTTAATTCACGTAATCACGTGTAAATATGCATTTTTCATTTCTTGACAATTCAATCCAATTGTTATTGTAGGTTGCAATGTCAAACAAATATACCCAACCCAAGAACACAAAAATTAATAAAATTTCTATGCATAGTTAAGGTTTGTTCAATTTTTTTTGAGCCCACCCTACTAAAACATCCTAGTTTCGCCTCTGCATGTACAGTACTGGGACCATGTCATGTTAATTGTTATCAAACAACAGAGGGATTGTAACTTTAGGCGATGGAGATGCTTGTGAGAAGCTGACAGATTGTTCTGGATTCCGGTGGTTTTTTGACGGGTATTTGGAGCATTACCAAGCCCTTTTAGAATCAATGAAATACAATTTTCCAATGCATCTTGCAGAGGCATGAATGGCAATGGAGATTCTATTTATAACACCTAGCTTGTGTCTCTTCCCAAGCTAATGTGAAAAGCAAGGATCATGAACAATGTGAAAAGCAAATTGTTTTTAGTTCATTATATTATACCAATCACAAATATATAAGCCAATCAAACTGCCTCTGGTCATGATCGAACAAGCAAAAGCTGATCATAAATTTTATCAAAATCAAACTCTCTGTGATCATAAATTTTGTAGAAGAGCTGACAGTGAGAGATTAGGATAGTGAAACATAATGTAATTACAGTAATTAAGATACAAATTTTGAAAGAAAAAAAATATATAGATTTGGATAAAATTACAACAGAGAAAAACTTCCTTGTCTCAGCAAATTATTCCATTAATTATAAAAAGGAAGCACAAATATGCATACACATACAAAATCCAAAACAAAAGGCAATTTAATGAAACTCTATCAGCACATTATGGCAACTCGAACCTGGGACCCGAGTCGAATATGTGACTTTACCAAGCCAAATGAGTTTTTTTAACTACCAAGCCAAATTGGGAGTGCATGGTTTATATGATATATCTCAGCATATATAGATTTCTAATAACATTCATACAACTTAATATTCATCTTGAGACGAAAATATTCGGTACCCTCGAGGGCATCTAGTGTAGTAGAAGCCGTAATGAGAAAAACCTATATGAAACAATTAGAAAACAACCTACCAATACTCTGTTGATCCGTGCATGGATGCCAGAATATCAGGCTTCAAATACGACAATCTTCGTAAAGATATTGTAATTGGATAGTTGAGAAACAATTCTTTGTATTTTTATTAAACTGAAAACTGCCAGCAAAAAGCGGCTTACAGGTTTATTTAAAGCAAACAAATCCTAACCTAATCCAAAACCTTGTTGAGCAAGGAAACATTCTAATTAACCTAATTAACAAAAATTACCAAAAAAGGCAAATTTGAGATAAATACGGAAACAAATAAAACTAAGAATTATAAACAAACCAGAATTGACGGAAGTTGATTCAGACTTGGAAAGCTTAACTTATTGCGAAAACAAAACTTTCATAAAATGGCAAAAATGGCAACTTCGGGGCCTAAACGATGGAATTTGGCCAAAAAAGGGCATGTTGTTGTCGATGACTATTGAATATCTCGACGATTCGCTTCAATCGTGAAAGTTTCACGCCATTCCAACTCCGTCGCCCGCACTAATAGAAATCATTTGGCCTTCTTACGATCCCATCCCTTAATGTAGCTGCATCAGCATCGGTATGAAAAGTTGCAATTCCTCTAGCCATGAAAAAATCTCATGTCCCTCCGACCACTGAAAGATTTCTAGATTCTAGTCTTCTCGGTTATCGGATCTGTCCCCATAATATTCGGAGTACCATTGTAATCACTAGAGTTGAACACCAAAGAGTAGACCTGGCAATGGGTCGTGTTATTGCGAATTCATGTTGTTTCGTATTTAGGTTGTGTTAAAATTGCTCCACCGGAACCCGACCTGTTAGCTTAATGGGTTGAAATATACAAACCCGAAACCATTTGTTAAATTAATGGGTAACCCGACCCGACCCGTTACAAAATATTATATTTGAGATTTATTAAAAAGTTGAAAATAAATAGCACTGAAACATGATCAAACTCAGTGGCAAACATAGGAATTTTAATCAGGTGGGGCACTTGAACAAAATAACAATTATATTTAAAAAAATACTGAAAAATAAGGTAATTATAAAATGAGTTTTTTTTTTTTTTTTTTTTTAATAACTAAAACGAGTTTTGTATATATATATATAAAGAAAAATTGATGGTATAACGAAGTTTAAATAAAATAAAACAAATAGAACACGTACTTAGATGAACTAAATAATCTTACAATTAAATAAATAAATAAAAACAGGAAACGTGATATTAAAAAAAATAATAATAACAAGAAAAACTTCATAAACAATTAAAATTTACAATATTTATTCCTAAAATAATAAATTACATTCTAATTTTATAATAAGATTTATTTATTTTTTATTTTTTTTGTATTTATAATGAATTCACTTTAAATTTATACAAAATAATTAATTAATAAATATTTCTAAACATATTTTTTATTTTTTATTTTTCTAATTATTGGTAAATTATTGATTTATTGATTTTGAAAACATTAAAATTATAAAATGAAGACAAATAAATCATAATAATAGATGAACTATTTTAATATAATAAATTTAACATTTGAGATTTTAGAATGTATTGATTGGATGTGTTATGTATCTTAAACTAAAATTATTAAAAATAATAAAAGTTCAAAATAATAATATATAATTTAATATAAAATAAAATTGAATTAAATAGACACAAATTAAAGGTAGTTAAAAACCAATCATGTATTGGTATGAGTGGTTCGGCGCTCTCATCCCTTAAGCAAGGTCGTGGGTTCAACCCCCCTTGTGAACGGAGCTACACATATTGGGAGCATTTTACCCCTTAGTGGGCCGACCCGGTGCGAGTCCAGATTAGTAAGGGTGTGGTCTGGGCTGATTGCACCGTATGGTGGATCCGCCCCACCCGGAAACCGGATGGTGTAAACCAAAAAAAAGGTAGTTAAAAAGTTGTCAATGCAGAGAAAAAGAAAGTGAATTATTTTGTTTTAGAAGGAAATGAAAATTTGATAAAAGAATTGGAAAATATGGTAAATTAAAAAAGTATTAAAATTACAAGATAGAATTGAATTAAAGAAAAAAGATATTTAATTTGCTTGAAAAGTGTAAATGGCCTACTCCTCACCAGCAACATAGAAAATGGACACAATACCAGCTGTGCCATCAGTCATCATCTGTCTGTATTAAGCATTAATTGATATATATAAATAGAAACCTTGTGCTCTTGCAACCGGAGGAGAATGGAGATTTCGATCTTTAGTCATCGGATCATCGAAAACGACCATCAGCCCGAAGGAGAAGCCAGCTTGGTTGCAATATTTGTGACCGCGGCCGAGGTTGCATTGGTTGAATCATTACCACCAATTCCTCCATAGAGAATGTCATGGTAATAGAGCACAAAATTGCTTGCAAGGCTTTATTATTAGATGTCCGGAATATGTTTTCCAGCGGCCGGAACCCAGAACAGATTAAGAAGATACAAGAAGTAGTAAAATAATGAAAGAGAATTTCAACACAATTAGACCTTTCATGTTGTTTAATTAAGTGTCTCTAAAGAATGAGAAATCAATTGAACCTCATTTAAGAATATAAATTTAGGAGATCATTAAAATAATTGCAATGACAGAGATTGGCATATAAAATATTTTAAAAAATTAGTAGAAAGATTACAAACTCAAGCTCATTATTGGAGATGAATTATTAAATAATTATTTTCATGACTACTCAAGCATGAAATTCTCCCTGGAACGTGTCGGTTGAGATTGTTGCAATCCCTCTGGCCATGAAAAAGTCTCCAGTCCCACCAACCACTGAGAGATCTCTAGTTTCCTCCATCATCAAATCTGCCCCCATTATGTTACCTTTGTAATCACTCGAATTGAATACCAAAGTATATGCAAACCACGCATTGTATTCAGTTTTCATGTCATAGAAATATAACCCTTGTTCTCTAGCCACTGGAGGAGAATGGAGGTGGTGATCTTCGGTCATCGGATCATCGAAAACGACAAGCATGCCATGATTGAAGTTGCCTAGCTAACTAGCATAGTTGGATTTGTAGCTGCTGCAAATGTTGCATTAGCCGCATCATCTCCTTTAAAGAGGATGTCATGGTAATACACTAATATGTACAGCACAAAACTTTCGCAAGGTTTTTGATGTTTTGATATATTTTTCTTCCTGAAATCTGCCAAAACAGATTGAGATACTACAAGGAGTACTAATAAGAGCAAGAGCTTGAAAATTGTAACAAAATTTCACTGCAAGTCGGCGCATGTTTTTAGTGTCTACTGTCAAGTGATAGTTGTGTACGATGAGGCCATTTGGCTTCCAGTTTATAAACAGACTGAGACCATTAAGTGCTAATTGCTAAATCTTTTCACTAATTCAACAACTCTTTGTCTGTATATTAGAGCTCAACTGCTGAAGACTAGAGTTGTTATAACTTTTAATCTAGTGGCATTTAAACCTGAAACACCAAACAGAATCAGCGAATGCAACCGAATCGGGTAAGGGTTTCTTAGGACCTGACGTGATGAATACAACTCTCACCTAAGGGGTCTCCACACGGAATTATATTTCCAATACCAGGGACTTGAACTCTAGTGGGGGAAATAACGTATGACTTCATTTTGAAGTCTCCAACCACTAAGTCGAGAAAAATGACATATACAGTTGAATTAAATATACTAAATGAAATATGGTGTTCAAAAATAAAATAAAAAATTATAAAAACATGAATTTTGAGTTAGTTGGGATTCGTACCATTCCATTTTGGTAATCTCCAAGGGCAAATTACCACCAATTAATTAATTAATTATGTCACATCTATAACTAACTTTTAATAAATACAAAGCTCTGCTTAAGCTGAAGCTGTTGCTATTTGGGGATGGTGGCTGAAAAAACATTACATGACAGATTGGCAACATTCAATCTGCAAATAACATTGTGATAATCTAAATAAAGGGTGTTGGGTGGGCATCAGCGCATGATCAATTGAAAAGTTGGGCATGTAAAATTGCAAAACATGAGAAGAAAATGACATGAAGTTGATAAATGGAAAATGTGCCAAGCAAATCAGGATCAAGAAGTTCCTGATCATCATCAATACCACCCATTTTTCGATTCTGTTCATGATCAATAAAACGACATCAATTGCATTGAAACCAAAGTACAAAATCACTCAAACTAATTAAGAGAAACAATAACACAACACTCGCATGTCGCAGTTTGCCTTAACGTTACCGATAAGTTTCCAGTGAGATATTAGAGGTTACTGAATTGCGATAAATTAGACGAAGATAATAGGACTACAAATGTCCCTATAGCACAACTGCACAAACTTTTCCAAATAGTAGAGGGCATGCCCTTAATATGTCCGCATGCTGTTTAATAACATTCATAGAGCTTAATATTCATCTTGAGGCGAAAATATTCGAGTCCTAGGACGTAGTCTGTAATTATCGTAGCAATCCCTCTGGCCATGAAGAAGTCTCCAGTCCCTCCGACCACTGAGAAATCCCTAGCCTCCACGTTCATCAAGTCAGCCCCCATGATATTCAGCGTACCTTTATAATCAGTAGAGTAGAATATCAAAGTATAGGCAAACCAAGCACTGTAATCAGTTTTCATGGTATAGAAATAAAACCCTTGAGCTTTAGCAACCGGAGGAGAATGGAGATTTCGATCTTTGGTCATGGGGTCATCAAAAATGATAAACTTGCCCAATTTGAAGTTGCCTAGCTTGGTTGCATTTGTAGCCGCGGCAGATGTTGCATTAGCTACATCATTGCCGCCTTCAAGGAGAAGGTCATGGTAATAGAGCTCAAGCTGCTTGCATGGTTTCATGGTCTTGGAATTTTTCTTCAAAGCCAAAACAGATAGAGATTGGCATATCAAAAGTATAAGAATGAAACAAAGTTTCACTGCAAGCAGTCTCATGTTTCTGTGTGTCTAGCTAGTAATGCTTTTCTGTACGGTAAGATCGCGCCTTTCTGCGGCTTATAACCTGTTCATTAGGTGCTGATTCTATCAATTTCTCACCAACTCTATCTCTATTTAAAGCTTTTAAAAGCATGGTTTGTTACAACCTCTAAATCTTTGTGAATTTTGAAGCTTTCTTGGAGCTGGTTCCCACCAAGATAGTGAAATTTTCAGAGCAAGTTGGGGAAACAACAATGGAGAGATGGAATCTGTTTCTCCATTTCACTTCCAAGTTACTGTGATCTCAGGAATGAATCCTGTTCTCAGAATTGTATTGGCCTATTTGCCAAAACAAAAGTTCCACAACAAAACAACTGCTAATATAACTAATTGAAAACATGCCAGGACCTGCCCACGAAAAATTTCGAATCAAAATTTGATTAAGTTGGAAAGTCACCTCTATCTACACGTTATTTATTTTTTATTTTTCGATAATTAAGCCACAACTTGTTACAAAGGATTCAATTATCTTAACCACTAAAAGCCAATTTCCAACCAATAAGCTCTTCTTAATCAGTAGCTATCAAGGACAAATCAGCAGAAACTTCAATGCATACAAAGATGCTATAGATTGAGAGTATTGCTGCACCCTATTCTAATCTTATATCATAGAAATTATAATCCGTATACACGAGTGTCACGTGTTTAATAAAATAAGGAAGCAGATACATCAAGTAATCAGTACACACACTTCATTATATAATCATCATCCCTATCGGGGAAATTGCATGTACCAAGCAAATAAAGATCAAAATATGTTCCTCGCCCCTCATTTATCTTCGCAACATCAAAATCAAAATCCAACTAATTGAAATAAAATTATATCCACTGCCAGGAAACCAAAGTACCAAAATAAAGGAGCAGGAGCAGGAGCAAGACAAGGCAAGGCAGCAAGAATAAAAGCATATCCTTGTATTTGTTTGTGTAATAAAACAACGTGTTAACGACTCAACTTGTGCGGTACCTGTAAGTCACAAACTCGCAATATTGTCCCTATGCTTGAGCAGACTCTAATAACACAGTTAAGTACAGACAAACAATTAATCACGGAGGAATACACCATTGCTTACTTACAAAGTAACCTATCTCTTCTACAATCTGCAGATCGCCTCAAGTCTACCAGCATCGTGGCTAATTGTTTATTCACATTACAAGTGATTAGATATGATGGAATTGTCAAGGGAAGAATACGGCGGTTTCTTTGTATTTTTTTTAATATCCTTAAAAGAGAGAAACCAATATAGTGTTAAATCTTAAAAATTGTATGCATCTATTCCTATATTTCATTTGTTGCAAAATAAGCATGAAAACAGATAGAAGGGTTCCCATCCTTCAATGAACCTTATTCTATCTGTCCCTCTTCCGCCCACAAGCAGAAGGATTGAATTTTGTGAGTTTATATTCCTCTAAGACTTTTCATCAAACACCCTTTTCATTCAAGCCACTAAATTCTCAATCTAATTACCAAAACCACTAAATTCACAATCTAATTATACAAAAGAAGAATGAGATAATTGAATTGCAGAACCTTAAATTACATTTCCATTAAAGTAAAAACAGATAGTATCCAAGTTCAAACAAGCAGTAAAACTCAATTAAGCAGAAGTTTTGTTTCTAATTCTGTAAATTATACGACCCTTTGAAGTATCATAACGACTTACTTCAACTCTGACTCTGTCTCCAGGCAACACACGAACGAAATTCTGTCTAATCTTCCCTGAAATGTAACCGAGAATCAAGTCTTCGTTATCTAAAAGAACTCTGAACATACCATTTGGAAGTGACTCAGTGACGGACCCTTCATGAACCCACTTATCGGCGCTCGCACCCTCTTCACTGCCCCTCGGTTTCTTGCTGTTTATGGCCGTCGAAGTCTTTGTATCAATCTTCACCAACCACCCTTTGCTTCCATTGAAATTTACTTGACTGTATATAATCAAAAACCAAAAAAAAAGATTAGATTTTTTTCGAAAAGATGAAATTTTGAGCAGAGGAAGGTGATATACTTGATGGAAGAGGAAGTGGGTAGCAGTGATTGATGAGGAAGAAGGAGAGATGGAGATGGACGGTGGAGATTACAGTGCAGGTGAAGCATTTTTCTTTTTTTTTTTGGGTGTAATCTTGAAACCCTTAATGACTGGAAACTGTGGAGCTTTTCACCACCACCAACCTTTTAAAAGCTGATAGTGTCTAATATCTTCTATCTAGTGTCTATCTAATGTTGTGTTGATTCGGTGTGACTAGGCCTAGGCAATTAAGTTACACCACAAGTATTATGCACTATGATTGGCTGGATTATTTTAGCATCAGAATTTGTATCTGAACAAAAATTTGAGATGGTTCTATGGTAAATCTATGCATTCCTGATGTGTGGATGTCCACACATCGAGATTGTGGGTTCAAAATATGATGGTTAAGTGGTAAGTTTCTCACGTCCACGTGTCGAGGTTGTTGGTTCAAAATGTGATTAATCATAAGTTGTTCGATTTCGATCCCGATATTTTTTGTTATATTTATTATAAATCTTGCTAACAAAATTATTAGGTAAGGAAACCTCAGTGTCAACAACATGTATTATTGATAATTTTCTGAATACTACATACAAGCAAAAGAGAGTGAAAAAATCAGTTGGCTTCAGAGTCCATGCCAGCAGAGTCTTCCTCCATTTCAGAGTCCTGACCACTGTACTGTTGAATCACCAACACTGATGCTGTTGAGAAATCTGAAGTTGTGAACAGACTCCCTACAGGACCCAATTCTGGGCAATCGCCACTCCTGTTTAAAGCTACGGCTACTTCACCATCAGGCATTCGACCAACCAGGATGAGATTGCAGCGGCTTGACTCGCGAATTGTGGCGATGGTTTCGGTAGCACTTCTGACATATTTCTCTTCGTATTTTATGGAGTCATCCTGAGATAATACATTCATTTTAACATCAGATAGAGCCTCCTCATCCATTGACCGCAATGTTGTGTTAGGATTTTCAACCATATCAACTGCGGTAATCCTCCCTACAGTCTCGGGTTCAACTAAGAAGCAAACGACTGTTAATCTGATACCAGGGTGCTCAGCCATGCGAGCTCCATAAGCAAGGGCTTCACGATCATCACGACCCCCAAAGAAGAGGACAGTAATGTTATAGGAAACGTTGCTTGCAGATACATGGGTTGTTCCACCAAGGCCTCTATCGATTAGAATTCCAACTGAGCACGGAGCATGCTCGAGAACCCTTTGGTTAACCCAGCGGAAATCTGATCGAGTAGTTTCTAAGGTACCGTCCAGCCTCTCATGCTTATGGAATGGAAGAATTATAATTGCAGCTCTCTTGCTGTCAGCAGAGGTGCAAATGTCCTCATGCATATCAGACATCGAAGAGATGGAAGTCATTGGTCGGACAGACACAAGGCTCAGTTGCTGAAATGCCTCAAATGCCACAACAATTCGGTCAGCACCTGATCGTATGCCCTTATTCCAGAAAGGTAACCCGTTTTTTCTTGCCTTGCAAACCATTAAGATGGCAGATGGTCTCTCAGAGAGCTCCATGAGGTGCAGTGCATACACACAAAGTCCTTCAGACTTCTGAACTCCTCGTGAGGCCTCAAAAAGATTAATCATTGATGGGATGTTTCTAGTACTATGGAAACAAGCCAAAATCCGTAACTGGGATTTTGAGTTTTTCCTTTCGATAGTCCTATGCTTATAATCAGCAGCTCTCGCCCTTCGTGCTGGTTTGTATATAGCCAGAACAAGAGGTGTGGTGATGAAGGTTGTAAAGAGAGCCATCAAAACCATAATGGCAAACACCTGATCATTCAGAACCTGAAAATCGCAAACACTTGACTATAAGATAAGCCATTAAGATTATAATATAACCGAATTAGTAACAAAAAGAACATTCACAATACCTTTCTATCTTTACCGATGTTGAGAACGATTAGTTCAACCAAGCCTTTAGTATTCATAAGAAACCCCAGTGCTAAAGCCTCTTTCCTAGGCACTTTGCAAGCAAGAGACACCACAGCAGTTCCCACAATCTTCCCGAAACAGGCTGTAAAAGTGACCAAAGCTAAAAGGCCCCATGACTGAAGTCCTTTAATTGTGGCTATGTTTGTCTTCAATCCGCTGGAAACAAAATACAAGGGCAGGAAGATGCCGGATACAAGATCTTCGACTTTTTCCACGAGAGCACCTGCAAACGGACCTTCCTTGGGGATAAGCACTCCAACCACGAAAGCACCAAACATGGCATGGATTCCAATAGCATCAGTGATAAACCCAGCAGCCAAAACAACAGTTAATGTAGCACAAATATATGTTTCCTCTACCGGTTCACCTTCATGGCATCTCTGAGCCATCAATTTAAAAATTGGAGGGACGATAAGACTTGAACAAATGACAAAAACACACCCACACAAGAAGACCCAAAATGGAGCGAGAGAAGAATGACTCGAGCCAGAGAGGGCAATGGCAAGAGCAAGTAGAATCCAAGCGGTCACATCATTAACTGCTGCAGCTGACATAGCCATTCTACCAATATCGGTGGTTAAAAGCTTTAGCTCAGCCAGAATACGAGCTAAGACGGGGAAGGCAGTTATTGAAAGGGCCACTCCCATGAATACAAGAAATGCAGTACCATTTACACCTTTAGATATGCTTTCCCGGAGGATAAAAGACGAACCAATTCCTAGCGTAAAAGGAACACTGATTCCTGCAACAGCAATGCTAAGGGCCTTTTTTCCAGTTCGACGAAGGGACTTAATATCTAATTCTAGGCCCACAAGGAACATAAAGAAAATAAGACCAATATTTGCCAAAGTATCTAACACCGTTTGACTCTTTGGTGGGAACATAACTTCCAGAAATCTCTTACTTCGACCCAGCGCTGATGGCCCAAGTAAAATTCCTCCCTGCCAAGATATGAAACAAACGTTAAAATCCATGGATATTAGCTTAGATGCTGTCCCATGGCTCCTGGAAAATTTATTACAGATAGGACTTAAAAGAAATCAGTTCAATTGAAGCCTCGCAGCCCCAGTAAATTATGTAAATAGACTTTCTGAGGTTGAAATGGCGGGTTTACAATTCAATTAAGAGAATATCACAAACAACGAAATATAACACGAAAGGAAAATGATTCAACCGGCAGATAGTCATGAACATACATAAAACAAGTTTAAAAACAGAAGCTCTAGAATTCTGAAGTGGAAATACAAGGTTATGTCATCATAATCCACTAAAATATCAACAACAGCTTCTAGTTCAGTTTCATGATTGTGTGAGCTGGATTATAGGTAAACAAAGCAAAATCTAAACATGTTTGAAGTATTGAACAAACAAGAAAGAAAGGAACTCACTATAATCTCCGCGATCACACGTGGCTGTCTCAGTGGTCTCAGAAGAAACGCGAGACCCCTTGTGAGAATAATCACCACACAAATCTGCAAACTGGCAAGAGGAAGTGCAAAATCAGTAGGATTATCCCCCTGGAATAAGCCATTCGATGTAGCCTTCATAGGAGAAGGACATGTATGTCCTACTGTTGTAGCATTGGAAGCCATTCCACAGAAAACAACAATTTCGCTAACAGTCCCTGCGAAAAAACACAAAATAAACAATCAGACTCCAGATTCCTGAAACTGGCTCTCACACCAGAAAAACCAATCCAATATCACTTGTTGAGTTGAGCCACATTGAAATATAAAACGAATCATGGTGATAGGTTATTATAAGTGTCAATCTCAGTCTACTTTACAGATTGAAGAATGGGAACCATCAAACAAAAAGTAATCCTACAAAGTACAATAAAGTGAAATCATTGCAAAGCATTAAAATTGATGTGGTCTTTGTTCACGCACCAACTGTCAAACAAATAAGAATCAGAATCAGAATGAACATTAAAGATGAAGTTGTCCTTAAAATTAAAGGTTTCTTTTTTTTACTTCACTGCAATATAAAAACATAAACAAACCCCAAAATTGCATACCAGAATCAAGAAAACATTTACAAAATTCAATAAGTTTACTCCCAAAAAACAATTTCAAATCTAAAAAAAAAAACAGAAAAACAAAAGGGCTAATCCATTCCGATCCAATCCAATAACTTCTTGATAAAAAAACCCCAGATCCCAAAACGATGAACTGGGTTTTCTGCAAAGTCATTAGCATTGTGAAACAACCACCGTACCTGTTTGTTTATGTCTGTTTCAGGACTGTCGGCGGCGGCGGAGGTGAGCTCTGTTTTGCAAACAAGTGTTTTTTTTTTTTTTTTTGGAAAAAAAAGGCCTTTTTTTTTCAGATTATATAAACAACCAAGAATTTGTAAGTATCTGAAACACCTTTTAAGATCACACACCCACCACCCGAGTATTGAAATTTGAAGAATTAACGACTGCATATTTGTCAACTTAAATAGAAAAAAAATATATATATATATATAACTATAGTCGGTTTCTTGAAGTTAGAACAAAACTTCGATGGTTTAATAACAGTTGACTTTCACGACGTGACGTGACGTGAATTAATAAACAATTAATTACAGTCGTTGTCACGTGTTGGCCCTTTCAACATTCACTTCTTGGATTCACTTTATTAATATGACTTTTTTTTTGTTTGACTTTTTGTAAAATTCCCTAAACCTCCCTCAGTTGATTTGTTTTATTTTTTATTTTTCAAAAATGACTCCACTCTAATTTTGACCTTTAATCAAAGAGCCAACAATTTTGATGGTGGGTACTGTGAAGTAATGATGATTAATGAATAATGACAATAATGTTGAAGGAATCAAATTGGTTGTCAAAAAAAAAAAAAAAAAAAAAAAATATTTCAATTTGTGTCTAACCAATCAAATTGAGATATGTATTTACATTTAATTATTATTTTTTCAACTTCTTTCGTAAATATAGATACATATCCCAATTTGATTGTTTAAACACAAATTGAAGTACCATTTTTAGACAGCTGATTTGAGTTCATGTTGAAGAATCGTAGTCTATCAACTTTTGTACCGATTAATGGAGATGATTCTTGAAGAATGTCACTTTAGTTGTGATTCATGTATAATCATATAAGAAATTCAATTTCATTGTAATTCGACTCTTGCAACTTTCTTTTTTAACTTTATTTGCTTAAACTCTTAAAGCAATTAAATATAAATATAAAAAAACACTTCTTGTGATGGGTCCATCACTCCATTGTAAATTCACTTGAAATGGACATTCACTTGCAATTGTAGGTCCACTTGAACACACATATTTAAAAGGTTGTTAGCAATCAAATCGATAGATATATCAGGTCAGATCATAATCATTAGATGTATTGAAACATCCCAGCTAAACTCACACCTCCGTAAGCAATCAAATCGATAGATATATTAGGTCAGATCAGAATCATTAAATATATCGAAACATCCCAACTAAACTGACACCTCCGTAACACGCCCATTAAGGTAAAAAAACAAATCAACAAAACCTAAAAGAATTCCTATTATAAATTAAAAAGAGCAAAAGTAGTCTATCATCATGAAGGAGTAACGATACTGAACATTTATATATATATTAGAGGCGAATATACTAATCAAGTGAATACATGTTTTTTGTTGGTAAATTTTGTTTGGAAATTAAGTTTTCCTTGATAATCCATACAGATTAGTAAACGCTGCTTAAGAGACTTCAGATATAGAACTTTGTGTATGCTTTTATATCGAGTTGTATAAAATCATATCAATAACATGATTGTCCAAACATTTTGTTAGCAGAACAACCCAACCTTTACATGTCAAGGGAATTTTTCTTTAAGAAAAAAAAAATTAAAAAAAAAAAAAAAAACATACAACAGAACTTTTTTTCTGTGACAATTTCATAATATATAGTAAATTTGATCATTCACCTACTTTGTAGAACTATGAACTTTGATCATCATCATCGTCAACTTTCACATAGTAGCTATGTACCCAATTCAAGTTCAGGCAATATCAGAATTATCAGACTGTACTTTCGAATCTTTCATCTTGAGGAGACTCTGTAATTGAATCACTTGAAGCTGCACCCACTGATGAGTCTTGAACTGGTAGATTAGTGAATTGTTGAACCACAAGGACTGATGCAGATGTTGAGAAATCTGGAGAGATCAACAAGTTTCCAATTGGACCCAGTTCTGGACATTCACTCTTCACATTATTATTCATAGTTTCTGCTACTTGGCCTCTTGAAATCCGACCCACCAAGAACAAATTGCACTTATTGAATTCCATGATCACATTAATAGTTTCTGATGTGTTCTTCACTGTTCTTTCTTCGAACCTGACCGATTCGGAGTCTGAGAACTTGTTTTTGATTTCAGCTAGGAAGGTTTCGTCAGTTGAATTTTCAGGTGGGGTGTCACTATCAACATTGACAATCTCTGAAGAAAACTCTGAGCTTGGTAGGAATCGGACGACAATTAGGCTGATTCCAGGGTGCTCTGCCATGCGTGCACCGTAAGCAAGAGCTTCTTGATCATCATTTCCTCCGAAGAATAGAACAGTTATGGTTGAAGACACATTGCTAGCTGATACATGTGTGTTTCCACCGAGACCGCGGTCCACCAAGATCCCAACAGAGCACGGTGCGTGCTCTAGGACCTTCTTATTGACCCAACGAAATTCATTTCGAGTTGTCTCCAACATCCCATCAATCCTCTGGTGCTTGTGGAACGGCAGAATTATCATAGCTGCTCCTTTTCTCTCGGCACTACCGCAAATGTCTTCGTACAAATCATTCAGTGCTGAGATTGCAGTCATGGGGCGGATTGATACGCGACTTAGTTGCCGGAAAGCTTCGAAAGCTACAACAATCTGATCGGAATCCGAACGTTTGCCTTTGTTCCAAAAGGGTATTCCATTCTTTCTTGCCTTGTGGACCATGAGAATCGCAGACGTCCTCTCGGAGAGCTCCATGAGGTGCATTGCGTAAAGACAGAGCCCTTCCTTCTTATCGATCCCACGCGAAGCTTCGATGAGATTGATCGTTGATGGTATGTTCCTTGAGCTGTGGAAACAGGCCAGAATTCTGAGCTCTGAGTTTGGATTGTTTCTCTTAATCGTTCTGTGTTTGTAAATTGCTGTGGATGTTCTTCTACCTGGCTTGTACACTGCCAAGACTAGAGGTGTTGTGATAAATGTAGTGAAAACAGCCATTAGAACCATGATTGCAAATGTTTGATCATTCAACACCTGCAACAATAATTAATTATCAGCTCAAATTATTATTAAATTAAGTCATGACGATCGATCAAATTAACCAAAACATTGATGTATGTTAGTATGTAAATACCTTTCTGTCTTTACCAATGTTGAGGACAATGAGCTCCACCAACCCTTTAGTGTTCATCAAAAACCCCAAAGCGAGAGACTCGCGAAGAGGGATTTTGCACAACATTGACACGCCCACAGTGCCGACAATCTTCCCAAAACATGCGGTGAGGATGACCAGAACAAGGAATCCCCAAGACTGAGCTCCTTGAATTGTGGCTACATTGGTCTTCAAACCACTCGAGACAAAGTAGAGCGGTAGGAAAAGACCCGAAACAAGGTCCTCGAGCTTCTCCACAAGCGCAGCCCCAAATGGGCCTTCTTTCGGGACAAGAACTCCAATCACAAATGCCCCGAAGAGGGCGTGGATTCCGATTGCGTCAGTGACAAACCCAGCTGCCAAAACGATGACAAGACTAGCACAAACATACAGTTCCTTCACAGGCTCACCCTCAGGACATCTCTTCTGCATCCATTTGAAAATCGGAGGGACGATAAATATGCAACCGGTGATAAAAACAGTTCCGCATATTAGTACCCACAACGAAACAAGCGGAGACTTCCCTGTTCCGGACAGAGCAATTGCCAGAGCAAGAAGAATCCAAGCAGCAACATCATTGACAGCAGCTGCTGACATAGCCATCCGACCAACATCGGTTGTCAAGAGCTTGAGTTCTGCTAAAATGCGTGCCAAGACAGGGAAGGCAGTGATAGAGAAAGCCACTCCCATGAAGATGAGAAATGGAGGTCCATCAACACCTTTGGAGATGGTTGAGCGGAGAGCGAAGGAAGTGCCTATTCCCAAAACGAATGGCATGCTGATTCCTGCCAAGGCAATGCTGAGAGCTTTTTTGCCGGTCCGGCGAAGGGACTTGGGGTCCAATTCCAGGCCTACAAGGAACAAGAAGAAGAGGAGCCCCAAGTTGGCTAGTGTGTCCAACACTGTTAGGCTTTTTTTTGGAAAAATCTTGTCCAAGTATGCGGTGCTCCTGCCCAATGCTGATGGACCAAGCAGAATTCCTCCCTGTAAAAACCATCAACATAATTACTAACTCGAACTCAGAACATTACAGTCATAATTTTAAATTGAATGAAGTTTTGGGGTCGTCTTGTAAAATTTTAATTTTATAGGAAATAAATATAAAAAATGTAAATATAAAATGAAGACTAAGAGGAAATTTTTCCTCCATAGCTTCGTTACATATTATTATACCGAAGGAACGTTATTTACTATGAAAATATAATTTCTAAGCAATATCTATATCGTTGAATATATAATTACCCAATTATGAATAAGAGGATGGTGGGAATTTGATTACAATTAAAATATATTCTCCACTCACCCATTAAAAAAATAAAAAATAAATAAAAACCACTTTTTTATCAAATATATTCCTTTTAAGGTACTTTAATTTTTTTACAATATCCAAAAGTATTCGAGCAAGTGATCATATAATATAGTAAATAGCGATTTGGATCCTCTCCTTACCTCATTTTTTTTCTTGACATCATATTATTTTATGACACTAAACATTGTAATGAATGTGTGGTTAAGATGTGATTGGTTTCCACAACAATTTTATTACCAACCAATTATATGCTGTAAAAAGGTCTGAAAAAAGATGAGGTAAGAAGAGGATTCAAATCTCATTTCAAGATAGGTAGATGATTGCATTTGATTATATAATTTAATCGATTCAATCTAATTAATTAAGTTCATATAACATGTTTTTTGTGCCTAAAAAGAGTGGTAATAAAAACAAAAAATAAAAATAAAAACTTACAACAATCTCTGCAATAACACGAGGCTGTCGAATAGGTTTCAAAATCACAGCGAGTAGACGAGTGACCACAACCACTAGGCAAATCTGCAGAATAGCAAGTGGAAGTGCGAAATCAAGAGGATTATCGTCCTGAAACACCCCGTTGGACGTCGCCTTCATCGCTGCCGGACACGCGGTGGTGTTGCTTCCGCTAGCCATTCTTCTTCTTCTTCTTCTTCTTCTTCTTCTTCTTCTTCTTCTTCTTCTCTCCTTAATGATGGCTTCAAATCAATTAAGATGAATTTGATAATATGATTTCAAAGCCATGGACATGCATTGTCTATAAATAAACAATCAAATTTACAAAACTAATGAATTATTCAACAATATAAACCCGTATTAATTTTTTCTTTTTCTTTTTATAAGGAAAATTATGCGTAACAAGTAATCCTTTTTTATCAAATTTGGTAACCATGGTCAAAGATAGCAACAGATAAAAACTGTACTAAGCTAATATTAACATATATAAACAAACCAACATGGAAACCATATGCTGTCACCTACTTTGACAGATTATGGTACCCCCAAAAAAACAAAAAATACAGATGGCCAAATTAATAATGCAGTAAAAAGAGAATTTCTCTCCATTTTCCTGGCAGCCAAACAAGACAAACAAGATAGACTTTTGAATTTTTGACTACCCATAACAAAAACTAAGTTGGCCATCTCTCTCTCTATATATATATATATATACAAAAATATATATATATATATGAGAGAGAGTGTGAGAAGGACACGTAAAGAAGATTCCACGGATCTGATCACCACGGGAGGCTGTTGACATGGAACCCAAAAAGAATCCTAAAACGACTATTTTTTATTTATTATTATTATATAAATTGGCGGGTAAGGGAAGGGTGTTATCGTCTTTTCGATGAGGAAATCTAACTGGTATTGTGAGTCAGCAGTAACTCTGTAAGATGCTGCCGCGTGGACACGAAGAAGGAGGAGTGAGACAACGGCGGGAGATGCGAAGGAAGTAAAAAAAAAAAAAAATGGATTTGGATACTCCCATCTCCTTACGTCCCGAACTTATCTTCCTAAATCAATGGTACGATTAATTCGATTTTTGATAGAGTAAAAACATAAATAATTAGTTTAAATAATTCAGATCGTTAATTTATTATATTACGAAAGTAACGACAATTAAAGTGATGAGAGCATTCAATATTATGTAAATATGGTCCGAATGAAAGACCGTAATAATGTCTGTGATCTCTCATCCGATCAAATTTACAAATACAACCCTGCCATGAAATAGATTTCTCTCTACAACGAAAAAAAAAAACACTTTCATGGAATGTGTCTCTAATCATTTTCCCGAGAAACAAACAGATAAAACCCTAATAAATAAATAAACATGAGATATATATATAGGGAGCGAGAGAGAGAGAGAGAGAGAGAGAGAGAGTTGATTCACTTGAATGATCACCTGGTCAAAAGGCAGTGACAATAAATCTGACGACAATGATCTCTTTAACAAGTTCGCTTTCTCGTCATTTCCATCGACAAAATCAATCGAAGAAAAAAAAATTGATACAATCTCTTATAAACTGCAACAAAGAGTGAATGTTCTTGAACGATGGATCATAGCAAAGAGCGTGGAGATATATAAGCATATGTAGTGATTGAGAATGCAAATAGAGAAGATCTGAAATGTCAGTTTTGCCCTTGTATGACCGATTAAGGCCATTAATTTTTCCTGACATCACTACTTCCCTGTTCAGTGAAATCTGGTTTGTTCCTAGAACTTGGAAAGTTTTACTATTGTTTACTTGGACATTTATTTTTTTAATCTTTTTCTTTTAAGATCAATTTTTCTGGTCCATTGAACCTAGACATTATCGTGTGTCTGATGTGAACCATTTACTATCAAATAATTTTAAGATATGGTGAGATCAATAGTTATAAAGTACGTGTTTGAAATACAACTTTCAATACTAGGGATAAGTCTTATCATACTTAATTATTTAATGGTTAAATATGATAATATAAATTAGAGGAATTATGTTGATGAGAGTTGACATGTTGATTAATTAATCTTATCAAATTAATTTTGAATGGATCTTGGTCGTGATTTCACTCCTTGAAAAAACAAAGACGTGACATTTTTGTGTTGAGTGTTTGATTAATTAATTAGGGTACATGGACTTTCATTAAACATGAAACGAAATTCATATGAGAGTTAAACGTAAGAAGAAAAATAAATTAAGTTATCGATATTCAAAATGATAACATTTAGAAGAGATGTTCAAATGGATCTCTCTGTTTTGAATTCGCTTGAGCTCTCTAACTTGCTTGTTTTGTAGTTTTGTTCTGTTGTATTTGATGTTTGGTTATAAAAAAAAATATATAAAAAAAAAAAAATGATAACATTTATAATATACAATGAATTACACAAAAAAAATATAGTATTTAAATTTATAACTCGTGTGCATGCGTGTGAAAATTATGTAAACTTTATACATAAAGCCCTCCACAAAGTTTAGTCATTAGTGTTAATATATTGGCCCCTCCAAAAATAAATCTCTGGCTCCGCCCCTAATGGTGGGGGGTTTGTGCATCATCATTCACATTTTACAGTTACATATTGGGAATTTTCTTCTCGGTGTGTTATGAAAATAGATATGTGAGTTGCGCACAAATGTAGTGTGGAATTTCACCGACCCTTTATCCATCTAGTGTCAGATTTAAACTAACAAACAAATAAATAAATCTTTAACATCAATTATTATTCATGCGTGTGCTCCATGATGACCAATGAGATAGAATCAAGTGTCAACTGAAGGATCTAATTATTATAGAGGTTAATTGCATTAATATACCCTTAGTTTATTAAATCTAATAGGGGGAATTACAGTTTAGTCCTTATCTTTTAAGGAAACATCACTTTTTTACCCGACTTATTTGTATTAGGGTCTTTAGTCCTCATCTTTTTGGAAATACATCAAAAAGGTCCCTCCGTCAGTCAATGGTTAGTCAAAGTTAACTGGTCCAGGGGTAAAACGGTACTTTTAGTAATGGAAGTGTCAAAAAGACAGTTTTACCCATAAGGATGGGAAAAGACTGAAATGCCCTTCTAACAATCACTCTTAAACCCTATTTAAATTAAAAACACATCCATAGGGATTGAACCTTCAACTTGTGGATAAAAGTAATAGGCTCTAACCAATTGAGCCACTACAACACATTGTTGAAGGTTTGTTGATTTAAATGTATATATAGTTATATAATATGTTTAAAATAATTTAAATATATTTATATAATTTAAAATAAACTCATATATATATATATTGAAATAAACTCATATTTAATAATAATATATCAAAACATATTTAAGAAAAAGAAAAAGAAAATAAGAAAACAAAAGGGAAAAAAAATCACAAAAAGGGAAAATTTTCTTTCTTTCTTTCTTTTTCTTTTTTGAATTTTTTCCCTTTTCAATTTATGAGTTTTGATTTTCTAGGTTTCTTTTCAAATGGAAATAAGAAAACAAAAAGAAACCCAGAAAATCAAAGCCTGTAGATTTTTTTTTTCTTTTGCTCTTTTTTGAATTTTTTTCCCTCACAAATAATATTTTATTTCAATTTGATAAAAAAAAAAAAAAAAAAAAAAAAAACCTAGAAAATCAAAGCCCATAAATTGAAAAGGGCAAAAAAGAATTAAAAAAAAAAAAAATTTCCCTTATTTTTTTTTCCCTTTTTTTCCTTATTTTCTTTTCCATAAATATGTTTTGATATATTATTATTAAATATGAGTTTATTTCAAATTATATATATATGAGTTTATTTTAAATTATATAAACATATTTTAAATTGTTTTAAATAAATTATATAACTATATATACATTTAAATTAGCAAAATTACAACAATGAGTTGGAGTAGCTCAGTTGGTTAGAGTTTGTTGCTTTTAACCATGAAGTTGCAAGTTCAATCCTTGATGGATGCATTTTTAATTTCCTAATATTAAATGGGTTTAAGAGTAATTGTTATAGGGGCATTTCAGTCTTTTCGCATTGCTTAGGGGTAAAACAGTCTTTTTGATACTTCTATTAACGTTGACTGTCAACTTTTTGGTCAGAGGGACTTTTTTGATCTATTTCCAAAAAGATGAGGACTAAAGACCCTAATAAGCATAAGTCAAGTAAAAAAGTGACGTTTCCTTAAAAGATAAGGACCAAACTGTAATTCCCCCAATCTAATAAGATTTTAAAAAGATATCCTAACTTTAACACAAACATCAAGTCAATCCGTTAACTTTAACGGTTGACTAACTTTGACCGTTAGAATGTCAAATATACCATTGCTACATTATCTTAAACAAAAAATATTTTTTTAATTAAAATTGAAAAATCAAAATTTTCACAAAAAAAAAAAAAACAAGATAATATACCGATGGTGAAGCTCTACCGCCAAAGGAAACAAGAGATCTTTGACGATCTCCTACTTATTGAAAGAGATCTTCACCGATCTTAAGGAGATCATCAAAGATCTTGGAGATCGACCTCTTGCAGTTCTCAAAGGAGGCTCCTCCGCAAATTGAGGATGTTTCTGTAGGTGGCCAACATATTATCTTTTTAAATATATATATATATTTCAAATTTTAATTAAAAATATTTTATATTTGGGATGATGTGACAGAGGTATATTTGGTTTTTCATAGGTCAAGATTAGTCAACCGTTAAAGTTAACAGATTAGTTTGATGGCAAGGAATGTTTGTATTAATTTAGGACATCCTTTTGAAATTTTACTAGATCCAATAAAGTAAAGATAAGTTAGTGCAATTAACCCTTATTATAAATTGTAAACCATAAATATCATTTTGTAACTCATGAGTTTTGTCATGTTGACACAACAATTGTCTCAATACTATATTAAGGTATAAATGATAATTGCACATCACCGCTTATTAAAAATGGTAATGTATCTCCCTTCCGTCACTATTGTAATAATAATAAAAATATACTAATTAAAAACCCACCACTCCCACGACATGAGCCTTGTAATACTTAAAAATAATAATAAATAAATAAATAAAACATGCAATGAGTCACCTCACCTTCAAATAACTTTTGTGATGATCATCATCAACAATAATGTAATAAATCAAATGATATAAAACATGGTCAAACTATCAACTAAAGGATCTAATTATTATAATTTGTAAACCATCAATATCATTTTGTAACTAATGGACGTAGATCCTCTCCTCATGTCATTTTTTTCCGATCATCTTTTCAAATTATGTGATTAGTTCTTAATAAAGTAATAGTGAAAAGTAATCACATCTTAATTACGTATTCACTTCAATATTGATTGTGTCATGAGATCAATAAATGTGAGGATAAGGTGGGGGTGATAAGAGATCTTTATCTGTGACTCGTTAGTTTGACACGTTGACGTTGACATTTTTTTTTTTTTTTTTTTGACAATATCTATTAATTCGGGACCATGTATTTTTTTGAAAGCTTTCTTCATTGGTAGGATTCAAGCCGTTGACCTGGGAGTCATTTGCCAAAACCTCACGCTCGTCCATCTACAAACTGGGTTACGCCCTTGTTGGTGACATGTTGACATTGTTTGATTGTCTTAGGTCATGATCTATGGTCCACATTTTTCGTCATAATAAATTTTATATCATAACAAACTGACAGTATAAATACTGATATATATATATATATTCAAGTGTCCTGTTATGGAGATGTAAATAGTAGTGAAGTTATTATTATTTTTTATCGTACAATTTTTATTTATTTATTACCATTCATAAAAAATATTATGAGTGAATTTCATATATTTAGGGAAAGAATCAATTAAATTCAATGCAGTAATTAATGCTTTTAATATCTTATCATTAATATTTGATTTAAAATTATTATTTTAAATTTTTGTTATATTATCATTAATATACTACTATTGATATTTTAAAAAAAAAAAAAAATTACCACTAATTCCATATAAAATGGATTACCTTTAATTTGGTATTTACAATTGATATTTAAATTTGTTTTGGAAAATATGTATTGATTATCATTTACTGTATAAGAATAATTAAAATTCAAAAACTTTTATTATTGGAAATAATCATAATGTATGTAATGCATATTTAATACATTCTAAAAAACTAAAAAGAAAAGAAAACAAAAAGGTTAAAAGCAGAAAGGGAAAGAAAAAAAACTATAAAAAAATAAATGAGATTCTCTCCTTACAATTCAAATAATCAAATTTATCTTTTGACATTCTTTTTCTAAAGAAACTTTGTCCTAAAATCTTAAATGTTAAAAATTTCTAATTACATTTCATTTTGTTCCAGAATTATCATATTCATCTTTTGACACTCCTATTTTAAGCATATTTTTATTCTAAAAATTTAAATTAAATTAAATTAAATTTCTAAAGGATTTTTGACATTGAAAAATATGGAAATATTTGAGAAAGCATTAAATGTGTTTGATAAAAAGCCTAAAAACAATGTTAGAGACTTCTGACTTCTGGGAGAAAGAATTGGAGAAAAACTTTTCTTCATTGAATTATGACAGATACAAGAGTCAATACTGAAAATTCTAGAAAACCATACATGCACCATCCTTTACGCTTTGAAAAGTTAGATTTTAGGTTCACCTTCTTTGGACTTCCAAGTTCCAACCCTCTTTGAGCATCATGTTTGTGTGCAGTGTGCACGATGACCGAGAACTTGGTGAAGTAAAAGAAATTCATAAATGGCGGGTGTTGTACGTGTGAAAGAGATGAGAACTTGCTAACTTTTTAAATTGTAGTCCTTTAAATTAATCTATGTTTTGTACTATTAATTTTCCGGAAGATTATAAATATTCCGTTTATCAATAAGTTTTCTTTTAAATTTTTTTTTTTTCTTTCTTTTCTGGTTGCATACTTGCATATATCATTGTCTATCACTTCCCAATCAAACAAAACTTTAAAATATTGGATATGGGAAATAAATAAAAAAATCAGTGTTTGTAAAACGATATTTTAGGAAGAAAAATAAATTGGATTCTAAAAATTTGTTTTGGAGTGTCTTTAGAACTTTTTTATCCTCTTTAGTAATTTTAAATAAGGTTAAAATTGTCATTAATAAAAAAAAATGGAGTGTAAAAAAATATTCAGTGGATTGCTAATAGCATCACTCTGAAAAAATATGTGCACATTTCCTTTTTTTTTTAAATTCGGGTATTGGATACCCAGAAATTGGGTAGATACAATTTTATTTTATTTTTTTGAAAGAGACAATACATTGTTAGACTTATAACCAAAGACTATAATCCTAATATTTATCTGTAGTAATAGTCTATCTATCGAATCCATCATCCATAAGTATAGAGTATCTCACAAATCTCAACCGGTCCATTGATTTTTTGCATTGGTACCATAAGCGGGGTGCTAGCCTTACCGGAGGGTCGCATGGCAAACAACAGCTAATTGAAAATCCAAGTCTGCCAAAGTTAAAATTCCTTGTTTTAAGTTTTGTTAACCGAAACAAACATGATAAAGATACCAAAATATGTTACACCAATAATCAATTCAAAATTACCTTTTTAACTACTAAAATGTTTCCTCAAAAAAAAGAAAAAAAAAACCGATAAACAATAAACAAAAATATAAGAAAATGATACATGAGAATGATGTAAGGCTTTTTGCAAGAGGCATTTGTCAATCATCATATCAAAAAAAATAAATAAATAAATAAAAGATTAAAATTATTCAACCAAATATATATAAAAAAAATAAAAAAAAAAATCTATGGAAATTACTCTCTCCTCCAAATGACATCCAATATGCCACCTTTTGAGTGTTTTTGAGTTTATTTGTGAGGAAGAGTAATTAGAATGAGATGGGGAAATGTGAGATTTTGAATAGTTTTTGTTGGACCAAAATGTATAACATTCAGGAGACATAATCAATAGAATATACACACACAAATAACATAACACACAATGATGCGTACACCGCACATACGTGCAAAACACATATAAACTCTATAAATAGCCTCTTTTACAACAAAACAATGGGGGAATGAATTCCGAATGGTTGGGCGGGCGGGTGGCCAAAAAGCTCTGAGGAGCCTCATTTGACATATTTTTACACTCAACAATTGGCGCTGGAATGAGGGGCTCCAGAACTAAACTTCAGGGTACCCTAAGTGAACCAGTCACAGCTCACCAACAAGCAGCGGAAGAGCCGCCCCGACCACCACCAGCCTATCGCCGGAAAGGCAACAAACCGGCCGCCGGAAAGCTTGAAGAACAGCCGTCCAGTCAACTGAAGACTGGGCATACGCCGCCACTACCATCTGGAGCGGAATCACCAGATCTACAACTTTCTCTTCTTGGCCGACGACCGTTGACCACCGGAAAGCAGTCGAAATCGCCGGAGAAGAATGGATGAATAGTGGCCGTCCGGTCAACCGGAGAGTGGACCGACACCTCCACCATCATCTAGAGCGAAATCACCAGATCTACAACTTTCTCTTCTTGGCCGATGACCGTTAACCATCGGAAAGCAGTCAAAATCACCGGAGAAGAATGGATGAATAGTGGCCGTCTGGTCAACCGGAGAGTGGACCGACACCTCCACCACGATCTGAACAGGAATTTGTTGATCTACAACTTTGCCTTCTTGGTAGATGTCATCCGAACATCAAAAAAGGTATCATCATTAACTTTCATTGATTATTGAATATATATATATATATATATACATTTGTAGTATTTTATATATACAATCTCTCGGAGGGACGAAGTCCCCAGAAGTTCTATGGAACTGGAAATCAGAGGGGCTCAGTCCCCGGAAGTGTCACAGAAGTGGAAACGTCACAGAATTGAAGAATTAGAGGGGCAAGGTCCCCGCAATCACCATCGAGAAATAAAACCTCCTCCGGGAGAACCCTCCTCCGAGAGAGCAGAAGTCTCCTACATGGAGCATTAAACCCTTCTCCGGGAGAAACCTCCTCCGGGAGAGCAGAAGTCTCCTACATGGAGCATGAAAACCTCCTCCGAGAGAACAAAAGTCTCCTACATGGAGCATGAAAACCTCCTCCGGGAAAACAAAAGTCTCCTTACATGGAGCATTAAAACCTCCTCCGGGAGAGCAGAAGTCTCCTACACGGAGCATGAAACCTCCTCCGGGAGAGCAGAAGTCTCCTACATGGAGCATGAAAACCTCCTCCGGGAGAACAAAAGTCTCCTTACATGGAGCATTAAAACCTCCTTCGGGAGAAACCTCCTCTGGGAGAGCAGAAGTCTCCTACACGGAGCATGAAACTTCCTCCGGGAGAGCAGAAGTCTCCTACATGGAGCATAAAACCCTCCTCCGGGAGAGCAAAAGTCTCATACATGGAGCATGAAAACTTCCTCCGGGAGAGCAGAAGTCTCCTACATGGAGCATGAAAACCTTCTCCGGGAGAACAAAAGTCTCCTTACATGGAGCATTAAAACCTCCTCGGGGAGAAACCTCCTCGGGGAGAAACCTCCTCCGGGAGAGCAGAAGTCTCCTACACGGAGCATGAAACCTCCTCCGGGAGAGCAGAAGTCTCCTACATGGAGCATAAAACCCTCCTCCGGGAGAACAGAAGTCTCCTACATGGAGCATGAAAACCTCCTCCGGGAGAACAAAAGTCTCCTTACATGGAGCATTAAACCCTCCTCCGGGAGAGCAGAAGTCTCCTACATAGAGCATGAAAACCTCCTCCAGGAGAACAAAAGTCTCCTACACGGAGCATTAAACCTCCTCCGGGAGAGCAAAAGTCTCATACATGGAGCATTAGAATCTCCCCGGGAGCAAAAAAGTCTCCACCCCTATGGGAGCAAGAAAGACTCCGAAACGGAGCAAGAAAGTCTCCTACGGGAACAGAAAAGTCTCCACCTAACAGAGAAAACTAATCGGAGCGTACGAAGCCCGAAACTAAATGCATGGTTATTAACCGAATTCGGTAGTCAATGATAGTCATTTGAAATATAACACACGACAACCGAAGATCATAACCTGACAAAATTTAACATGCAAAATACTAAAACCTCTGATACGAAGCATCGAAGCACGTCCAGTGCAGAACTTAGAGCCTCCGATACGAAACACCAAAGCACACCCAGTGCAACTATTAATAATAAAATAAATAAATAACATAATAAAGACTCCATGAAATGGAGTACCCACAAATCTGAAAGTATTAATCACTGATGAATCCATCACACAACCCAGACTATAAATGGGCGACGCTCAATAATTATATACGGCAACCAAGCCACTAAACCTAGAGTAAACTCTAATGAAATTGATATTCATTTCACCATCGGAGGTGATTACAAGATGTGGGGATAAACCCCAAATTGAAAGATTTAGTGAATAATAATAATATAACAATAGAATCAACAGTGGAATTCGATTAAGGTTTTCGTATTCCATAAGTTTTACGGAATCAAATTATCTACGAAAAGAACATTCAAAGGGACAAAGTCCTTAAAAGCTATACGAAACCAAATCGCCTTCGAGAGGAATCTCCGAATGGAAACCTTTCAAATAAGCACGTTGAGGCTATAATAAGACTACAATAAGCGGAGCGACCGTATTCAACACCGATCCAAATTTATCTTGAATTATATAGAGTTATTCAAGTTCCCACCTCTCTTACCTAAAACCTCCAGAGCTGAGAACTTGAGGGGCTATTGTTGGACCCAAATGTATAACATTCAGGAGACATAATCAATAGAATATACACACACAAATAACATAACACACAATGATGCGTACACCGCACATACGTGCAAAGCACATATAAACTCTATAAATAGCCTCTTTTACAACAAAACAATGGGGGAATGAATTCTGAATGGCTGGGCGGGCGAGTGGCCAAAAAGCTCTGAGGAGCCTCATTTGACACATTTTTACACTCAACAGTTTTTATAGAGAAAATCGAGGAAGATGATAGACTTTTGGTTATTTTAATTATGTGGTTTAATTGAATAAATTTGAACTCTGGTTTAAAGGAGAATGTGATGGGGTTTTGATGGTTTATTGATCATGATAATAACCATTAAGATAATATATTTTAAAAAGTTTTATTAATTGAATTATTGTTTTTATAATTTTATTAATTGCTATCATGTTTTGTTGTGAATGGTTTAAAAAGATGATATAGGAAAAGTTTAAATAATTGTTATCTTGTTTCATAATTGTAATCAAATTGTCTATTCATCTTGCCCTATTAATATATATATATATATATATATATGATATATGATATTAAAATAAATAAATAAATAACATTTATGATTGTCACGTGTCACAACTACATCAAAAGGTGAAAAAAAGTCTATTATATATATGATTTTTTTTTTTTTTTTTATAAATATGATTGGAGATGATTTTGAGAGTTAAAATAGATATATAACTCTCCATTGGAGATGGCTTAATATGCCTATTTTAACTCAAAAAAAATCATCTTCCATGGAGAGTTATAACAAGAGTAAAATAGGTTGAGAGTTGTTTGATTGAGTTAAAATGTTAAATATAGTAAAGTTGTGAGGGAGAGTTATATGTGGGACCCATAAGAAAAGTGATAGGACCAGTATTTTGGATGAATTAAATAATTATATTTTTTTATTTTTATGGGACTCGTGCCATAATGAAGAGACTAGATAGGTGAATGTGTTAGACCCGAACACCCCGGTTAGATTTGTTGATAGTTGGAGATAAATAGATCAAATTTTTTAACCGTTGGAAATGGACGGGTCAGATTTACTGACCTTTAGAGATGAACGGTATACAATTTTTTAGACATTAAAATTTGAAATAAATATACTTTTATCCAAAAAATACTAGAAAAATAAAAATCAAAATCAAAATAGTAGAAAAAATCAAAAAGCTTTCCAACGGCAAGTTTTAAAATTGCCTATATATACTCCATTTCTACATAATTTTATATTACATTCATCTATAGTTTGAGTTCCTAATAAATTTTTACATCAAATTAAATTTTTTTAATGTTATTAAACTTGGTTAATTTAAAAATATTTAAAAATATTAAATATTAGTATCATTTTGAAGATCTCATTGAAAAATTTACAATGCTATTATTTTTATCAACGTTAAAGTTTATAAATTACAATAAATTGGTCGCTTATTAAAAAATAGGCATTATTAAATTTGTTAGAAAAATACCACTCACCGATTTCACTCTCAGCACTACTGGAGTAAAAGTATATATAAGTATTACTCTCAATACTATTTGAGACCCAAATATAAGTATAGTTCTCATTTTCTATCGAAGATGGCCTGCTTCAAATAACTTAATAACTTATGTTGATCATCATCAACGATAATGTAATAAATCAAATGATATAAAGTATGGTTAAACTATTTTTCAATATAAAAAAAAAAAGTCAAACTAATTACACGTTACATTTTTTTTTTTTATAATACGTACAGTGGTGTCAATTCAAATTCCCTAAATCATTATTAGATTGAATCATTGAATGGGTTTCATCATGTCATATTAGACGGTGAGATTCAATTAATCATATTCTTTACCACCGGTTTAGTGTTACAATACGTTCATTTCAAGTCGTTCCACCACCGATCGTATATAGAAAACAAAGTAAGAAAAACAAAAATTTCCTCTTTAATTTATCTCACTCATGTTCCCCCACCAAGTTCATGCGCCAAACACGTCAATGAACAATTTATTTTTTCCGTTCATTTTTTTTTTTTTATAAATCTTTAGTTGTAGCCAATCATAGAATTATTAATATTTTTATTCAAATAAAATTGTATAAATCAATGGAAAATTTGGGCTAGTGAATTATTCCGTGACGGTTTCAACTGGTGGAAAAGTTCTTGAACGTGTCCAATGCAATGATGCATCATGCATTCCCCACTAGAATGTTGCCACGTCACGATGCACCAAAGTTTTTGACCAACCGGTGATCGGTGCAGTTGATTTTCTACATCATCAATGATGGGAATGCATATCCACCACACACGAATCGCAGTAATTGGACCCCATTAAAAGTGCTTCGCTCTGAATTTTTCTCTTATGTACACACATTTTAGATATACTTCGAACAACTGAACATAATAATACATATCACTGTAGAACATATATATTATTATGATTGAAGTTATATTATAGATGAAAAAAATTATGGAAATTTTTATTTTTTTTATTGAAGTATTATATTATTATATAAATTCGAAGTTTTTTTTAAAGACAGAGGAGGACTCAATCCTGCACGGTGATTTGTATTATTATGTTCAAAATATATAATATACCTAACATTGGACCATTGATGCCCTTCCGAGAAAAATTGCATATAGACCACCTTATAAACGAGTGAAATAAGGGAAAATATTACTGTGATAAGTGGGTTACATACTGGCATTGCCATTTAAGTGCAATAAATATAGATCGCTATTCACCCTACATGTCCCCTCTTGAATTATCTGTATTGATAGGACTTAGAGTCTTCCTCCCTTGATAAAATGTCAAACCTCTCAAACCTCTCATTTAAGATCTTGGGTGCATTCCACTGTAATGTTATGATGTTGCCACTTAAGCCATCCCCACTGTAATGTTATAACTTATAATGTTACCAGGTAAGTCATTTTGCTTACGTGGCAACATCACATAACGGAGATGTATAGGTGCATTTTTGTTCAACCACACTAATTAAGGTGAACCATTACCACCCACTCCAGGTGTTGATACGTGTTTCAAACTTTGAGTTAACTTTAGGTTAAGTTTAGGACACGTGTCAACACCTGAAGTGGGTGGTAATGGATCACCGTAGTTAGTGTGAGTGAGCAAAAATACACTTGAGATGTATGCTGCATTCTGTTCCAATAAATTATTTTTAAAATTAAAAATCGATGGAGTAAATGGTTTACTGGATTCTAATCAGATATATATTTATAAAATAAGGGTGAAAACTCTTCAAATATATATATATTTTTTGATAATCGAAACAAACAAACAAGAAGACTAACAGCACCCCGGAGCACCCGTAAGCAAGAACTTGCGAATACAGGGAGGAAAATCCTCAATCCAAACACAATCTTCAGAAGAAGAGAGAGCATTCTTAGCTAAAGTTTGGGCAACCCAATTTGTATTTCTATGCTCATACCTCAGCCTACAGCTAGGCAGAGACCTCATAAGCCTCCTTATAGCATCAATCACCAGACCAATCTCTGAAACATGCTCTTCCATATCATTCACCAAGCTGACCACCACCGCAGCATCTGAAACCAAATCCAACGGAACCAAACCTGTCTCACAAGCAAGCTGGATCCCCTTCAGAATTCCCACTACTTCAGCCACTGCAGGATTATAAAACGCAAAAATTCTCTGCAAGCTTGTAGCCATGACACACCCCTCAGAGTTTCGGATCACTAAACCAAAACCCACAACACCCCTACGAACATCAATCGCAGCATCAGAATTAAGCAAGAACTTATTCGGATGCAGAGCCACCCAACTGGTGGAATTAACCTGGCCACAAACAGAACTCGAGCTAGAAGGAAGAGCAGCAGAAATATTGTACTCATTAATAAAAACACTGGCCCATTCAAAAACACCTTCCAAACCCAAACTAGACAACCCATGAATTACCAAATTACGGTTACTCCACACTCTCCACAAAACCACACATAAAATCCACATATCTTCAACATTCAAAACCTTAAAACAGTCAAGGATAAAATCAATAAAGCTCAAACCTTTCCCCTTTCCAATCTGCTGACTGAGAGGCCAGGAATTTCGAACACTTTTAAGGGCTCTGCAGCTCCAAACCGCATGAAGAGAAGACTCCACCTCCCAATTACATACAGGACAAAAAGCTGAGACATCAATACCTCTTCTTTGAAGGTTCTGCATAGAGGGGATCCAGTTAAAGCATGCCTTCCATATGAAGCATTTAATTTTAGGAGGAATATTAGCCTTCCAAAAAACCTTCCACCAATCCACCAAAGGCCCTCCGTTAGACACACTAGGCACCGCCTCCTGCGAACAGCCAGCCCTATAACCACTCTTCACAGAAAAATTACCACTGTCCTCATAGTGCCAAATAATAGAATCAGCAGCACTTGAGAAACCAATTGGGAGACTCAAAATAGAATCTCTATCTTCTTTAAGGAAGCAAGCATCAATTAATTCATAATTCCAACTCCCAGAGGAATTGAACAAATGACTAACTTTTGTCTGAAATCCCAACAGCGGAGGGGAAATAACCTGAAAAGTAGTAGGCCTCGGTAACCACTTATCAGTGTAGACTGAAATTGACTCTCCATTGCCAACTCTCCACCTTAACCCAGAAGACAAAAGTTCACTACCCCACACCAAACTTTTCCACAAAGCTGAACTAGAACCTTTCACTTCAACCTCTAAGAAAGTGGAATTGTGATAATAGCACCCTCTAAAAACTCTTGCTGCCAGCGATTCCGGAACCTTAATAAGCCTCCAACATTGCTTAGCAACAAAAGCTTTGTTGAAGGTTTCCAAATCTCTAAACCCTAAACCACCTAGCACCTTCGGCTTACAAAGACGAGACCATTTAGCCCAATGCAACTTTCTGTTCTCAGAATCCCCACCCCACCAGAACCGCGCGCAAAGACGATTAATCTCTTTGAGCAGACCCTTAGGGAGTATATAGAGGCTCATAGAGTAAGTGGGAATGGATTGTATAACTGATTTGATCAGCACCTCTTTCCCTCCCACCGATAAGAACTTATCTTGCCAACCCTTCATTCTCTTCCAAACTCTGTCAATAATATCTTCAAATAACTTCCTCTTATTCCTCCCCACATAAGTGGGAAGACCAAGGTAATTTTCCAAGTTTTCCACTACCCTAACACCGAGCACCGCTGCCATAGCAACCCTATCAGACCGCACAACAGAGGGGCTCACTACCATAGCGGATTTAGCATAATTCACAGTCTGCCCAGAAGCTAACTCATACTTTTTCAACACCTTAGCAATCGCCTCACACTCAGGAATATAAGCTTTAGAGAATAACAGACTATCGTCTGCAAAGAAAAGGTGAGAAATCACTGGTCCAAACCTGCTGCTTTTATACCCAGAAATTGACCCATCACAATTAGCACTGTGCAAGAGGCAAGACAGTCCTTCAGCACACATCAGGAACAGATACGGTGAGATTGGATCACCCTGTCTGAGACCTCTGGTAGGTTTCAAATTCCCAACCACCTGCCCATTAATAATAAACGAATAAGAGACAGAGTTAACATAACCCATAATCTTGGTAATCCAAGAATCTGAAAAACCCAACTTTTTCATCATTTGCTCAATGAATCCCCATTTCACCCTATCGTATGCTTTAGACATATCGAGTTTAATCGCCATTGAGCCCTCCTTTCTCTTCCTACGCTTCAACCCATATAGACACTCAGACCCAATCATGACATTATCTGTAATTAACCTACTCGGAACGAACGCACTTTGTGTCTCTGAAATTATCTCCCTTACTACTAATCGAAGTCTGTTAGCCAAAGCTTTAGCGATAATCTTATAGATTACATTACATAAGCTAATGGGCCTGAAATCGAAAATTCTCACAGCATTACTGACTTTCGGTATAAGGGTAATAAGAGTACTATTCATTGACTCTAAAGAATCACCCTCATTCAAATATTTTAAGCACACTGCCGTAACACCAGGCCCAACCGTATCCCAAAAACGGTGGTAAAATGTTGTCGGAAAACCATCTTTTCCAGGTGCCTTAAGCGGACCAATATCGAAGACAGCTTGACGAATATCAGCACTATTGAAACTAATGTCCAACATAATCCTTGATTGATCAGTGAGTTTCAGCATCACACTGCTCAACACCTCATCCAATTGCTCTTGGGGTGGGTTACTAGAGGAGAACAGCTGGGAGAAATAAGAAGTAATAATATTCTCAACCTCAGCCTTATCAGTTTTCCAGGATCCATCACCACCAAACAGTCCAATAATTTTATTACGTGCTCTTCTTGCCGTTGCTCGTTGGTGGAAAAACCGAGTATTCTTATCACCTTCTTTCAACCATTGAATCCTAGCCCTCTGACGCCAAAAACGTGCCTCTTTACTCAGCAAAACATCAAGTTGATTCTCTACTCTTTGAACCCATTTCCACGCACCTAAACTGGTACAACTGTTAGCCCTCTTAAGCTCTTCTTTTTTACATAAGATATCCACCCTCATTTGCCTCTTCCTCTCAACGTTCCACTCCCCCAACTTAAGAGAGCTTTCCTGAATAAGCCCAAGAATAGTAGGAATGGAATTTTGAGTATCACCCCCATTCCACACAGAAGAAACCAGATCCTTACACCCCTCCTCATCAGCCAAACAATCTTCAAAAAAGAAACGTTTGCCACCAATATTACGATTAGCAAATCTTCCACCCCATTCGGCCTCACTAACAGAAACTAATAAGGGCCTATGATCTGAACGCCAATACTCCAAATGATGCACAGCAGACCACTGAATCATATCTGTCCACTCCCTAGTACCAGTACAACGATCAATTCGTTCTTGAATCCTCCCATCTCCCACTCTTTTATTACACCATGTATGCTTCGGACCATCGAAACCCATATCAATCAACCCACAATCGTCCAAAGCTTCCCTAAACGCAGCTACACTCTTCCAATCTTTACACACACCCCCCTTCTTCTCAGCATTACTCAGAACTTCATTAAAATCACCAATACAACACCAAGGTAAATTAGACAGACCATTCAAACGACATAGTAGCTGCCAAGAATGCACCATTTGGCTTGGGTCAGGATCTCCATAGAATCCCGTAAGCCGCCACACTTTCTGCCCATGAGAAATCACTTGAGCATCAATATGGAATTTCGAAAATGATCTCAAGTCCACAGACACCGAATTAGACCAAAATAGACACAATCCTCCAGATCGACCAACAGAGTCCACCACAATCTTACCATAAAAACCCAACAAAACCCTTAATTTTTCTAGACGAACCTGGTTAGATTTAGTTTCCAGAAGCATCATAATATCATGACAATGATCCTTTTTGAGTTCTCGCAGAACTCGGAATGCTTGGTCATTGCCCAATCCTCGAACATTCCAACTGATGAGTTTCATTGTATCTGGCTGGCCGGTAGAGATCGACCTGCCGATATCTGAGACTCCATCTCCACTGTATATTCATCACTGATAGCTCTAGTTTGCGCACTCAAATCCTCTCTAGCACTTGTCTCCCAACTCACCCCTTCCTCAATCAATGAATCCCCATTTGGCCTCAGTGACAAATCATCCTCCAATTTCGGACTCGAAATCTTTTGTCACTTAATCGATCACTTGCTGTCTTCACCAGAGCCAAACATATTTCGTTTACCTAATTACGTCCCCAAATTAGACAAATCTTTCCTCTTCACATCAATCCGCCAGACCCATTTCCAAGACCCAGACAATTTGGGTAATACTTGTTTCTGAGAAGTAGACCCATCTTCCACTCCTTTGGGCCTCAACTCACTCCCTTCTCCAGTCTCCCTAGAGCCGGTTGGGCCTAACAAACGAACCGTATCATTAACCATTACTGGATCCTGAAGAGAGGTAAGGCCCAAACCGATCTCACAACCCATACCCAGATCTGTATGTACCATCTCAGAACCTACATCGCCTAGGCTACCTGTTTTTTCATGAAATTCTGAAAAATCCGAATCGTCAGCAGCCTCGAGACCAGAGTTCTGACATCCGTCACATTTACTTTTCCCATGCACTACATCACTTACAGACCCATTAATGTTACCCTTACTTCCGCTGCACGTAATCGTAGAGATCGAGGCTCCCTGAATCTGTGCTTCCCTATTCACCCGTAAACTATCAGGCCGACCACCATCAACAACTGGACCTTTCTCCTTATTTCGCCAGGAACCTGAAGACCTCTGAATGTCTCTTGGACCAGAGAATCCAGAACCACCATCCATCACCTCTCTACGTCTTTGGTTCAGACCTCCATTCCCAGTCCCAAAGAACTGTCTCTTTGGAGGGCTTGTAGTTCTCAGCCATGCACAAAGTCTGATATTAGCTTCAGTTGTGACCTCCCGAAAATCCCCAGCCACAGAACACTCCCTTAAAGTATGCCCCAATCGGTAACACTTATAACAAAAATCTGGCATCCTCTCATATCGTAACAGCATGGTGGAAACCTTCCCTTCACCCATAAGATCCACACGGAGACTCCTTCGTAGAGGTTCATCGACCTTTATCACCACACGAACCCGGATAAAACGATTCGAACCATTCTTTCCAGCCTCTAACTCAACCTTTCTCACTGTACCAATCATATTACCTAAAAAGAGACCTATCTCTTCCGACATACACAGAATAGGCAAATTATGTATTTGGACCCAAAACTCCGTACTATCAAACAACATAGTAGCAATCTCTCCCATTCCTTTAAGTTCCTCCATTATTATAATAGCACTATCAAACCTCCACGGTCCTCCTGATAGTATCCTTTGTCTGGCCTCTATATTAGTAAACTGAAATTCAAATATATTATCTTCAATTGGCTCAATCTCTACACCCCCATTAACTCTCCATATTCTTTGCATAACATCCCTAAAAGCATCCTTATTCACTACCTTTGAAGTCAATACTTTCCCAACCAAACACAGAGCCAGCCTTTGCTCCCCCTTATCTTTTAACTTAACATCAAGAATTTGAACTGGACTCTCCTTTTCTCCAATAGAAAGAGCATCGCAAAGAGCCGCTATTTCTATTTCATTCATGTGGTACAAGACACAAGATTGAATCCGCTAAACAAATTATACAAGGACACAAGATTGAAACAGCTAAACAATATCTGAACCAACAAAAACACTAAAAAACTCTCACCTTAGGTAAAAACCTGAGAGAGAGACTTTTAAATGATTCCTCAAATATATTTATAAAATAAGTATATGATAAGCTCAAATCCAAACAACGAACATTTAAGGGAGATCCACACAACATTTGAGGGGATGTGAGCGATTATATTAACAGTAATAATTTGATTTGTGAACTATATTTTGTCATAATTGTAAAAAATTAGATACTGGGGACGTAATCTATATCATCTGGAGATTTCGTGGATATATTATACGATCATCAAGGAACTTTTGAGCTGTTGTTGTCTCTAATAATAATGGATATTAATAAATAAATAAATAAAAACTTCAATTCAATAAAGTTTATATGGACATGTGTCTACATTTTAACTATTTTTTTTCGGATAATGATAGACATCTAATATTTTTATCCATCATTTACGTCCAACTTGACGTGGCAGCTTACATGGAACTTCCTTGTCAGCTGCCACATCATCATACTTGCCACGTCATCATACCTTTTAATTTTTTCCAAACCTTAATTTTTAACTCATTCAATTTGTAAATAAATAATTTATAAAATTATACAAAAAATAATAATTAAAAAACATTTGAAGAGAACTGAATAGATTTCCATATCTCTTCAAAAACTTTTTTTTTTTTTTAGATCTCCATTTAAAGGTCTGGAGTTCCAGATCTCTTTAAACAAAATAATAATCTCTTCAAGCCATGGAAGCATAATTCATGAGTTTCGAAGCTATCTCTGTGTAAACAGACAATTTTTATAATGGGTTTTGTGTCGATGCATTTCATGTATGATGATCCGTCATCCATCCAAACACATGAGTAATCCCTTGTTATCAATTCTTTTTGTGTCTGCATATTTGGACCACTTGAAAAAGACTTGGAGAAGCAGATCCACAAAATAAAAAATAAAAAATAAAAAAATCTGGAAAAAAAATTGAAGCAGATCGAGATGGAGTTTACTCCATCACTACATTGTACTCCCTTGTTATCAATGCTATTTTTATTTTATTTTATTTTTTTTATGTAAAATTATTTTTTTACAAATTAAATGGAGTTAAAAATTAGGGTTTGGAAAAAATTAAAAGGTGTGATGACATGGTAAGTGTGATGATGTGGCAGCTGACAAGGAAGTGTCATGTAAGCTGCCACGTCAAGTTGGACGTAAATGATGGATAAAAATGTTAAATGTCTATCATTATCCGAAAAAAAAATAGTTAAAATGTATACACATGTTCCAATTTGATTGGTTATACACAAACTGGGATACCATTTTTAAACAGTTGATTTGAGTCCTTATTATTTATAGTTATCGGTCACTCAATTAGTACACTGTGTGTTAAATGTAAAATTTTAATGTTCGTATTTAATTGTAGTCAATTAGTTGACTTATTTTAGCATAAATTTACTTCAAATTTAGAAGCACCGAAAATGATTGATGGTTGTAAGTTAAATCATAATAATAGATGTACTATTTTGATATAATAGATTAAAATTTGAGATTTTAGTATTTATTGATTGGAAACTAAAACTATTATAAATAATAAAAGTTCACAATAATAGATAATTTTAAATAAAATAAATTGAATAAGTAACCATAAATTAAAAGTAGTTAAGAAGTTGACAATAACGGAAAAGAGAAAATAAATTGTTTTGTTTTAAAATGAAATGAAAATTTGAGAAAAAAAATTGGAAAAGATTGTAAAATAAAAAAGGCATAAAAATTATATTATAAAATAAGATATTCATTTTCCTTGAAAAATGTAAATGGTGGGACTTGAACCACCATCACTAATACAAAAAAGCAACCAAATACCGGTTTTACTAACAACTGTTATGCTATCATTGTTTTTATTTAATATTTATATATATATCTGGTTGAAAGCAAAATATATATATATTTTTTAATTTTGAGGTAGGGCACGAGCCCCACCCAGCCTTAAGGTGGGTCCGCCCCTATCTACTATAAATAGATTTTTTACAAATAGAGGTTTTTCAAAGGTTCGACCAAACAAGCTCTAAATCTGCTATAGCACACCTTGTTTCTAAGTATTTTTGTTGTTCATTAAAAAAAAGATTTTCTTTTCGTTCAAAAAAATAAAAAAAGAAACTTGGGTCAACCTTGACAGTTTATCAAATATTAATTTGATAACTGGATGGACAATCGATTACTTTTTTTTTTTTTTTTTTTTTTTTTTTGTATATACGTGGACAATTGAAAAGATTTTATTAATACAAACTTATGTAAAAATATGTGGCATTAGGAAATGAATTAATTTATAAATTCAATCAATCTTCTATGAGAAAGAAAAACGATTATGGTTTCCCATTGTCATTTGGGATCCATATATGGTTCTACACTTCTACCATTGGATTAGGGATGTCAATGGTATGAATTGAGAATGAGTTTTCCATTATCATCCTCTATCCTAATTTGTATGAGAAATATTATTCCGATGAATACCCACCTTATAATAAATGGTACGGGTATGGGGATTCCCCATTAGGGGATTAGTTCCTTACCCCATATCATCTCCATCCCATTAATTGATTTTTTTTTAATGATTTTTAATAAAGATCATATCAAAATTATTGAATAATATAAAAATTATAATACAATAGTGATAACTATTAATAAACTCTAAATAAATTATAGCATAACAAAGCGCATTAACAAACTCTAAAAAGAGAGGAAAAATTACACTAAAAGTTGTAATTTTATATATACTTTTTAAATAAATATATATATATAACGGGTACGGGGATGGGTTGGAGCGGGGATGGAAAATCCCAAAACCATTCGGAAATTAAATCGAGATCGAAAAAATTACCAAACCCATATCACAATGTAAATGGTAGGTACTAAAACTGCCCCTAAAAGGATGGGTCCCCGAACCAATGGGTAATTTTGACATACCTACATTGGATCTTCATAGTGATAAAATAAGATAATATATATATATATATTACATAAAGATAAAACATCTTTTTTTTTTCTTTTCTTTTTTTTCTTTTAGAGAAGAGGCTGCCACCTAGAAACACAGCAAATGGCAGCAAACAAACCACAATAATTAAGTAGGCATATCAGCCTGAACAACAGCAGCAACGCACAAAGGAAATTCTTCCATCCAGAAGAAATCAGCACAGTTCTTTAGCGCCTGCTTCGCAAGGCCATGAGCGACCTGATTGGCCTTTCTAGGGGTAAAGGCGACATTCAAACCATCATAAGCCCTCCTTGGAGCATCAATATTAACAAGGATCATGCCACACGCAGTATCCCGTTGACCACCCTCCATAACCCATTTAACAACCACTTTAGCGTCAGACTCAAGAACACAGGGAAACACCACCACATTCCTGACTAAATTGAATAGCCCTATAAATTGCCACAGCTTAAGCAATTTGAGCATTAAAAGTAGCAATCGTAACTCGAGAGTAACAAGCCATAACCAAACCAGAAACGTCCCTAATAATAGCACCAAAGCCTACTTTTCAACCCAAAACATCAATGGCAGTATCACAGTTAATTTTATAAACACTAGGAAGAGGAGGGGACCAATTCATCTTCAATATAACAATGACATGCAATTTTTTGTGCATCCAGAACCTAGTATTTATAAATAGAAGGAATTACACTTTTTTTTTTTTTTTTATGAGTAGAAGGAATTACACATTAATCCCTATGTTTTTGGCGAAATCTCACTTTTTAACCTAACATATACGAAAAGCCTAGAAGTTATATAAATGTTGGAATGGATTTTGAAAATTATCATAAACAATTGATAAGCTAAATTAAAGTTTGTTTCGGTCTAAATCTAACCAAAAAACATTAAACTTTCAAGGGTTTTAGGGTTTTAGCTATTGTTAGTTAGAGACGATAAAACGATTTGGAAAATCAAAGAAGTTACGTAAGGCTGAAAATGAAGTTAGAAATAAGATATAAGCAATTTTATAATCTAAATCGAAGAGAGTTCATTTGAAAGGAAAAAAATAATAATTAAAAATAAATAAATAAATAAATTAATTTCATGTTTTAACAAATGTCGATTATTATTGTTTACGGTGGTGAAACTAAAAATCTATAATTGGGAGGGCCAAATAACAAAAACTGAAAATTAATTGGTTTAAAGTTAATTTTTTTTAAATCTATATTTTTTAAATACTAAAAAAAAAAAAATTGTGGGTAGGACTAGGTAGGATGATTTCGAAAAGCTAAAAAGTCTTATAAAGGTTTGAAATAGGGTTTGAAGATTAACATTAACAATTAATAAGATAAATCGAAGTTCATTTTGACCTAAATCTAACTAAAAATATAAAACTTTCAAGTTTTAGCTATTGTCGGTTAGTGTCAGATATGGATGAAGGGTAATTTCGTCCTTCAATGCTTATATACTGTACACATCCTTCAAATTAAAAATACCAATGTAAAATCCTGAGTATGCTTTTGCTTGGCTTTGATTTTATTATTATTATTATAAATTGTGTAAATTTAAAACTCAATTACGGAAATCAATAAATGATCTTAATTTGTACACAATTTAAAATTAAAACTAAAAAAAAAAAAAAAAAATGGGGCATGGCTGGGTACAGAATTTGCAGAGTGGCTAAGAAAAGAAACTCTAACACGCCACGAAAAGAATTTATTCAGAACCCAAAAAAGGCCAGACCCAATTATTTACATGATTTTCCATGTCAATGGACTTTTTTTTAGATTGAATCTGTAAAAAAATGAAAAATCTAAAAACGAATCTGTAAAATTCTATGTAGTAGATGCAAATAAAACAATATTTTAGAGTCCGTACAACAACGAACGAGACTTTGGCGGGTGATGTAACTAAATGCACGACAGGTAATCCAATCACTTCCCAGTCCCCACGAAACCTGTTTCACTTTTTGCAATGGAGAGTTGGAGACCATCATCATCACCATCATCATCACTCATCAGACTCACTAAAAACCCAAACTCAAAATCTCTAGAGAGAGAGAGAGAGAGAGAGCAGAGAGCACACAAAAAGAATAAAAACCCAAAACCCTCCTCTTGCACCAAATCCTCTCCACCCCACCAAAAAGAAGATGAGAGAGAATGACCCAGAAAAAAAAAAAGAAAAAAAAAATATCTTGAGTTGTAGATAGATGGAGAGAGAAAAAAGAGAAATGAAAAGAGAATCAAAAAGTGGACAAAGGGCAGCTGAAAAGGAGGAAAATTTGGGAGAAAAGTTGAGGAGAGGGGTCTTGGTTGGCAAAAGAAGGGGCCCAACTACTCCAATAGTGTCTTCTTGGAGGTTTTGGTCTTCTAAATTTGAAGAGGAGGCGCGTGATTGCATCATTAAAGGAGAAGAAGAAGAAGAAAACGCCACCACCACTCACGTTTCTGCCAGGAAACTAGCTGCTGCTCTCTGGGAATTTCATCAGTACCAGTACCACAACCTCCCCATCTCTAAAATGCAGCACAGGGGTGGTAATAATGTCAACGCTAATGGTGTCAGTGACTCTAGAATACGCCGCCACCGACAGCATCAGCACCAGAACCAGCATCACCACCACTACAAGGAAAAGGGTCCTGACTTCTCTCATTTCCTGGTTGATCCAACTCCTAGTTCTCCTGACCAGGTACATGTTTTGACCGTGTACAGGTTTCAGGTTTTTGGTTTTTTAGTGGGGTTGGAGAATTTTGGTCAATTGGGGTTTCTGGGTTTGCTTTGTTTTACTTGGATGGTAATTAATTGAGTTGGTGGGTGGCCTGTTTTGAGTTCTGTGGAATCTGCTGTTTTTGTTGTATGCTATGTGCTTTTGGCTTATTGATGGTTGTGACTTGTGGATGATTTTGTGATCTTTTAGGTTTTCAGAGTTTGAGAGGGTTTATCAACCTTTCACCTTTGTTATTGATTTAACATTGTCATCAAATGTTTTCGCGGTTCTTTTTGTTGTTGATGTTATTATAGATCAATTTGTTTGCTATCTTATTTTGTCAAATTCACTTAGCTATCAAGTTAGGTTCTTTAAAGAAGCAAAGGACCTTTATTTCAAGTATGATATCTCGATTGTTTGCTTAGGAATCTCTAGTTAAATGACAAGGTTCTTGCGTCGTATAAAACTGACTATCTTGATTAGTGCCGTATATATCTTCCTGAATGTTGCAAAAGCTTTCTTCAGAGAGTATTGACGGTTCTTCACCAAGTTCCAATTAAATTTCAAACCATAAATAACAAATGAGGGATTCAAATGATGTTCTGAAAATTTATCGGAAGAAATGGAACTCTAAATTAGTTTAGGTGGGAAGGCTTTCTTCTGCCATTAATCTTTCAGTTGTTTCTGACACCAGCCTGAGAGTGCAAGCAGTTTGAGGAGGCATATTGCTCAGTCATTAATTCAGCATCATAGATCCATTGAGAGAAATCATCGTGCCCTGCAACCTGTATCTCCGGCAAGTTATGGCAGTTCGATGGAGGTAAGCATAATTTCATTTCTTTAACTTGTGTTCAAATAGTTTCTAGGCAAGTAAAATAATTTCCTTGAATAGCAATCACTCGGTTTTGCTTGAGAGATTATACCATACAGATTTATTTTTCAGAGGAATGAAGTAGGGCGACTAAGATAAGTCCCGCATAGATTGTTTTTGCTCAAAACCATATTGACATACTACTCCTAGCTTCAGCCCTTGATTTTTGTATTCATGTCAGTTATATATTATATATAGCTTGAGAGATAAATTGATTGTGACATGATAGGATAATCTTATCGTGAAAAAGTTTTTATGGTTTTGCTATTGCACACACACATAAATTAACGCACACATGATTTTCCGTAAATCCACTGTCATCACTGAAGTTGTGACCGGGACACTTTGTGCAGTGGCCTGAATGGTATTTGTTTTATATTTTTCTCATTTCCTATCATCCTCCCCCACCCAACCAAAAATACAGGTCCTTTCTTTTTTGTTCCATTTATGATGAAAATTTTATCCGCAAATGCCATTTATAACAAATAGCAGAGCTGTTTGTCTGTAACAAGACTTCTGAAATCTGAGAGAAAATTAATGTCCAATTGGCCATGGAAGCAGTTTCCCCCTAACCATGACTCTCAGGCAGTTATTTGATTGTATTGATATTTAGGCATCGTTTTGAATCATTGTGCACAATCGGAATGATTTCAAAATGCAGGCTGAGTATCGTAATAATTTACGTGGTAATATATCTTTTTGCAGTATTTGCCCCATTATTGTTGCCACGTCTAACATGTGCCGAAAGCATGTTTTCATATTGAGTCTCGGTGGAATTTTGGTAATTCTGTAAATTCCATCGATTTTATACCCTTTGCCGTTATTGAGTTTCCTGCATGTTGCAGATGGCACCTTATAACCCTGCGGTCACTCCTTCGAGCTCTTTAGACTTTAAGGGAAGAGTCGGTGAGTCGCATTATAATCTCAAAACCTCTACAGAACTTCTAAAAGTATTAAATCGGATCTGGAGCTTGGAGGAGCAACATGCTTCTAATGTATTGCATATAAGAGCATTGAAAACGGATCTAGACCATTCCCGTGTTAGGATCAAAGAGTTACTACGAGATCAGCAGGCAGATCGGCATGAAATAGATGATTTGATGAAGCAAAATGCAGAAGATAAGCTAGTTAGGAAGAGCAAGGAACAGGATCGGATCCATGCTGCTGTACAGTCCGTGAGAGACGAGTTAGAGGATGAGAGGAAATTAAGAAAAAGATCAGAGAGCTTGCATCGGAAGCTAGCTCGGGATCTATCTGAAGTGAAATCTTCACTTTCTAATGCTTTGAAAGAGCTGGAAAGCGAGAGAAAATCAAGGAAGCTGTTGGAAGATCTCTGTGATGAATTTGCTGAGGGCATAAAAGACTACGAACAGGAGGTGCATGCTTGGAAACAGAAATCTGACAAGGATTGGGCAGGAACTGCTGATCGTGATATTCTCCATATATCCGAATCATGGCTTGATGAAAGGTTGCAGATGAAGCTAGAAGAGGCTCAGACTGGTGTTGCTGAGAAGAACTCTATAGTGGACAAGTTAGGCTTCGAAATCGAGACCTTTCTTCAGGATCAACGGATGTGTTCTTCTAAGAAAACTAATAATACGTTGCCAAGGGATAGACGGAATTCACTTGAATCTGTCCCTCTAAATGAGGCTGTTAGTGCGCCACAGGATGCTGGTGACGATGATGATTCTGCAGGCAGTGATTCTTATTGTTTCGAACTAAACAAGCCAAATAATGGTGACTTGAAATCTCCCGGAGGTGAAGCTGTAGATAATCGTATTGATGAAACAGTGAAACATAGTCAAACAAGGAAACACATCGCGTCTTGTGATAGAACAAGGGGTCGACATCCATCCAATTTGCAAGTTAAGTTTGAAGAACATATGGCTCGGGCCACAAGTAATGGTAATAAGGCGCTCCAGATGGCTGATGAAGAACAGGAGGACAATATCGATGGGAAACAGATTGAAATTAGCATTTCCCATAAATCCGAAAATCGTGGCGCCTCTGAAGACGACAGTCATGTAAGAAAGAACGAACATGACGGCATTCATGGGGCAAACTCCAACTGCATGACTAGAAATCGTATACTGTTTGCAGAAGCTGGGAGTATACATCCTGAGATCAACGACTCTGGTGAGGCATCTTGTAGTTATCCTGCGTGGAGGAATCAGGCTAGTCCAGTCCGCCCATGGATGTCTGACATCTCAGAATCTTCTACAAAACTGCCTCCGGCCTTGAAGGACAACACTTTGAAGACAAAGCTTCTTGAACTAAGGTCAAAGGGCCAGCGATCACGATTCAAAGTTTTTCGAGGATCCTCTTAGGCTATCAATGAAAATTTGGCTTCAATTGTTGAGATGGTTCCACCCATCAGCCGGGAATTTGTGTTATGTGAATATCATCATCTATAATGCTTCGTAAATTCAAATGTTGCCAACCATTTCTTGATGTGTAATTTTGGAATTTAAAGTCTGTAAATAAGTGTAATATCAAATCATTCCATAGCTACAGATTAAAAATTGTGAGATGCACTACAATTTTGGGTAATTATACGCCTTTGATGTTTGTTAGAGGACTGTTGTGTGCCTTGAACTTGTTATGTGATTCCTCTTGATAATTCTTATTGATGCATTTATTGAAATTCCACAATATATAAAGGTTTGTTTCAAAGCCTACTCTATTCTCAGGTCCATGACAGCAGCGGCGTCGTTTAGGTGGATACTGCAACGACGCAAGGACATCCCAAAAGCAGCTCGATTCTACTCAGAAGGTTTGGGCCAAGCTCCAGTCTGGTCCACTCAAGCTCACTCTCATGCAGTCAGGCAGGTAGGTTCTTCCATCACTGCCTTTCATGTGTTTGATAATTTGTCTACAAGAAAATCATATCAACTGCAGCACCCACATTGCTTCTCTTTAAAACGTTAAACGTTTATGTGTCCATAATCGTCATTTAATATGATACAGTTGAAAATTGAGACTATTGTCATATATAGTTTTTTGGTGTGGTGTAAATTATAAGTTTCTGGGTCCTATGAATGTGCACTCAATTGTTGAACAATATATGGATGAAAATACTAACGGGAGGTTGAAAAAGTGTGAACTCTTAAAGAACACACGTTAACAGGTTCTCGTCTCTGCTATGCACTTGTGATCAGGTTGCAGCCATGTGATGTGTTGATGGGCACATGTTAGGCCTCTATGAATCAGCATAACTCCCCAGAAACAGAACTCTTTAAAAGCTTTTGTCATTGTGCCATGAAATCTTCTGAAGACACAGAGAAGACAAGAGAAACTTGACCTTTTTTGGGATATGGAACAGAAAAATCACCCAAGAGCCTCCCGGTAGTTTCCAGCCTCTGTGACCCCTAGACCGGGAAATGCAGCGATCGTTTTGCCAAGCAGCTGTTGTAACTTGTATTATGTTGTTGACTTGGAGTGAATTGATTTTAAATTGGTTTATCTCATCCTCCATAATGCTTCGTAAATTTGAATGTTGCCAACCATGTCTTGATGTGTAATTTTGGAATTCGAAGTCTGTAAATAAGTGTAATATCGACCATTCCATAGCTACAGATTAAAAATTGTGAGATGCACTACAATTTTGGGTAATTAAATCCTTGGATGTTTGTTTGAGGATTGTTGTGTGCTATGAACTTGATATGGGATTCCTCTTGAAAGTTTTTATAGGTACATTTGGTGAAGTCCACGGTATATAAAGAGGCTTGTTTCAAGTCCAGTGGTCTGGAATCCTGCACTGTTTTTTTTACAGGGTTTTGGTTCTCCGGGATCCTGAACCCGAGAAAAATAATATATTAATATTGGGCCGGAGGGTTTGAATAGTTGGGCTGAGTTAATAAGCTTAAATTGTATTTCTGTTAAACTCGAGACAAAGACCCACGAAGAGAGACAGAGAGAGAGACAGAGAGATGGCAGCGGCGTCGTTTAGGTGGATACTGCAACTACACAAGGACGTCCCAAAAGCAGCTCGATTCTACTCAGAAGGGTTGGACTTCACTGTCAACGTCTGCACTCTTCGCTGGGCCGAGCTCCAGTCCGGTCCACTCAAGCTCGCTCTCATGCAGTCACCCAGGTAGGTTCTTCCATCACTGCCTTTCATGTGTTTGATAATTTGTCTACAAGAAACATCATATCAACTGCAACACCCACATTGCTTCTCTTTAAAACGTTAAACGTTTGTCTCCATAATACTCATCGTTTTAATATGATACTGCTGAAAATTGAGACTTTTCTTGTCATATATAGTTTTGGTGTGGTGTGAATTATAAGTTTCTGGGTCCTATGAATATGCACTCAATTGTTGAACAACAATATATGAATGAAAATATCAATGGGAAGTTGAAAAAGTGTGAACAAAATGGGTGCATTGTTTCTTGGTATTAGCTATTTAAGGTTTGGAATTGTTGAGGATGCAAGTTTAGATGTTTGTTGGTGCAGTTGCTGCAGTAAAATGCCTAGGCATGAGCATTTTGGTGGTGAAGTCTTGTCAATTCTGCTGTGTGTTCTTTCATTGTCAATTGATTTTAACATTTGATGTTTTAAATTTGATATCAATGTACATACAAGGAATCCAATAATCATACAAAAAATTCAAGATTAATTACTCTTTGTGATGGAGAAAACCCAATAGAATTTGAATATGTTGATGAAGTCTGTGTTTTGATTGTAATTGGAAATTGCAGTTTCTAACCCAGTTTTACAGTGACCATGTCACACAGAAGGGATATTCGTCTCTGCTATCGTTCACTGTGACAGACATTAATAGCTCAGTGACAAAATTAATGGCATTAGGAGCGGAACTAGACGGTCCCATCAAGTACGAGATCCATGGAAAGGTATTGACTATTGACCTCCGCTTCTGTTGCCAGACTATTCCTTAGGTTTGATAGTTATCTCAATGTGTCGAATAATTCACTTGTGATCAGGTTGCAGCCATGCGATGTGTTGATGGGCACGTGTTAGGCCTCTATGAACCGGCATAACTCCCCAGAAACAGAACTTTTAAGAGCTTACGTCATTGTGCCATGAAGTCTTCTGAAGATATAGAGAAGACATGAGAAACTTGTCCTTTTTTGGGATTCCCTTCAATTATTGTTAGAGTTTGTTCATCCAGGTCGATCACCGCTGTACATAACGTGTAAAGCGTTGGACCTGAAATAAGGCCAACAGGGTAGTCAGGAGAAAATCGAAGAGAAGAAGCTGTTCGAATTATCTTCCAAATTACCTGTCATGTAAACAGGGTATTTTGCATCGTTAGTATCTCCGAGAAGTGACAGGAAATCATTTTTCGATCCTTTCGGAAGCACAGTTGCTCTCTTTTGCCTGCTTATTGAGCTCTCATCTTGTACCTTTAATTGCAAACCCATGATTGTACTTGGATTTTAATGAAATTGACTATTTTCAAACCTATCTTATGAGCCTGCACTGAATATAGATTGTTATTGATTTACCTGCTGAACCTTAAGGTGGAGATACATGTTTGCATGGAAAAATGGTGTCGGCCCAATATTATGAATCGAAACTCGATTCTTTGATGCAGTTTCAACATTCAGGATCTGGCGTCTCTTTACGTCAATTAGGTTGTAACTATGCCCCACAGAAACTTCCGATGAACGTATTCTCTAAAGAGAGAAGCTCAGCTATCAAAACCTTAACAATCAACATGAATTCAAAAAACACGAGAAGTGAAAGATCGAAAGATCATACAAGTAACGCATCATCAATATCGATTGCTTCAAGGAGGTCCCGTGAGATAAAGTTCCTTCCAATGCCACCCCCTACAATCTCATCTTCAACCGGAGGTACTGAATTCAATGTGAAACCCTAAGTTGAGAAAATTATAATAAGAAAATGGTCAGATTACAATTAATTAAAATGTAATGTTGCTTTGTTGTTGGGTGATTTTAGGGGGTTTTTAAAATTATTCACCAGTCCATGACTATTGAAACCAAACGCACAGCTTGGGAGCTCTCCAGCGTAAGTGTATGCCACGAAAGACAGTCCATTCGAGAGTGTACTTTTGATCAAATACCTTGAAAATTCCCACATAACAAGTTAGAATTCTCAATTAGATATAAACAATGAAGAAATTTGGACAAGATAAGTGAAATTAGAGCATACGTGTGGCCAACCAAAGCAACATCTGCATCTTCATTGTGAGCTGCAATGGCCATTGAATCATTAACAACAAGAACATCAGAACAATCGTCTTCTGCAGCATCGACATCCACATTCGAACTGATCTTCGTCTTCGAAACGAATGGAAGTATCTCCTTCCTGAAGTTGATAAGTATTATCTGCACACACACACACACACACACATCAAGAATACATTATACTACTACTGATCTATCAATATATATACATATATATGTATTGACATAAACATGTTATATGTTATGTTACATCAAGAGCAGGCACGCCACTTCCCTCCGCTGTGCCTAGAAGTTCATCCCAGTATCTCGGAAACCTGTTTCGATTATTCTTCGAAAGTGTTTCGATGAATCGATGTGATTCTGGGGATTGAACAAAAGGGCGAAGCTGGTTTTGAAGAATGAGGTCTCTAGACATTCTGCTTCTTATCAAATTAGAGAATCTCTGGCCTATTAGAAACCCCATCTGGTATGCATTTTCACAGGGTCCAACTTCAAATAACTCCAGCATTTTTATTTTTTTTCCTTCAAAACTCCTTCTATGGATTGATTATAAAAAACCTGTTGAGTACCTTATCACTTTTATAGCCACAAACATATATTATATGGTTTTTGTTTTGTTCTATAGCTACAACTTGCTATTACACTACTTGATAAGGATTACACATTACTAGAAGAAAGTTTAATCAATCATCACTGCTTGATAATGACGTACTTAACATCTTTAAAAACATTTTTAATTTTAATTATTTTTCTTCCAGGCCAAGTGCTTGGAATGTAAAGTTCGTATTATTCCACCAAACAAACTAAGCAAGAAATCTAAAATTAAGTGTCTAATCTCGTCATGTCTCGACAAACCCATGTTCGACTGTTCGGATATGATAGGTTATTGTAAATTAATATTTTCTAATCCTTTTTGTACGTAATACTTAAAAACAAAACTAAGGCTGCAAGACAAACTACTAGAGAACAAAATATTTGCAGGCAAATTTGTGTAGTAATTAATGAAGAGAAAAGGCCATTGCAACTTGCAAGCGTTATTTTCATTATAATACGAGGAGTTGGTGGGAGATTGACTAGAGAGTTTTGTGAGATTCATCGAGACACCAACCTCTCTTCCAAACTTGGATACTACAATAACATATACAAATAAATAAATAAATAAAGCAAGCTTATCGAATTTTTCTCCCTTAGATTGATACTAGTAAAACGGCCCGCGCTCTGCTGCGGGAGTATTATACCGTTTTATATATTATTTTCAATTTTAATAAATTTATTGATCTAAATTATGAAACAAACAAAATTAAAATATAAAAAATATATTAATCAAAAATAAAATGCAAATATATTTTCAAATGTAAATCCATCATCCTCTATCTCTTCTTCAACTCTTGACCATCCACTATCTCTACCAAACAATTTTTTTTCTCTCAACAATCAACTCATCTCTCATCTAAATCATCTGTTTTATCTTTGTTTTTTTTTCTCTTTCAGACAGAGAGAGAATAATTATTCATTAAAAAAATTTAAAAAGTAAATAAACCATTTGAAACTACCAATCGCTAGGATGCTGTCACAATAAATCTATGAACACATCATGTGATTTGACAAATATAAATAAGATATAATTACTTTGGTGGATATCTATTTAGTTAAACTCTATCAAAATGGTTATTAGATTGGAAATTTGTTTCAAAATGACTATTTTGGCAAACAATGACCATTTCCATCACACTATTTGTCAAAATAGCCATTTTGATAGGTAATAACCAAATGGGTGGTCACCAATGTAATTATTCCTATAAACATATTAAGATGAGCACACCACATATATCAAAAAATTCTCAGTAAACAGCAAATCAAAATATCAAACATCCAAACGTTATAAAAATCACTCCATCAGTTGACAACTATGAAAATATTCCACAAAAGTCTCGTAACAAAGAGAAAGATAATGATAAGCTTACAGCTTGGAGTTGTGAGCTTTAGTGTCCGGAAGCAAATATCATATAGGGCTTTATTGTCCAAAACCATACATTCATCTACATTTTCAACCAACTGGTGAACAAAGAGGGTTGCATTGTATGGTTCGACAACAATGTTGGAAACCTTCAAGGACGGGAACACCAAGAAAGTGAGTATCATTCGGTTTGAGACAAAAATTTCCTCATTTCGTTTTTTCCCTCATAATTTTTTTTCTCGCAAATCGAGACTTATTTTGTAAATCTGAGACTTATTGGGTAAAATTCGAGGCTTATTCTGTAAATTTGAGACTTACTTAGGCAAATTCGATACTTATTTTGATAATTCGAGATTTATGGGGTATTTTTACAAATTTGAAATTTACAGAGTAAAAATAAGAATTTTTTAAAAAAAATATTTAGGTCGTCTTCTTCATCCATCAATGGAGGATGACACTGTTTCCAGATCGACGATGAATGCTTGATTTTTTCTCTAGATTTCAACTTCTCGAGTGTTCGTCGAATAGTTTCTTATCTAATTTCAAATTTTGTCCAGCGAGAAGGCTACTCGCCTACTCGAGCCTTTGTCTCCAAAATAGCTACTCGATCGACGAAATCCAGCGAGAAGAAGTGACTAAGGCTCGATTTTGTCTTTGGAGACTACTCGTCTAATTTCGTTGTGCCTTCGTTTCAAGCTAATTTTGTCACAGGATTTTATCGCGCGAACCAACGAAGATGATGCCGTTTCTAGGCAATGACGGAAACTCGTGAAGCTGCTCAACAAAGACGATGAAGGCTCCGATTTTTGGAGCTCCTCCATTGATGGAGCTTTGAACTCCATCGATGGAGGTTTTTGAAAAATAAAATAAAAAAGGGACTAATAAGAGATAATTATTGAAAAGTGGGGGTATTTTTGTCCAAAATCAATCTTTGGTGCTATTTAAACTCGAGTTATTAAAGCGATGCTAATTTCAAAAGTCACTCTTTAAAATGTGCTATATTATATATATATATATATATATCACATGCTATGAGATGACTTGAATCTGAGACATTATTAGGCTGAATGAACGTTCTAATCACCAAGCCACATTGGGTGATGGTATATTAGAAAGTTTTGATGATTGAGATTTTATCTTATATATAATTTTCATATTACATTAGTTATTTATTTTTGAATGATTAAGAAAAAAAAAATGATAACTAATTAATAATTTACATAGAAATATATTAAAGTTGGTTAGTATTAAAAAAGATGGAGAGATTTATTCAAAAAAAAAAAAAGATGGAGAGAGATTGAGAGAAAGAGAGGACGGTGGGTGGGTAGAGAAAAAGAGAGTGAGGGAGGTGGTGAGAGTACACCCTTTTTTTTTTTTTTTTTTTTTTTTTTTTAACAACACATCAATGGCATTGTTGTAAATAAATTAAAATCCTCTCAATTTCACTGTTACGTGAACAGTGCAATTGCATCTTGAGTTTTAGTATATATATAATACTTCAATAAGATGTAACACTTATTGATGTACATCAATAAGATATCAATAACTATATCAATAAGATATCAAGCTTATCGAATTTTTCTCCCTAGTTATCTAGATCGTACATTAAGTGTTTAATCTGGACATATTTTGATAAACTTTGATTTGTTAGGTGTTGAGATACCATATATGAAGTACTTGATCTTGACAAGTCTCGATAAGCCCATAAATTATTTGTTAGCGAGATAACGTACATGAAGTATTTGATCTCAATAGGTCATGATGGACCAATGATTCGTCCAATGTCAATTTTTTTTTTTTATTTAAAAAAAATAAGTATCTATAACCTTTAAAAATATACGAATAAAATTCAATCAACGAAACTTAATTTCAAAAACTTTAGGGGGAGTTATGAAAAATTTAAAGAGTAAGGGGATTGATAATCTTAAAAAAAATAATAAACGAAGTGTTCGTGTCCAATTGTCCATGGCTATATATATATATATCACGGTTGTCTCTCTTCAATGGTCGCAAGAGACTCAAATTTCTTTCTCTTCTCTGATTTGATTATGCTTCCACATCAAATCAAAGAACCTATGAAAATAAACGACACAGATATTTCGAAACAATTGGATTATTATTATTATTATTATTTTGAAAGAGTGTTTTTTGAATCCGATAAAACGAAGAAGAAAAGTGTTTGATTTGTGAAAGAAACATCAAACCAAATGGCCCAGACAGCCCTTGGATAGGCCTTCACCCTATCAAAAACAAGCCTCTGCCCATATATGACAGAGCTTTACAGATCTTACGATCTGAAGGACTACTACCTCCTGAACCAGAACCTAAACCTAAACCACAAATACAAATTCAACCTCCACCACAGCCCATTCCTTGTTATATGGCCTCTAACTATGATCAAAACTTCCCTCCTCTGGAACCATCTTCCAATCCTGAAAAGAACAGATTTTCCAGACCTTTCATCCAATCCACTGAAGTTTTACCTGATGGATCTCTAAAACATCCCTCACAAGCTGAGCAAGTTCTCAACTGGCAGACCCATAATGCCAGAATACAGAATAGAGTCCTTAACTCTATTGATCAGAAGATTGACCTAGTCTCTCATCATGTTTCTCAACATGAACATAGCCTCCAAAGAATGGATACAGTTTTCAGAGACTTCGCCATTGATCTTCAGTCCAAGATCTCTAAACTAGATGCTGATCTTCACAGATACATTAATCATGGCTATTTTGGCCCTGATTTTAATGATAAGGAAAGAGAGATCAAAAGACTCAGAGAACAACTGGACCAGCTAAACAGAGACCATTTCCATCCTGCTCCACCTCCTTATGTTCCAAAACCATACACTCAGACTTTGATGTTCCCTTCATCACCTCCATATCCTTCATCATCCAGACCACCAGATGATACAAGCTACTTCAAATCCACTGGAGAACTTTTTCGAAAGTATCCTTCTCTTTCTCCTCCCAAGAAGAAAAAATCCACAAAAAAGTCATCTCACACAAGAAAAGACAAACAACCAGTCACAGACCATTACAGGCCTGCCTTGTACACTTCTCACCATTCTCCCACATCCTCTGAACCAGAATCAGACTCTACCTCCATTACTTCATCCCAGTCCTCTTGGAATACTATTCCAGACATTTCCACTCCAGATCGTGATCAAACAGATCTTACCCAAGTTTTCATGGCTTCAAGGACAGATCCCCAGCCATCTGTTCATACTTATGACACTCATGATGATGCCTCCAATAGCCCATATGTGGAAGAACCACAGGAAAATGCCCCTGGTCAGCCTCATAATACCAAGCCTACCAATGGTCCTTGGTTCAACCTTGATGACTCCTCTCCAGACTCCTGGAGAAAGAAGATTTCTGAAATGAGTGCATGGCTAGATTTACAAATGGCAAAATCAGAACACAACCTCGAAGCAATTCTCAGAGAATTTGTTTCTCGCTTTACAGGCTCTCTCAGAGATTGGTATCAAGCCCTCGGAGAATACAGACAACTCCATTTTGTCCGTGTACCTCTAGCTTCTCAGGCTATGGGTTACATATTCAGAGAATTTCTCGGTGATCCTGATCACTTCTACAAACAAACCAGACAAGAATTCTTTGAAGGACGTTGTTGCTCTCTCCGAAAGAAAGACATCATGTTTCACTACAAAAAGATGTCCAGCAAGTTCCACATCCTTGGTGGAATCAATGACCAAAGTCTTAAGTAGGTTTACATGAATTCTTTTCCAGAAGAACTTCATGATGAGTTACAGAGAAAGATTGATGCTTCTGGCAGAACACTTAATGATACAACTCTTGGTGAAATTCACATGTACTCTTTGAGTGCATTAGAAAAACTCTGTGTTACACAAAAAGTTTTCTCCAAGATGTTACGAGAAGGAAAAAGATATGAAACCAGCTGCAAGCAACCTTCTCTGTAGATCAAGTGCAAATCCAAAGACACGTGTACCTGCAAGACAAAGAAGAAAAACCACTTTCAACAATCTAAACCCAAGCACAAGAACAACAAGAACAAAAAGTTCAAATACTTCAAAAAGAAGTCCAAGCGTGCATGGAACAAGTCCCAGAAGGCAAAGTCAGCAAAACTAGTTCATCAGATTGAACAACTGGCAGATGACATTCCAACTGATGCTGATGTGGAATCCATCTATTCTGAACAAGAAGTTGTTGATCAAAACACAAGCTTTGTGCTTCAAGACACAGATGTTACAACAACAGATTCAGAATCCTCTGCCTCTTCCTCAGATGATGATTCAATCTATGAATCCTACCAGGCTTCACAGATCATTTCCCAGTCAGGTCCTCAAGCTCCTATTTAAATCCTTCCTGACAAATATTTCAAACCAATTGATGCCATTGCCTACTTCGACACAGGATCTCATAACACCATGATGAATCCAAAGATCCTCCCTCCTGCTGCATGGAAACCCTCCATCCATTATTTTAAAGCTGATGATGAAAAGATATTCACTACTAATCTAGTTACCAAACACAAGATTGGTATTGAGATTTTCCCGTCTTATACCATTTGGGTCCATGTTATTGGAACTCCTTTGCCTGATAAAGATATCCTCATTGGATGAGATGTCTATTGTCAATGCAAATCCCTTCGTCTCCTACCCAAAGGAATCAGATACAAAAAAGAGTTCAAATCATTTTCAGATATTCCCAAAATTTTCCCTCTGTCTGAAATCCAACCCTCATTTGAACAAATCCAAAGAAAACTACTCCAGTTTTGCTCCAATAGTCATGCTGATTTCCATCACCCCAATCCTTTGTGGAAAAATCCAGACTTCTTCATCAAGCTCCCCTTCAAGCTCAATGAAGATGTCAATCCTACAAAAGCCACTCACTCTGGCATGTCACCATCAGACCTCAGATTAGCAAATGAAGAATGTGATATCTTGCTTCAACAAGGTCTTCTTGAACAAACCTCTTCACCTTGGGCGTGTCAAGCATTTTACGTTGAAAAACATTCAGAACAGCTCAGAGGCAAGAAAAGATTAGTCATTGACTACAAGCCTCTCAACCATTTTCTTTAGAGTGATAAGTTTCCTGTTCCCAGAACCAACATGTTGTTTTCACAACTCCCAGGTGCCAACATTTTCTCCAAATTCGATCTCAAAGGTGCATTTTGGCAGATTGGTATCCATCCTAGTGATAGATACAAGACAGCTTTCTGTCTTCCTAATGCCCAGTATCAATGGACTGTCCTCCCATTTGGCCTCAAAACAGCCCCATCCTTATTCCAAAAGGTCATTACCAGAATCTTTCATCCTATTCTCCATTCAGCCTTACTCTACATTGATGATATTCTCCTATTCTCTTATTCTCTGCAGATGAGAATTCACATACCCAACTCCTTCATCATTTCCATGATTTACTCAACCAGTATGGTATTATGCTTTCAGAAAAGAAAAGTATGATTGGCCTCAAAGAAATAGAATTTCTTGGTATGTTCATTTCAAATGGTCAATACCGTCCTGGTCCTCATCTGGCCTCACAACTCCTTGATTTTCCTGATTCAAATCTCACACACAAACAGATTTAACAGTTCCTTGGAATTGTTAATTACATCAGAGATTTTATCCCTCGAGTTAGTCATTACACTTCAGTTCTTTCTGTTCATTTAAAGAAGAAACCTCTTCCCTGGAATGATCAACACACAGATGCAATAATCCAACTGAAGAAAATTGCACAGTCTCCACCGGCTCTCACTATTCCATCCTCCGGTCAAATCATTCTCCAGACTGATGCCAGTGACACCCACTGGGGTGCCATCCTCATCGAAGAAAAAGAAGGTCAAAGAAGATATTGTGGTCACGTTAGCGGACAATTCAAACCTGCCCAACAGCACTATCACACTATCTACAAAGAGATTCTCGCAGTGAAAAATGGAATCCAAAAGTTTGACTTTCACCTCAGGACAAGAAACTTTATTGTGGAAATGGACAACTCATCTTTTCCCAACATCCTCGAGTTTCGCAATAAGATTCCTCCTAATCCCCAACTGTTGAGACTCAAATACTGGTTCTCCAGATATGATTTCACTGTTAAACATATGAAAGGCCAACACAATATAATTGCAGACATGCTTTCCAGGCCTCAGCCAGTCCATCTCATCACCTCAACCAAAAGAATCTCATCAGTCCTCATGGCTACCTTAGCCTCCTCCTCATCAGATCCCTCACCAGATCTCCCAGCTCTCACCAACCTAACCTATCCTCCAGAGCTACTACAAACTCCTCCCCCAAATCAAGAACCTACCCTTGATCAGACCCAACATTTTGCAAAGTCCCATCTCAGTGTTTATTTGACAGAGCTCCAGAAAGGATGTCATCACACCCTCATCAACCCAACAAAACCCTTTCTTGACCCCTTCCTGATGCCTCTCTTTGATTACTTCACTCCTCGAGTTTTATGGTTTTTATGGTGCTTATCTATCCTCCACCATCATGCCATTGTATTTCCTCTCCAGGAACTATATGGTCATCTTCATGATCCAGCTCAACAAAACTCCCTCCTATGGACATTCCTCCAATGGTTTGATTCCCTGTCCTATTGGAGAACTCAACTCACAAAACTCATGGGACAATACAATGTTTGGAAACTTGACCTTGATTCAGCCTCTTCTGTATCCTGCATTTGGATATTTCACAGGCCCTATCGTTACAATCCTCACAAAAGGCTTCTTTGGACACACAACATCAATTATGAATGGCACACCACTTTTGACTATTCACAGTTGTATCCTACTAATCTTCAAACACTTCTGTTGAACTTTCTTTGTGATATTAATGGTGCCTATATAGATGAATGCTTGATCCTCCCAGATGTGCCCAGAGATTCCTCCAAAAGCTGGCCTCCAAGCTGGAATCCAACACCAGAAGATTTACCAGATCCAGATCCAGATCCAGATCCAGATCCAGTACCAGAAGATTTTTTTCAAGACTCACAAGACCCTATGGCCCTAGACTCTCAGGCTACTTTTTGGCCCTGTTGGATATGTGGTGCGACAGATTCAGATGATGAAGATCACATCAATTGCAATCTGTTAACAAGCCCGTGATCAAGCTCGTGCATATCAGTTCATGAACTGACACACAGCTCAATCAGTGAACTGACACAGCTCAATCAACAAAAAGCCTATTACATGGTTACTATTACTGTTTTATTAGGCTTTGAATGTTTTGTTTTAAGATTCTCAAAGTTTGCTACTATTTAATTTTGTTTTATTAGGTTTTATTTGTCTTTTATGTGTTTTGTTTCACGAGACATGTGAAATTTGGTTTCAGTTTGCTTTTTGCTTTTGCTTTTGCTTTTGCTTTTGCTATTCAGATAGTTATCTATCTGCACTGTTGTAATCAATCACGTACATGTTCACGTGATTTGTTTGTTAGCCTTGTATGCTGCTTTCCTCCTCTTATATATGAGGAGCTCTCCCCTTGTAAAAACCAAACTAAGTTAAGTTTATAAAAAGTGTGTTATCTTAAAAATGACTCTCTAAACTCTCTCATCTTCTTCTTCAATATTAATCTAGGTGATGAATATCAGTATGTAATTATCTAAGTATGCTCTGTGCTTGCCTCTAGGTTGAGGATCCTGCACATCAGAAAATGGATATTGGTCATTTGGCTTAATGGTCCTTATATCGTCTGTGGACAGTCAGTCAGTGAGTATCCTGTTTAGGCCATGGGAATGCCGCTGTGTGGGGAAAACTCTAAGACTGTAAGTTAGACGATGTAGGGTACCGGCCACCCCCGCTATAAATACATATATATTAATTAATAGTAATTACTCGCATGAGTGGGCACGTCAAAGCATTTGGCATATATGAAATATCTCATTTGACATTTGGCATATATGGAATATCTGATCGTCATATTGTATAGAAAATCACGTGCCAGTCATATCATATAATTATCTAATGATATGACCGGGCACGTCAGCCCGTTTTGCGGATGTGTCCGGTCACATACTCGTGGTCGGATGACGTGGGTCAATGGGTGCAATGATTTGAAAAACCCCGTTAAAACGGCAGCATAGCATGTAGATATTCCTCTCTTCACTTGGAGTTTGGGCCGGGTATGTGATTAAACCGGGTACAGCCTAATTCAAACAAACCTTGATCTGGGCTTTTGTTTTGTTTTTTATTTTATAAAATTTGGGCTTATTATTTGTTTTTTTAATAAAATAAAAATAAATAATTGGCTTATTATTTTTTGTAAAGAAACCTTTTTTTTTTTTTTTTTTTTTTAAGTTGTTAAGAAACTTATTATTTGTTTTTCGAAACTAAGAATTTGGGGATATTATACAACAATGTAAAAAATTTAATAAAATTAATATAAACTATATATTTTCCTGTATGCCTCCAAATTATATATAAACAATTTTGTCTTTTATATTTCTAATATCTTCAGTAAAATGGTGACCTATTTATCGTTAATTGGGTTTATGTTTTCCTGCATAAAAGACTTAAACTATATTTAATTTAATAACATTTTAAAATATAATGTGTATGATATTAATTATGTATATAATTTTCTACGTAAGATTTAAACAAATGTATTTCAATTCAAAACAAACTGCCACATAATATTCAAAGTATTCTGCCACTTATTATTTCAATATTGTGCATTGAAATCTTATGAAGACATAGAAAATACATGAGAAACTTGTCCTTTTTTCGGATTCCCTTCTATTATCGTCAGAGTTTGTTCATCCAGATTGATTACCGTGATACATAAGGTGTAGACCACCGGACCAGAAATAAGGCCGACTAGGGTGAGAAAGAGAAGATTGAACCCAAACATTCTTGATAAACAAATAATCGTTAAACCTAAAAGTTTAAGTACTCTAACATTTCGAAAATAAATCTTCGGATTTACCTTCCATGTAAATGGGATATTTTGCATCACTAGTGTCTCCCAGGACTGACAGGATATCATCCTTGTTTTCTTTTGGTAGCACAGCTGCTCTTTTTTCCTTGCATATTGAGTGCTCATCTTGTACCTTCCATAATTTTTACTTACTTTGATTTTAATGAAGTTGATTATTTTCATTCATTGAAGAATTCAATGTCAAAACTAGTAATTTTATTACCTGATGAACCTGATCATGAAGATGGAGATACATGTTTGTATGGAAAAACGGTGTTGCCTCAATGTGACGAACCGAAACCCGGTTCCTTGATGCAGTTTCAACGTTCAGGATTCGCCGTGTCTTTACATCAATCAGATTATAATTATGCCCAACTGAAGCTTCTGACGAACGTATTCTCTGAAGAGAGAAAAAACTCAGCTATCAAAACCTTAACAATCAACATGAAAACTACTACAAGATTATACATACAAGTAATGCATCATCAATATCTGTTGCTTCAAGGAGGCCCCGAGAAATAAAATTCCTTCCAATTCCATCAGCCACGATCTCATCTTTCATCGGAGCTACCGCATTCAGCGTGAATGCCTGAGTTCAATTAGGCAAACAAAATGTTTAATTAGACTTTAGATTAATTACATTGTTGAGTGAATTTGTTGAGGTTGATGATGATAAAATTAATTATTTACCACTCCATAACTATTGAAACCAAATGCACAAGTTGGAAGCTCTCCAGGGTAAGAGTATGCCACGGAAGATAGTCCGTTCGAGAGAGTGCATTTGAGCAAATACCTGCAATTAATGCCCGTTGGACGAGATGTGAGGGGTTTATAACTGAGAATTAATTTTTTTTATCAAATATAAATAAAACTAGGAAGACGTGTGAAATATCAAGAGCTAGCATATATACGTGTTCCCAATCACATCAAAATCACCATCCTCATTGTGAGCTGCAATGGCCATTGAATCATTAACAACAAGAACATCACAACAGTCGTCTTCTGGAGTATCGACATTGATCACAACATTTGAATCAATCTGTGTCTTTGAAATCAATGCAAGTATCTCCTTCCTGAAGTTAACAAGTATTATCTGCACACACACACACACACATACATATATATATATATATATATAAACATCAAGAATATACGGAAAGAGTAACTTTCAGTTACAGGATCCCGCACGCTACTGAAAATGTACAGAATTCCACACCTGATAATTTTTGTATATATATATACATTATACTAGCCAGTGGTGATATATATTAATTAGAGACTGAAAATATGAACATCATTATTACATCAAGAACAGGCACGCCTTCCCTCTGCAGTCCCTAGAAGCTCATCCCAGTACCCCGGAAACTTGTTTCGATGTTTGTCTGAAAGTGTTGTGATGAATTGTTCTGATTCTGGGGAGGATTGAGCAAAAGGACGAGTCTGGTTTTGAAGAATGATGTCTTTAGACACTCTGGTTCTTATAAGATTAGAAAACCTCTGGCCTATCAGAAACCCCATCTGGTACCCATTTTCACAGGGTCCAACTTCAAATATCTCCACCATTTTTTTTTTCTTGATCAAAATTTTCTTCTATTTATACACATATATATCTATGGACAAATTGTACATACAAATATCAATTATTTGTAGAATTGTAGGGCGGCAGGTGAAGTGGATCAAGACTAGATTTCGCTGTGTGTGCATCTGTTGAACCAATAATGGATTAATTTGTTGATTTACAAACCAACCATTACATTAAATTTTTTAAATAAAACAATTATTTATATGGGTAGCTACGTACATCATTATCAATTTATCATGAAATATAATAACAAAATCAGTTTATTATAATAAAAAAGTTTTTCTCATGTGAAAAAGACCTAAAAATTATAAAATAAAAATATCAAGTTGTTCAAGCTTGAACAACCAAAGCTATTGCTAGCTGGGTTTGAACTTTGAACCTTTATCACTTGCAGGAAAAGCAAGGGATCAGATGATCAGGACACTACACCAACCAAATCTTATTAATACATTTCATTTCACCCTAAAAAAAAAGAAAAAAAAAATTGTCACAATGAGACGATGTGGTCAGGCATGTCATCATATCGGTAATGACTCGACAATCAGGCAATGATGTGATTTCCACGTTGGCAAATGCTGATGACCTGCCAACTTTTTTTTTTTTGATATTTTGTTTTTTGGCAAATGCTGATGACCTGCCAACTTGGTTCCAGTATACTTTTATGAGTCATTGATTTTTTTTAAAAAAATATCAGCTACTCGAATATAGAATATTAATTACCGATCAGAATGGGTTGAATTGGCAATCTTTCGGCTCATCAATCTCTTTCTTCATCAATATCAATCTATTTCTTCCTTAATCTATATTGCACATGGCTATAACTAATAATAGAAAATCTATATAAATATATATATATATATATAATACTCCTTTAATTAGGACCGTCATAACTTTATAATTTCAGGATGTTCAACCATAGCTACATTCATAGTGGGCTCACAGTCCCACCTTAACGAATACCCACATTCAATATGAATGTTTGACTATGGTTGGACATCCTTAACTTATAATTTTAGGACGTCCTTGTTAGAGAACCACCATATATATATATATATATATTTTTTTTCTATTATCAGTTCGTCCTGACAATAAATATATCATGACGAAAAATGTGGACCACTAGATTTATATACTTTAACTCAAAGTGTTTGCACTTGTCAAAACTTTTACATAATCTATGGTTCATATTCTTCGTCTTGACAATAAATTTATTGTCATGATGGATTGACAATAGAAAGACTATATATATATATATATATATATATTTATATATTTATATATTTCAGCCAAATCAACCAGAACTAGTGCTAGGTTTGAACCTTGATCACTTGTAGGAAAAGCGAGGGATCAAGACCTAAATTAACCAACTAAAACACTTGTATTATTTTACAAGAAAAATGTCGGAATAAATGATCCGTATTTTTTTTTCTTCATTTTTTAAAGCAAATTGTTATAAAATATGATTAGTGATGCAGTCAAGTAGTCAACCTGAGCAGTTCTATTAATAACTCTTAAAGACACGAGGTTTCAGATGCAGAATATTTCTTGCGGAATCCAACTCTCTAACTATATAGAGTCGAGATCACAGAGTATGCATTACGCAACAAAAATGAAAACCGTCCAAGATCTTGCCTCGGGTTATATATATAGTATGTATTAGTAACTCCTAAAGAATGGGATGCATATATAATATAAGACATGGAAGTGGAGTAGAGCTAACTCCGCAGAATTTGGTGTGAACTTAGATATGATTGCGAAAATCGAGTTTCTGGACCACAGGATCATCAATTAATGAAAAAAAAAAGAAATAAAATAGTGTTGAAATTAAACTTGAGTGTTCTTTTTTATTCTTTTGTCCAAGATGTCAATGATCGATGTGTGCTAGTTTGAATGTTGCTAGCTAGCTTGTGTTGTGCATCGAGGTGCATGCCTTGCAAGTCCACAAGAGAATGTTTTCCTGTTTGTCGAACAAAAAATAAATAATATAACCATTTCAGTGTCGAACCCATGTATATATAGCACTCATTGATCTTAATTAGAATTCGATGAGATGAAATTGGTCCAATACTTCAATCATACCCTCACGTATACATATTATGAAATTATAAGTCGAGTCGTGTCCCTATCATCAAATCCGAACAAAGGCTTTGATGCTTGAATGTGGTAACAAATTAAGGCACTCTAAGCACCAACTTTCCTCAAAATTTGTAAAATATAACAGTATATCTTGAGAAGAGAATTTCCTCTTTTTTTACTGAGAATTTGAATCATAAATATGTTACTGAAAATGAATTTTTTCTGAAGTCTAAACATATCTTAATATTTCAAACCACTCATTATCGATAAATCTCACATGTTTTAAGGTCAATAAAAGCTCAACAATATGTCAATAATTAATAATATTGATTGCTTGATTGCTTGCTTAAAAAAAAAAGAACATTTTCCTTGGATAAAGCAGTGGTAGACAGGTAGTAGAATAGTAGATTAGATATCATATGCTTTTAGCTATAAAGTCGGTCCTCAGTCTTGGAAAATCATCAGCACTTCAATTATTTCTTTGATCACTGTGTGCTTCAGTGAAAACTTATTTATTGAGTGAGGTGAGACTTGAGAGATCAAACCAAGAGAGATATATATATTGATTATGACACATTATATCATCATCTCCGGTCTCAACTGAATCTTCCAAGTTTCCAACAAAGTATACAAGTTCTAGTTACTATTTTCGGCTCATTATAATAGTATATATAGATGACAGCAGAATCTAGACTAAAATTTATACCAAATTTTCCCAATATATAACATAAATTAAAAGCCAATTATGGTGAAGATTTCAATTGTCATCTGCTAGTAAACTTCATATATCATCTCTAATAATATTACCATTTATTTGCTAGGCAACTCCTCTGATCACTAATGACTAATGAGTAATGACCTTTCCCAAAAGAAAACATTGAAAACCCTCTTCACCACATGAAGAAAAAGAAGTTCTGTTTTGTTGTTTTGTGAGTCTAAAAAAGTTGAGCTAAAAAATCTTTCCATTGTCACATCATGCAAGTATGCCTGCTAGCAGAGAAGAAATGATACACATATGACATAACAACACAAGAAAAAGAAAACAGTCAAGATCCAAATCCCCACAAAAGATTTAATTTTTATTTTTTTTATTTATAAAATGTTTTGATAGGACAATCTGATTAAGAAATTAATCCAGTTTATTAAACATTTAATTACTTTTCCAAATGGGTTGGAACAGGAGGTCCCAGAGAATAAAGAAAGATATGGAACATAATCAAATTTATTTTTTTACAATCTATGCTTTTGATCTTCATATATATCTTATTTAAATACAAAATTTCTTGCCATCCAAAATTTGAATCCCTTATTAAAAGATAAATTGCAGAAATATATGTTTAATTAGCTAAAAACATGTAAGAGAAAATTTTAACCGAGTAGAAAAGAAATCAATGAATCAGCATCAGAACAGTGGGAGATGGGCACGTGTAAAATTCCCATTACATCAAAAATTATTATAGTATATTTTTATTTTATTTTCTTTTACATCAAATCATACATGTATTTACAGATTACAAAACAAACAATAATATTATATATATATAATGACAAAAAACAATGGCACTTATGTTGTTTAAAGATGGTGCAAAGATAAATCATGAAAGAAGAAGAAAAAGTGGGAATAAGACTTGGAGAAAAAGCTCGTATCCATATTTAGCAATAGTGTTTGTGAGCTTATTGAGTTCAAAAATGAGTTCTGGCTAGTGGCAATTGATCTCATAAAAGAGAAATCAAAGAAAAAACATATATGTGTTGATGGGTTGAATAAATATATTTTTTTTCTTCAGAGAGATTCGATTTTGTGTAAAGATGAAGCTCAAGAGCAGCGAAATGCGGCACTTGTCATTCACTCATTCCATCTAGGGTTTCATGAACGAACGCTATGATGATCTTTTACTTTTATTTTAAAAATATTTTTGGTCCAATTTTTGCACAAGACAGTGAAAGCACCAAGTTGATTTTATTGGATTTCATTGCTAGATACCATTTGACTCTTTACAGGATTAATTTGATTTTATAGAAAGAACTTTTAATGACAAAGTTGACATTCTCTTCTCAAATGCGTGCACAAAAAAACATTGCTATTTGCTTCTTATTAATAAAAAAGAATTACGAAAACATTTTTTTTCATAATAGAGTTTCGACGACCAAAAAAAACCCATATTACAATGCTCCACACACATTGAAAATCATAATGAATGAAGAAATTACTTAAAGAAACCAGTAATTAAGGCAAGTGACAATTACAAAATTTACAGTAATGCCATAAATATAATGGAGAGTGTAAAAAATAAGATAAATAGATCATCGACGACAGAAAATGGAATTACAAGGAATTAGATGAGAAGCTTTCTTGATTTATCTCTAGGGCATTTTAATTTTTTTTGCAAGCAAAAGTGCTGTAGCAGAGGAGGATATTTCGGTAATTGGACCACCTCTGACTCTCTGAGACTTGATGATAGAGAGAGACTGAGAGAGAGAGATATATTCGTCTGGGAACTTGTTGCAGTTAGTGAGAGCAAGACCCAAGAAGGTTGTGTAGTGTTGTCGTAGAACGTGATTTGTTGCTTGTCAAAATAAACCATTCTAGCTACCTCCCTCATGCGGTGGTGCTGCTGCTGCCTTTTCAAGATTTTTACAAGATTTAGCTTCTTTTAACACCACCACCACCCAAAATAAAAACCCTAAAAACCCTGTCCATCAACCATCACAAGTTTGTTAGGCTGCTCAAAGAAACAACCCCACACACACAACACAGCTCAAAAACTAGTTAGAACATTCAAATTAAATCACAATATATATAGTAACAGTTGAAAGAGTTCCAGGAATATTACCTGTACTCGAAACCTAGTCATCAAAGATCGGCTTTTGTAAATCTTCATTAAGACCAATTAAGATCACCTTGTATATATAAAGCATGCACATAAATATATATATATATATATATATGTACACACACTGCCTTACTAGGTTAACAAACACTAGGTTAACAAACACAAGACAAAATACCAAAAAAGTTGAGATAAGTGATAACCATGAAATTAAAGAGAATGGATAAGCACAACAGCCAACAAATTGGTTTGAATTTTCGGAGGATGAAAAGCAATATTGTCAACTATATAACAATAATGTGATGCATAATCTTAGTAGCATATATATAGCATGTATAGTGTAACTGTTAGAACTATAAATTATTGATAATAAAAATAAAATAATTAAAGATCTAAGGATAAGATTGAAAAGCAAAGGGAGCTCCCTTCAGTCCAAGAACAGGAAGCTTAAGATTCAATTTGTCTCCCGCATCATTCACTCATTTACTGGGTGCTGGTGATCCTTTTCTACTCAGTATTTGGATGAATGAGTCGGCAGTTAATTAAATCCTACAACCACCCATGAGTGGACTGAAGAAAGCTCTCTTAACCTCTGAACTAACATAGATAATTAAATACAACAAATAAATAAAAATTATAAAAAGAAAAAAAGAAAAAAAAAAAAAAGCAAAATTGATGAACCCATTTGTACATACATGCCTGATTTGCAAGATAGATGAACAGATCTGTGATGGTTTCGCATGTGGAGAGTTAATGAAAAATAACCCTAACTAGAGAGAACCCACATGACAAATTGACAATCTCTAGTTCTTGAAATTAGGTATGGCCAGCAAGCTAGCTCTCACAAGTCACAACCAACAAAGTGTGAAATATATATGGATCATGGAAATCTAAGAGACTGAAAAAGAAGAGCATATGAAACAAAAGAAAAACAAAAAGAAAGTGAAGAAAGCGATTGCCACAAAAGCAAGATCTCTCTCTTTCACTACTCAAAGGGGATTGAGTGTAGTCAACAGAAGATCATGGAAGAGATCAACAAAGCTTTGAAAACTAGTATCATCACTCACTCGCTGTAGGAGCTTAATTTCTCATGGATCTGTGAGTGGAGGAATGGCTTTATATAAGCTGAAAAGGAAAGGGTATAGAGATCAGACAACACACAGTTATTTAAATATTTTATATACATATTTCTTACAGTAAATATATATTAAACTAAATAAAAGGGAGTTATTCATATTCTTGTCTACTTTCTTTCTTTGTAGTTGTTTCCATGTAGAAAAAAACCTCCCACCAATCCCTTGCATTATGGAGAGCCCCATTACTTCCCCTTTGCATATGCCCTAGTTTTTTATTATATTTAATCAATATCAATAGTGTATAGTAAGCATGAACTGTACTTGCCCAAATACTGCTTTTTAGTCTTCGAACTTCTTAAAAAATAATAATAGTAAATAAAATAAATCTTCAATGCACTATGCTTCATGCAAATATATGTATGGTACATCACCAAAGGTTATTTGAGATTTTCTCTAAAACTTCAAAATTACAAATACAATATTGGTAATTAACTTGTGTTTTTTTTTTCTCTCTCTTTTCGGAAAGATTTACTTGCATATGTGTGTATTAATGTATAGAATTCCTAATATATATATATATATATTTAAGTATTGCGTTATAAATGCATATCTCATTTGGCACACTGTATTGTAATGTATTATTCTTATACAATGTTGTGTTTGGTAATATTTTGTATTAGGTTGTATTAACTAATATAACATTTCTACTTTGTATTAGCTAATACGACATTTACCGTATTAAACCAATTAAAATGTATTAACTAATATATGATGTCATGAATATTGCAAAGTAAAACATTGTATTATATTATTCTAATACATTTTAAACTCCTACAATGCAACGCAATAAACGAGAGCCCTCATAGTTTTTTATGAATGAGAGGACTTGAACCTGCAACCTCATAGTGTAAGTATGAATAATTTACCACTGAACCAACTTCATCCCATCATATATAATTCTTTATTCTTAGTGAATTATTAGGGGGGTGTATTGGTTCAAGATTTTATTAGACAATTTGGGGAAGTAAAAGTCTAGTGGTATTGGATTAAGACTTTTTAACAAGTTAGATAAGTCTGGTGGTATTCGATCAAGACTTTTAAGATTTTTTTTAAAAGTCCATATTGTGTTGTGGTATTGGATCTAGACTTTTAAGTTTTTTTTAAAAGTTCATATTATCTTGTGGTATTGGATCTAGACTTTCAAGAGGCAGCAAATTGTCTGTTGGCATTGGATTAAGATTAAGATTTTTAGGATTTCATGACAAAATGGATTTTCTAGACTTTTTAGTGATATTTATCAATAGCTTTAACCCAAAATTGTCTTGTCCTCTCTCTCAATACTTTCTAGACTTTTTATTTTATTTCAGATATTTGGTGGGTGTATTGGTATATAATAAATGTGGCAGCCAAACATGCAAAGGACAACATAAAAATACACTTGAAAGTCGAATACCAAATGACTGATAAAATATCTCTATGAATCAAAGATAGTTTTATGCTAGATTTCCACGATCCCAACACCACCACCGGTATATAAAATCTTTAGGATTATTAGTAAAAATTGATCAAATGCTTTATTCACATAAATAAAAGATGGATTTAGCAAAAAGTAAAGATAAAGAGGGAGTTGATTTATATATATATATACACTTGATAAAAATAAAAAAATAAAAAATATATAAATAACTGATCCATTACTGATAATATCACCCTTTGTGTAAATTGGGTTCAAAGACAAAAAAAGATGGTTACCATTTCTATTGATTTATTGCATGAGCGAGTTAAAAAGATATGAGTCTCGTATAAAACCATGCTTCTATAAAATTTAAATACATGTTTTTTTTTTTTTTTTTTTGAAATCCGATAACGGAAGGGTATGCCAAAACCTGTCAAGAGCAAGCACTAGTTGACCGTTTGAAGTTTTCTTTTTTCCTTTAAAATATGTATAATTAAATCTTATATATCAATTTTTGTTGTGATTTACATGTATATTAAAAAAAATTCTTGTCATGCCCCGACCCCCCAAATTTTACCAATGCATACATAGTATGTATATCAACTTATCTCACCGGACTTGAATCATCTATCACTAATATGAAAGGTGGACGTACACTGTACACACCATTAGAGAAAAAAAAAAGATTAAAGAGCAGTGAATATCGGAGTTTGATAACATATGAATTAATGAAGTCCAACAAGCCAAACAGAAATATTTCAATGTCCAAACTATTTTATTTCCCTATTTTATGTCATTTATAGTGAGGTAGTGGGGGATGGGTTGTTGATTATTATATTTATTTCATATGGTGACATTTTCTGCACCATATGAATCAGCTGAAGGTTATGTGTTGGTTGGTATTATTTCAAAATTTTATTACTTCTCTTCATAGCTTATACTTCTCATTCAATTTTTGTTGTTCAATGAGTACCCTTAACAAGATATAGAACACTGGAACTTTGAGAGAAAATTGAATACTACAATTGACTATTGAAAGTCTATATTTTTAAGAGTCCAAAAGTCTATAAATAAAATCTAGATAATCCTAATAGTTTATAAATAAAATCTAAAGACTCTTTCAGAATCCTAAAAGTCTAGTCCTAATAATCCTAATAATCTTGCAAATCCATAAAATCCTTGCACCTAAAAATTGTCTATTAAAATCCCAATCCAATATACCCCCCTTAATCTCAAAATTCATTAAAAGATAAAAATCATATCCGAGGGCTACAAAAATTGTATTAATGTACATGCTAAAATTGGATTAATTAACTTAATTAATAATATTTGTAGGGTTGGCATACAGTACTACACGCATATACGTATCTGAGTTTAAAAGAAAGTAAAACTCTAGTGTGAAAGAATGAAACCGTAAAGATTCCAAAGAAAAACCTACACATGCTAGGGTTTCCGTTTATGCTGCGGAACATGTATCTATGGTGGACAAGTACAACCCTTATTTTACACGAGTATATAGTAATCTTTATTTGTTGCTTTTTCACTCTATAATATTTATAATTTGACAAAAAAAATATTAATCTAATTCCATTAGCATATATAATTGAGTATAAAATGACAACATCCAAATCCAAAGTTATTAATTTTATCTTTAAGCGAAGAAGTTTTAAGTTCTTTTTAAGACAGCAAAAGTGAAATATGACAGTTCAGCATGTACAGCACTGTCTGGAAAACAAATTTAATTAATTAATCCGAACATCATCATCTCCATTGATGAGAATATTGAAGAAAAACAAATCTGATATTTGAAGTACTGTAGATCACACGTCAAAGTGCCCCATATTATGATGATCATGATGGAATATTATTATATTAATGTTTGATAAGATTCCAAATTGGTTTTTTGAAAGAATAATCGTACTTTAGCTACTGCATATATATACTATATTACTATACAACATTAACCATTGAAAATGGTAGACATACAATTTACTAATAATATTTTCTCACAAAGTAACCTAGAAAGAAAGATCCTGTAAACACGAGAGATTAGAGGCCATGTAGAGTTTTAGATTAGATTAGCTTACATGTACGTTGGAAATGAAAGCAAATTATATCTTTATCTCTCATTTATAATTTTCTATGTCTGCTTAGTTATAAAGTTGGAAGCATTCGGCTAACTTTTTTTACATAAAAATAATAATAATAATAATAAAAATAACAATAAAAAATCACTGCTAACATCGCATATCGTTGGTATGTCAGGATCTGACGAATTTAGATTCTACAAACACGATTCAAAATGTAATTCTCACTCAATGAACGGTCTCTACCATAACAATAGAGCTTCATTTTAAAATCTTCAACAGATAAGCAGGCAATGTACCTTTGGTGGTTATTTATTTTATCAAGGGTTTGAAAATTCTACATATATAATATATAAGCGGTGCTATTAGCACCCTTCTACTAATCTATTTATGCCTTATTTTTAAAATTATTTAATTTTTTTTTTCTTTTCTTAATATATATATATATATTCTACAAAGTAAATCTAACCCCCACCACCCCCCCCCCCCCCCCCCCTTCTTCTCAAAAAAAACAAAAATAAAAAACTCATGTTCATTGTTCACTGTTCACAAGTAATTTGTTTTTTTATTTAAAAAATAAATAAAAATTCTTAATTCTTAAACCCTAAAATTTGCTTCTTATACACATACAAGATAGTATGAAAGAATCTAAGAATAATATAAAAAATCTGGAAGAATTGTTTGAGAATAATATATTGATATCAATCATCTACAACCAGACGAAAACGGAACCACACATACCAACAACAACTAAAACAACAAAATCGCACTAAGGATCATAAACAAAAAAAATATAATCTTTAACGAAACGAAACCACACCAAAACCACGATCAATACCACACTTTCAATCTACCACCAACAATTCAATTGACTACAGGACCAAAAAAAAATCGCATTCAAGAAGGATGGTTTCACTATGAAATAAGAAGAAAAAACAAGTCATGCGATGGATGTGAGAAACAGTTTTTTTTAAAAAAGGTATATGGAGATCAGAGATGAGGTGTATTTTTATTTTTATTTTGAAAAAAAGGTGAGATGTATTGAGTTTGAAAAATAAGTAAAAGGTTAGTTCTATAAATAAACAAATAAATTTTAAAAAGCAATTAATTTTTTATAATTAAATTAAAATTTTAAAAAATGGGACATAAATAGTTCAATATTAGCCCCACTCATAATATATAATAAAATGATTGTGTTGATAAGTTTGCTTAATTTTTGTTAAAGGTAATTGAGTTTGAATTAAAAACATTTGTATCATGATGAGAGAGAGAGAGAGAGAGAGAGAGAGAGAGAGAGAGAGAGAGAGAGAGAGAGAGAGAGAGAGAGAGAGAGAGCCTTAAATAAAAAAAAGTAATAAATTTTGAACCATATAATATTTTTAAAATTTAGGTATCAATACTAGATTAGAAAAAATACAGTAAAAAATCAGACAATAAGAGAATGAAACTCTAAACACAAAAATAATTGCAACAGCTATTGTGAGTTTGTGAGTTTGTGATTTGTGCTAGTGATATGTGTCTATATAATTATAAAACTTTAAAGATTTAAGTTGAAAAACACTTTTCTTCAAAAATTAAAATGTGAAAATTCAAGGATAAATAGACGGTTTATTAATAAATGTATCATTAATGTAGTTCTACATATTCAACTTCAAGCTGATATGACAATATATATATATATATATATATCAGACATTGTCAACATGACCGTCTATAACTTCAATTGCAAGTTGATGTGGCAAAAAAAAAAAAAAATTAGACATTGTTAACATGACTGTCTACTTTTAGACGGTTTACTGCACAACTATTTTTTTGGTTGACCGGTAAGCATTTAAAATTTACATTAAATTTTCATTTATTTCTAGTAATGAAATAAAATAAAAAACAAATATATATATAAACATTTGACGCGACATTAAATCTAAATGTGTTTTAAACAAAAACATTGAATACCAAATTTTGAATTGATTATATGCATGCCACTCTTGCATTGAAATTGTTCTTACTTCGTAATAAAATAGTAAATTAATTAAAGTCTCGACTTGCTTAATATCACAAATCTTGTTTTATTAGAAGAGAACACATTTATTTGAAGAACTTATATTTGCAAATAGGTAGTCTGTTAATAAATATATCTCCAATGCAGATATGTATATTCAACCTCAAGCTGATGTTGAAAAAAAAAATAGACATTGTCAATATGACTGTCTACTTTTAAAGGGTCTGTTGCACTATAATTTTTTTTGTTAACTCAGCAAGTATTTAAAATTGACATTATTTTTTCGTCTATTTTTATAAGGAAATGAAATAAAAAAGAAAACAAAAGAAAATTAAAAATAAAAATAAAAATTGTACATGTCATTAAAAGAAAGAGTAATGTTACATTATCCAAATTTGGTGCCCAGATGATATGGCAACACTCTAGACCATTCATTTAAATGAATGGACTGGAGTGTTGCCACATCATTTGGGCACCAGATTTGGGCAATGTAGCATTACTCTAAAAGAAATGTTTTCAAACAGAAATATTGGGGACCAAATTTTGAGTTAATTGTCTATCAAATTTATTTTTATGCCATATTGGAAGCAAGTCACTTGACATTATTATGTCAACGATTATTGGTATACAAGCCACTTTTACATTAAAGATGCTCTATGAACATAAGAGAGAGAAAAAGAAAAAGAAATCAGCAAAAAAAGTGTATTAATTACAATCTAAGTAAACTTTTACCACATGTATCATGTATGGATAATGGATTCTCCTATAATCTTAGTTGTAAATCCATTATCACGTGTCTAATATATAACAAATCAATGATCTTGATTATTTTTATTAATTTTTATGTATGTACTATACTAAAAAAATGTTTAATTAATTAAGACTATTGATTTAGACAATATCAGTAAGAGGTGAGGAGGGAATCTAAATTTGTACCATGTATGCATTCATTTATATAAATTCAAATTGAATTTGATTTAGAAATCATTTACCAAAGTCCTAAATTCTTCCGTGTTCTGTCTAAGCTACAACCCTGCAGGCTGAAACCAACTTCTAAGCACATGCTAACATGGTTAAATAAATAATTAGAATAATCAAGGGAAGGAAAGTGGAAAGAGACAGAGACAAAGAGGGGTGGAGGAATTGAGGGAACAACAAAAGAGCCAATGAAGGTTTGAATGTATGATAGCAAAGAGGAAATTATTAAAAAATGAAAAATGAAAAAATAAAAAATGTGAAGAGAAGGGGAGAGGTCAGATCAGAATCCGAGTCACTCACTCACTGAAACGAGTGTCTTGTCAACACAAAAAGGCTGCCTAGCTATTACTACTACTACCATACTTCTTCTCATTGCTCCCATTCCCATATATATATATATATATCTTTTCTTTTCTTTTCCATTAGTCCAATCACTACTTTTTCTTCTCTCATCTGTCCATCCATCCATCTAATCTCTTCTTATTTATTATTTTGTTCAATTTCATCTTATATATATAATTTATTGTTGTATTTATACACCCACCTTGAGTATATATACTGTATATACTTTGATCATCTTGAATAAAAAAACTTAGTTCATTTGATTGATAGGTCAAGAGAAATTAGAACAAATGGATAATATATACTTATCCAGTGGTATATTTATCACGGTTATATTACGAGATTATGGGTTCAAGTATTTCCTTTTATTTCCTTTCTTTAAACTCAGAATTTATATAACATTTCAAAAAATAAAAAATAAAAAATAAATTGTTTTGGTCAAATTGTAAATTGAGTGGGTGTGGATTGATCGATACCAAACCCATTTTTTTTTTTTTTTTGTATCGAGGATCTCGGACTTCGTTCAGACATCCATCTGTATGTTATGAAGTATGACAGATAGGAAACCTTGGCTACACAAAAATGCAAACGGATAAATCAGAACTCGCCTTCATCTGGATAGGATTCAAACAACTGACTTGGGAATTATCTGTGGCGCTTCATGCCTGTCCTTTCACCATCAGCTGAGCTAACACCCTGATTACTGATCATAATGTAATTGTCAAGAGTAGAGCTAAGGACTTAAGATTTTAATCACAAGTCTTGGACCACGACCACCATGGCAACTACCTCGGTATTAATACTTAATACCAAACCAACTATTAATAGAAGGCAATTCCGGTCACATTTTTTCTAACATGTAGTGTCTTCCATCTTTTTTTTAAGTAAATAAATATGTTTTTTTTCAGAAGAAAAAAAAGAAAGACAAATGATGTTCTTTTTTGGCTGTGATCTTAACTTCACCAGTTACGTTTTCGAAAGGCCAGAAACATGCAAGAAGACATAAAGCAAAAGAGAGAACCTATCTTTTTAGATTTTCGGAGAGATTTTTATCACTTTCAATTATTATATTTCCTATACCGAAGATGTCGTAAATCGACGAGAAGTATCTAATATCCAAGTCAAAAAAATTGACTATAAGGTAGTCATGTCAATAAAATTATACGGCAATTGCAATGTGACCTCTGGTTAGCCACCTAGAAAATTCATACCTCAAATAATATAACCACAACTATCACGAGATGATTTGAGTGTAACAAATTTTTATTATAAGAAGATATAAATGATTATCGGTTAATGAGAAAGTGGTTTCTGATTATAAAAATACAAAACTCATATTGATTGATGGACGTAATTTTCTTTTATATGTAATTATATATAGACAAAAAGACGAACAGTAGCGGCGTTATTAATTTTTGGCTTATTGCTACAAGTTCCAACGATACCATGATAATAGCAGAAGATTAATATTCATTAATCATTCATTATTTTTCCAAAAAAAAAATAAAATAACCCTCATGCATGGCCATCGGGAAATTCTGCTATGATTAAAAAAAAAAAAAAAGTTGATGACGGGGACAAAAAATTAATAAATAATTTGAAAAGAAAGGGAAGGAAACAGATTTTGTATGCATGTACAGAATACAGATCATATACACATTGTTTGTATTCGAAAAGGTTAACACGGGATTTCCAAGTTTTCAAAAGAGGAATTATATATAAGAAGAAAAAAGGTATATAATTGCAGAGACAACCATGAGACACCTCTCCCTTCATTGACGGGAGAGAGACAGACAATAAAGGTAATAAAATTCGCTAGCATTTTAGCAGCTGCGGGTAGAGAGAAAAAGATATTGGACAAGTAACGATGCAAGGCTCAAATGGGGTTGCCCCATGACACGACCTTCACTTTCTATTCATGTTATAGTCTGTCGGGTCTCGGCGAAATCAACTCCTTGAATTATGAATTACGAAAAGCAACCCTTACTTAGCAACCTGTTGGGACCTTTCGAAATCAACTCCTTTAATTATGATTCTAGTTTCTTATAACTTTAATTATATTATTACGTCGAGACCTAACGAAATCAATTCCTTTAATTAAGATTATGAAAGAGCAACTATTGCTAGAGAAAATGTCTTATATTTAAAAAATTTATAGAAAAATGTAAAACCATATTATGATGTGCATTTTCTCTATTACAAATTTACAATTATGAAAGCAATTCTTTTCTTTTTTTTTTTAATTACCATGCTACTCGAATGTTGAGTTATGACGTCGAGTGCCGGTGAGTTCTTGTGCATTATGTGGATATAGGCTTTTGTTGGAACAGGTAAAATTTAGTGTTTCTCTATTGTTTATTATTGTTTTGGGTTTACATATTAAGTCATAAAAATGAATATCTTTTTTATCATCAAATCGCATTTGGTGGATAATTTTTTCTGTTTCTTTGTAGTAAATTATTAGAGTGTGACTTTCTAAATTTTTATTTTTTAATTGTGTGAAGGCACGTTATTTTTATATGTTTTTTTTTTAATATATCCAAGATTACGAAAGGTATGTATGATCATCAACTCAAAAGATAAATATGATTTTTTTTTAACTTAGAAATGACTTATTTTTTAAAAAATAAAATAAAATTGAAGAGTTAAAATCATCGTTAATTTGCTATCACCTTTTTAATCTATTACTCTTTTTGGCCATTTAATTTTTTTTTTAAATAAAATAAAAAAATAAAAAAATAAAAAATAAAAAGAAGAGAAAAATTACAATATAAGTTATGATTAATGAATTTACTTAATTATGCCATTTATACACTCGGTTTTTTTTTTTTTTTTTTTTGATAATATACACTCGGGTTTTTCAAGTGGTCGTATGTGTTCTTAATTATTTCTTAATCTATTTACTATAAGTATATAACTATATTATTAAGAGAGTGTTATATTATATCACTTTGTCACTTTTAAGTTTTTAAATTTTAATGAGGTATTCTAATTGTCAATAAAGACGTAACTCAGTTGGTAGATAGACGAGTTTGGAGCTTGGATAAATGACTCTCAGGTCAGCGAGTCGAATCCTACCAATGACGAAAGTTTTCAAAAAAATACCTGGTCTCAAATTAATAAATAATGTCAAAAAAAAATAAAAATGAGGTCTTGCAATTAAAAAAAATAAATTTAATATATAATATGATTCTTTCTTGAGGGATCCTTATTTTAATTTGGATAAGGACTTTTATAAAATCATATTAATTTTTATGAATATATATGTATATATATATACATATTTAGATGTTCAATTTCTCGTACGAATTACTCAATTAACTATTTGTGTTAATTCAATAGATACCGGTAGCTATTTGGAATTTTACATGAAAAAGCCCCGACCACACCTATTGTTCTTCTATATTCATCTATTAGTCATAATGGGGCTTGCAAGAATGTCACATGTATGGTCCTTTATTAGTCTCTCTTCTGCAATCCTCTATTGGATTTATGCTATTAGGTTTTTGGTTCGATTTTTATATCTTTTTACTTTTTCTTTGTTTACTAACAAGAGTTACATAAATTACACGTTTGGAGGTTTTCACCTGAGAAGCGTAATATATATATAGTTTTTCCATTATCAGGAAATGATATAAAATATATCAATTTCTTGCATATGGTTATTAGATTTGAAAGATGCTTTGACAAGTGCATGCAGTTAAGACAAAGTATTTAAATATAATAGTCCACATATAAGGAATTGATATATCTTTTGTCAATTTGAAATGACAATAAAAAAAATTATGCATTTTCATTTTTCACTGTAGATGTCTCGAAAATTTTAATTTTCTTACTAAATTATTAATCGGTCACCTGTAGCCCAATAATTCAGATTAGTGTCACCCGTAGCCCAATACATTTCACAAAATGGGTTAGGCAGCTTTCTTTTTCGGTGAATAAATCACAGTTCGTGGTTATCACTTTCTTTAATTATTTTATCAGTAATGCTACACATCCCACATAAAATCCTATCATTTTCATCCCATCACATGTGGCATGTGAGGTGTCAAATGGTGAGTGGATACATAAGGTAGGTGAGAGGATACATATGGTAGGTGAGATAAATCATCATTAATGTGTATCCACTTAGAATTTGATACCTCACATACCACGTGTAGTGGGATGAAAAAGATGAGATTTTAGGTAGAATATTTAACATTATTGTTATTTTATAGTCTAATTTAATTTCTTGCATTTGATTGACACTTAATTATTTGTTCATGCAAGTCCAACATATCATGATGATAAATCTCACCAACAAATATGACTAATTTGTCCATTTTTTCTTCTCTTTCTCCAAAAAAACAAGCACACCGAATATCGTGCTTTCCTTTCACAATTATTTTCGTAATTTCCACCGTTTTAATAATTCAAACAAAATTATAATATATATAGTTTTTCTATTGTCAATTCGTTCTGATATAAAATATATCAGGAGTCTACATTTTTCGTTATGATATATTTTATATTTGGACAAACTGATAATAAAAAAATTGTATATATATATATATATATATATTTCTTTTCTCCTCAATACGTACCGATATAAAATACATCTTGTATATTTCACATGGACCATAGATCATAGATAAGTACATACAGATTGAATCAAAGTAGTTGAATCTAATGGTCCATATGCAAAACACTGATATATATTTATTAGTGCGTCGTAATGAGGAGAAAAGTTTCCTATATATATAAGAGAAGAGAAACCGATTAAGGAAAAACAAAAAGAAAATATAAGAGAAGGAAAACACGAAGTAAAATGTGATGTCGGAGAGAAATAAATTAAGGAAATAAATAAAAGCAAAAAAAAGAAGGAAAGATTTGAGAGAAAATCTATAAATGAAAGAAAAGACACTCGATTTAATAAACCATTAATATTATATAGTTCCAAAGGTTACTAAATCGTGTCAAAATTTGTGTTAAAGACGGTGTGGCACGATCCTTCCCGAGACTTCTCATTCAACATTTGATAATATTATATAGGGTAAATTATACTAACATACCCCGATTATATACATAATTGCACTAAAACCCGTAAAAATATCATAATAATACAAACATATCCTCTGATCCGCTGACTACTGTTGACCACCATTAGTTAGTCATAAATGAGAAAAATTGTCACTTTTGCCCTTATAGAAATAATACATAATTATATAAAATCAATTAATTAATTAAAAATAAAATTATTATAAAATAATATATATATATAAAGGTATTGTTGTGGATGTATGGGAGGAAGATGATGATAATAATAATAATTATTATTTTATTTATGATGATGATGATGATTTTTTAAATTACTATTTATTTTCCTTTTAATTAGTTGTTTAGTTTTAAATTTTAATTAATATAAAATTCTTGAAACAGACGTGGCGAGATATGATTGGGCAAAGTGTCTTTTATCCAGTGTTAACAATAAATAAAAAATGAAACATAGTTTGTCCAATCATATCTTGACATGTTTGCTTCAAAAATTTTATATTAATTAAAATTTAAAACTAAACAACTAATTAAAAGGAAAATAAATAGTAATTTAAAAAATTATCATCATCATCCTCAAAAGTAAATAAATAAATAATAATAATTAACATCATCATCCTCCCAAACATCCACAGCAATATCTTTTATATATTATATATATATATATTATTTTATAATATTTTTATTTCTAATTAATTATCTGATTTTATATAATTAAGTATTATTTCTATAAGAGCAAAAGCGACAATTCTTATCAATTGTGATTAACTAACGGTGGTCAAAGTTAGTCAAAGGATCAGAGGGTATGTTTGTGTTATTATGATATTTTCACAGGTTTTAATGCAATTATGCATATAATCGGGGTAAGTTAGTGTAATTTTCCCTATTATATATATTGACATAATGCTAACGTAGCAAGATTTTATTACATGATAGAGGAGCATTAGAATTTATATAGTGGAGAACTAGATACCAAATACACTTGGGCTCACCTAATTAAGTCAAATCAAAAATCATATTGACAATATTATATAAAATTGATCAAAAGAAAATTATATATACATGCATGCAAATATTTTCACATATTTCATCTATTCAATGTTAGCTAGGTTTAATTAATTAAACTACTAAAATGTATCAAAATATGTAAACTATAAATATGTAAGACACTCATATAAATTAAGTTTAGATATCTTTCGTACTACATAGTTTAGAATATTTTAAATTTACTATTCGTACCGTTTTTTTAACTTTCATTGTTAAGTAACATTAATTGTTTATTCGGATATGATTAACAAAAAAAAACTATTCTTAATTACTTTGTTTTGGTGCTATCTTCATAAGTTATAATAATCAAATTCGAGGATGCGTAGCTAAGAACATCTCCAATGTAAAGGTAGTTTGCATACAAATAATTGTTGATATGGTAACAATATCAAAAGACTTGTTTCCTATGTGATATACAAATAGACTTGATAGACAATCAACTCAAAATTTGGTCTCTAATGCTTTCGTCTAAAACACAATTTTTTTAACGACGCGTTAATTTTTTTTTTTCCTGTTTAATTTTATATTTTATTTCCTTACCAAAAATATATGAAAAATTAATGTCAGTTATAAATGTTTGTTGAGTCAACCTAAAAAATAGTTGTGCAATAGATAGTTTGAAAGTGGACGGTCATGTTGATAATGTCTAATATTTTTTTTGTCACGTCAGTTTGAGGTTGAATATGCATGGCTGCATTGGAGACACAATTATTAATATAACGTCTATTTATCCTACGTGACATTTTTTTTTTTTTTTCACAAGCCACGCTTGCATTGAAGATGCTCTAATAACTATATATATTCAAGGGAATCCTTGATGATAGTTTGATAAGACTTCATTTAGATGGATAATATATCTAAATGGTGATATAATTAAATTAAGATGCCTTAAGCTGCCTCTAATATTCCATACTTAAGCTAATAAACACAATAATTAATAATATATTTTGGTATAAAAGAATGGTTCCAATTCCTCATGCCGGAGTCGCCAAATGAAAAGAATATAATTTATATTTTCCAAATATTAACAAATTAATGATGCATAAAAAAAGTTGGTACTTTCTAATTATATATAAAAAAGAAGCAAAGGTGACAGAATTTAACTTTATAATTAAAGTAAATAAACAATATATTTATTTTAATAAAGGGAAAGATTCATATGAAAAGAAGGTTACTAATTACTGTCATTAATCAGCATAATTCAAAGAATGTTTTTTAATTTTTAATTTTTTACAATAACTTGTACTTTAAACAAGCAAAACACTTTAGACACACAAACATCATAGTCAATTCTTCAGCTTCTGCTTTTTATTTATTTTATTTTAAAAAAATTTATGTTAAATCAGAATCGGGATTTAAATAATTGGGTGAATTATTACAATTAAAAAAAGAAAGAAGCAGATTATAAAGGAAGTGCTTTTAAAAGTGCTTTTGCTATGTTGTTGTACTTATTCAATGATATCAATTAGATTATGTTTCACCTGAAAAAAGCCCACCACGTTTCTTTGTTTCTCAACTTTGGGCTAGATCCAAATCAGATGCTGCCAAAAGTAAAACGACAATGTTTTTAGTTTATGTCCTCTCAATTGGAGAGACGTTGGTTGTGTTGTATCGTATCGTATTGTATTATATTATATCGTATCGTATGCGTTTGTGAGATTTTGGACCGAAAACCAATTTGTCCCAAATTAGACAGGTAGGCTTGAGTTATTTTCCAAGTCTACCTGAACTGTTGCGGATACATTGTAATGAAGATCCACATGTTTTTACTTTATGTCCTTTCTCGTAGTATTATATTGTATTCTACGTATTTGTGAGACGTTGGGCCAGAAACCAATTCGGCTCAAATTAGACAGATGGGCCTGTGAGTTATTTTCCAAGCCCACAAGAACCCGAATGAAGATTCACATTCCTCGTTAGAATTATGTTTGGGCACAAATCGGGTCAGTCGTGAGCCCGATTTCTACAAATCATGATTGGCCTGGGTTTTGGCCCGTTCACATGTGTCCCATTTGTTTATTTATTACTTTAGAGTGATGGTATTTACCACCCTAAAAAACTGTAAGTACACCCCCATTAAAAATTTTAAAATATTCAAAATATTCAAACTTGTAAATACACCTCGCATTTTGTGGTAGCCAAAAATAGAACAACCCAAACACCAAGGCCCAATTTTAGAAATCCAAGTGAAGAGCCAGATGGTCTGCTGAAGCAAGCATGATCTGGCCCAATGAAAGACAAGCCCAACGTGGGCCCAAAGCAGAATCAAACCTTGACTGAGTCCATTGAGAGTCTAAGACTAAGTCAGTACTTGAATGCCCGTTATCAACTATCTCCTAAAATCTCGAGATTTTAGTGATTATCTCGTCCCACGATCTCAGACCGAGATTAATGGGAAGATATCAACCAACTCATTTTAAACAGAGTCCAACTATAAATAGGAAGGGGTCCCTTCATTGAAAGGGGGGCTTTTTCCCTGACACAGAGAAAGACAAAACAAATATAATTTACTGGTGGCATGTGGAATTTATTGCTATTATTTGTCTACATCTATTCACTATATACAGTTATCACATTAGCTCACGCTGATCCACGTACAAACATCCAACTATTCAAGCCATCATCACAATTTATCTCTTCTTCTATATAAGCCGAGTCGACCAATGCCTATTCTACAAGTCCATTCGGCTTGGGTCGTCTCAATTCAATCAATTATTCTTCACAAGTCCATTCGTTCAACACCTTTTTTCGCTCATACCTGATCAACTCATTCGACTTCTACGCACACACAGCCAGTGGAACAATTGCAAGTCTTTCAGCTCCACGCGCAGTCACTTTCAACAGTTCTAATTCACCTCTTCTAAGCGGATCAACGACGGCATTGCCTCGTCCCCTTTTAGCCATTTAATTTGCTATACGCTCAGCCCAAGCGAACCTAAGGCTATATGAACGACACCACCCATGGCTCTACAAGCCTGGTCTACGGGAATCCGAAGCATTCGACAAGGAAATTGTCAGTCCCCCAAATACCACGATTTTGACCGAATTTTGACCGTAGGATTTCTGGTTCTACACATTTTACCAAATAATCCTTTCTTAACTTTATCTTAGCTTTTTATTAATACCATAAATGATAAAACTATAACATAATTAATAGAAAATAAAATAAAAAATGAATAGCATCGGAGATGGATCCTCCTTCGAAGCCGCATCTCATACTCAACACCTCTCTCTCTCTCTCTCTCTCTCTCTCTCTCTCTCTCTCTCTCTCTCGTGCAGTTTTTTAATAAAAAAAAAAATTTGGTTGTCAGGTTTTTTTTGTTGTTGAGTAAATCTGGTTTCTGTTTTTTTTTAAAATAATTTAAATCTGGTTTTCTAGTTTTTTATTTTCATAATAGTGAAATAATTATTATTTTATATTCAATATTGTATTAATAATAATATACAAGTATTTTTATAATTATTATAATCTTTTTAATAGTTTTTTTTTTTTTTAAATAATCTTTTTAATAGTTTTACTTAAAGGGTAATGTTGGAATTTTTAAAAACTACTAATATGGGATGTACATACGATTTTATAGGGGTGCAAATATCCCCACTCATTAGTTTAATTTTTGACAATCCTCAAAACAAGAAATGAAATTTGGAATATGAAAAATTGACATATAGTCCGATCAACAATTCAATTATATTTTACATTTTAAAATAAAAAATCAATTCTATTATATTCTTGAAAATTATGAGACAATTTTTGGTTATAATTTCCAAATTTCTCATTTAGAAGCCGACATATTTTTAAATTTAAATAATTAAGTCAAACGAAATTTCATTTACGACGAGTTGAAATAACCGTCATAATTTCATAAAAAAAAATCAACAAACTATCAAAGATGAAGTAAAGATGTCAAAAAAAATTTCCTTTATACGATATTATCAAAACAATTCAAATGCAATATCACCTTTTAGTAAAGCTGGTTGTGCACATCCCTTCCACATAAATGGTGGGGGGTTTAAAATTTCAAATCACACTATACGTATTTTACAAGTATGTGTGAGGAGTTTTCTTCTCAGGTTTTAGGAGTAATTATCTCCCGTTATGAAGATAGATATCCGGACAACACATTTGTATAATTATTTCTCGTACTATTCTTGTAATACTTCAAAAAAAAAAAAAAAAAAAAAAATCAAATGTGTTATTTTTAATCCAAGCAAAAGGAAACTTGAATTGGTATTTCCAAGTCCATAATATTACTAATTTACTATACAAGTATAATAATGTTACTAGATCAATCAATATCCATAAGATCTTATAATTATGAGGCTGCCAAATATAAATTACACATAATTACATATAGATATAGTCAAATCTAGGCATAAAATATTTATAAAAATAAAATAAAATAAAAAAATCCTAACTATAAATTTTGTATGGTAAAAAATAAAAAAGACTATAAAACTTTGGACACAAAACTATAAAAACAAATACAAAATTCAAGGCACCAAAATTGTGACGTTTTCTCTTCAATTGAGGGCTTAGGTTTTTGAGGGCATGATAGTATCGAGCGTTGATCTCTTCGATCCGCGAGCGACTATGGATTCAGACTTCTCTCCGGGTGGACTCGACTCGGATTTCGGTTTCGCCTTCAATGACATCAACTTCTCCGATCGTGTTTTGAGGATCGAGATCGTCTCCGATTTGCCTGAGACCAAATCCGACGGCGAAGGTTGCTCCACCATCGCCGATTGGGCCCGCAACCGTAAAAGACGCCGAGAAGACATTAGGAAGGAAACAGGTCGGTTTTGGTTTATTTATGTCGATTTTAAAGTTTAAACCCAATATATATGTATTGTTTGTTGTACTCATGCATGTATTTATGTGAATTCTTTTCTCATTTATGTGTTCTTAGTCTTGATTCTAAGTAGTTAAAAGTTCGAATTTTTTTCTAGTTGTTTTGTGGTTTTCGGTGTTGTAGCAACTAACTAATTAAGGGTTAATGAAATTGTTTCATTTGATTAATTGTTGGTTTGGCCGTTAGATTAGTAGTTACATTTACGGGATTCAATTATAATTAAGTTATCCTACGAGTCAGAATAATTTAGTATCATTGAAGAGTTGCTCTGATATGGATTATGGAGTCCATCGAACGGAGATATTCATATTATTGGCCAAAGTTGTAGTGATGCTTTTAAATAAAGTTTACTTATTTTCAAAGCTTGAATAACCCTTCTTTTAATAGTTTTGTATTTGTATTCGATATAGATAAACCTAGCATATCCGGTTTTAGTAGTTTTGTATTTGTATTCCAGTTGTTTTTTCCTCAGTCCCCACTACTAATTTCGGATATGTTTTTCTATTTTGTTTAGCTGTGGATGTAGTAGAGCAACGAGAGGAGCAAATCTTAAATTGTAACATGCCAGACACTGAGGATGGTGTGACCTATGAGAATCAAGATGAGGAACCGGTGGCAATGATTGAGGAATTACCTGCAGACCTTGATTCTAACTTGAACCAACAGGGTACATCCATTTTTTCTTACTTTCATTTCAAATGTTTTTCAGTTGACAATAAATTAGGAATCACAGTCAGAAGTTGTAATCATCTGAAGTCTATATGAACTTGGCTATAGTTTTTCTTTCCTCTTTATTGTTTATATACCTGGCACCTGCATACTACAATGACTGTCATTTATCTGCAGTGTTCTAAAAATCGGCCGGTGGCCGCCCTGATTAGGTGGTTATTGGCGAGCCTAGCCGGAAAGGCGCCTAATTGACATCAGGCGCCTAATCAGCATCAGGCGCCCTAGGCAGTGATGACCACCTAGGCAGTTTTATTTTATTTTTTTAAACATTAAAACTACGTCGTTTTAGGATTCATTTACAGCCAAAAGCCAAAAGCCAAAAGCCAAAACTCTTCTTCTTCTCTGTTCTCTCGACTCAACGCCTCCACTGGACCACTCCACTAGCCAGGCACCAACAGCTCATCGTTGTCCGCCAAGGAATTACCTAGGCGCTTAGCGCTTTTTGGAACACTGTTTAACTGGCATCACATAATTACATATTTGGAAACTTGATACTTGCCGATTTGTATTTATTATTATGAATTACTGCTAATTATTGTTTAGCTGCAGAGTTCAGACCCTTAGATTTATTCACTTCTATGTAATGTTTTTTAGGTGATGAAGGCACTCATAGCAATGATTCATCTTGGAATATGGACTGTTCAACAGTTCTTAGAGTCAAGACCATACATATTAGCTCTCCAATTTTAGCTGCAAAGAGTCCCTTTTTTTACAAGGTGAGGAGTCTTAGCTTGGTTTTTGCTGTCTGCAATAGTTGCCTCTCTTGACTGACTGTTCATTTTGTGCTTGCAGTTGTTTTCAAATGGAATGAGAGAGTCAGAGCAGCGACATGTAACTCTGCGTATACATGCTTCTGGTAAATGCAGGAACTCTGTCACACTTGTTTTGGCTACTTGTTGAAATTGCTTCTTGTTTTTTCCCATGGATCAGTAATGCATTTGATACCCAATTCATAGAATTTAGGTCATTTTTTTCTACTTTGTTTAGACAAATATCAATGTAATTGTGTCTCCTCATTGTTTTTTCCCTTGAGCAGAAGAAGCAGCCCTTATGGAACTCCTCAATTTTATGTATAGTAGTACCATATCAACAACCACCCCTACTACTTTGCTGGATGTGCTGATGGCTGCTGACAAATTTGAGGTTGCATCATGCATGAGGTACTGCAGCAAGTTATTGCGGAACTTGCCTATGACCTGTGAGTCTGCTTTACTGTATCTGGACCTTCCTTCCAGTGTTTTAATGGGTGAAGCCGTTCAGCCACTGACAGATGCAGCGAAGCAGTTTCTTGCTGCAAGATACAAGGACATTACTAAGTGAGCCCCTCTGTTGTTTGTTAAAATGATGTTTTATTTTTATTTTGTTTCCTTCTATATATTTTCTGATCTGTTTCTATTAGAAGGCATATTTTATATTTCGTTTCCTTCTATATATTTTCTGATCTGTTTCTATTTTAATAGGCATATTTTATATTTTGTTTCCTTCATCATCAAGGGCATGTTTGAAGATGTACTGTCTTGTGAACTAGCTTGAAATATTGTTGACCTTGGTATATTTAATTGGTTGTTTGCAGCCCTGATTTACTAGTTGAATAAGTGGGATACTGTCTAATGATCTAGTCTCATTTTTTTTTTTTTTTTTTCCTAGATGATATAATCTCTTCAAATTTTAGATTACATGTTAAAAGTTGCTGTGTTTCTTGCCAGATTTCAGGAAGAGGTGCTTAACTTGCCCCTGGCTGGTATTGAGGCGGTATTATCCAGTGATGATCTGCAGATAGCTTCAGAGGATGCTGTTTATGACTTTGTGCTGAAGTGGGTTCGGACTCATTATCCAAAACAGGATGATCGACGAGACATCCTTGCTTCTCGACTTGGTCGACTAATTCGTTTTCCATACATGACCTGCAGAAAGTTAAAGAAGGTCTTATCATGCAATGACTTTAAACCTGAACTTGCATCCAAGGTTGTGCTTGAGTCTCTCTTTTTCAAAGCTGAGACACCATACAGGCAACGTGCTCTTGCAGCAGAGGAGGCTAATGCAACCTATCGTCGCTTTGTGGAACGGGCTTACAAGTATCGCCCTGTCAAGGTGGTGGAGTTCGAACTGCCCCGTCAGCAGTGCGTTGTGTACCTGGACCTGAAGCGGGAGGAGTGTATAAATCTGTTTCCAGCTGGTCGGGTTTATTCCCAAGCATTCCACCTTGGTGGACAAGGTTTCTTTCTATCGGCACACTGCAACATGGACCAGCAAAGCTCATTTCATTGTTTTGGTTTGTTTTTGGGGATGCAAGAGAAGGGTTCGGTTACATTTGCTGTAGACTATGAGTTTGCTGCAAGGTCAAAGCCAACCGAGGAGTATGTAAGCAAGTACAAAGGGAACTACACTTTCACCGGAGGCAAGGCTGTCGGATACAGAAACCTGTTTGGTATACCCTGGACAGCGTTTACGGCTGAAGACAGTGTTTATTTTATCAATGGAATCCTTCATCTAAGGGCTGAGCTCACAATCCGGCAGTGAGTGTTTTTAAGAACTAAAACTGCTTTGTAGCGTTGCTTGTCTAACAAGCCTTTTGTGTAGAAATATGTCGCAGTTGTAGATGTATTTTCAGCTTTGTAACGTGACAAGTTAATTTCCTAGAAAAATAAACCTCAGTTAGTGTGATTAGAGATAATATCTGATGTTAAATTCTTCTGTAGATTGACTGTGAACGAAGACGACGACCGCAATCGAAAAATTAAGATTTATATCATATGATATGCTTCATTAACACGGCTGGGGCTGAATTAGGGTGAGAAATCAGCGCATGTTTTTTAGTACTAAATTCCAGTCGAAAATTTCTCCCCGCATTTTATGGGCAAAGTATCTTCTCTTTCTCTTTTTTCTTGTTTAATTATTTACCAAAAGCATTGACATGGTTGGTTAATATGAGAGCGTCAAAAGCTATTGAGTGATATGGAATCACGATGGCTCCAAGTCAAACTGCAAAACTCTCATTAGAGGTTGCAAAAAAACAAAAAAAAATCTTATTCTTCCCTTTTAGGGCCCCATTGATTCCAAGCATGCCTAGAAAAAGAAAACATCATCATTGTTAACAAAACACAATTTAAATTTACTAAGTAGTCCTATCAATCTTCTCCATACCACAATTCCAGTTTTCAAGTCCAAGATGAACTGGAATGTCATCTGGTTGTCTCTCAGCTTATGTTTTTCGTCGGTTCTTGGTAGCTTAGAGAAGTGTACTACTGATTCTCTGGATGCAGCTCTTCAGGATATTGCTCTCCAAACTTTGGTACGTCACCGGCCTCACACGGGTGCTTTGTATAAAGCCATGCTTCCTGCTAACCTTTCAGGTATGAATGTTTCGATTGTACGGCTCAGAAGCCGGAGATTGTGGAACATTGGTGCTAATTTTAGCAACTTTCATATCCCATCAAGAACCTTAACAGTGCCTCATGTGAGGAGGCTAGCTATAGTCTACCAAGATTTCGGCAATTGGTCTTCAAACTACTATAGTGTTCCAGGTTACTCAATGATCACTCCTGTCACTGGTTTCATGGTTTTTGATGCGTCAAATGTGAGAGCTAGAAGGATCACAAAGCTTAGTCTCAACACAACGGGGAATCCTATAGTGATCCGATTCTCCAATTCGACATTCTCAGACGGTATGATCTCAAGAGCAACAAGATGTGCTACATTCAGCTCTGACGGAGCACTTAAGCTTAGTCAAATGAGTCTGGCAAATGTGTGTTATTCTCAAGATCAGGGACATTTCACCATTGTTGTTCCACTGAAGAAGAAGAAGAAGACTAGTCTATGGTATTTGTGGGTGATTGGATTTGTGCTTGGATTTGGTGTGTTGGTTTTGGTGGGTTATCTTGGGGTGGTTGTGTCATTGAAACTTCTGAAGACAAAGAAGATTCAAGTGATGGAAAAACAAGCTGATGAAGATTTGGTACTTGATACCATTTGGGTTGGTGGGAGTAAAATGCCATCTGCAACTGTCACAAGAACTCAACCAGTCATTGAAGAGGGAGGTTTTGCATAACTTTTTCATTAATATATCATTTGTATCTGATATTTGAGCTGTGTAATTGAATGTGAAATTTGTATTACGAATTTTGTGGTTTTGTATATCATATTTTACTTGGATTCAGGATTCAAATGTGCTTTGAAATAATGATTTTTCTGTTTTGATACCACAGAGAATAAAATTTTTAAGACCTCTATAGTACATTAGTGTTAATAGCTGTTGCTTGATCGGCTCTGTCCACAACTTATAAAGATGAACAGTCTCAAAAGTTTCACAGAAGATCTCCATAAAGCTTGTAATGCAACTATCTTTCCTAATCGTCGCAACTCGAGTCACAACACTTCAACCTTCACCCTTATCGACAAATCAGCATCCTCGTCGACAAACTGATACTTCATACACAACACAACTATAAATCTTCCAAGTGTACAACGCCTACCTCAAATCCTCAATCTCTTCTTTCATTCAATATACAATATCGACAGCTCTTCATCACTCTTGAGTACCTTATTATCTGCAATACTACATTACAGGGGCTACCAGCCTACCATCAATGAAGGACTTCGATACTCGGTGAATGAAACCACACAAACAGGGTGCCCTGTTGCTCCATCACACTTCAATTGTAAAGTAGATTAGCAAATTGCAGATACAAAAGCTTTCGTAATCTTCATAGTTTCAAATTCAATTTCCACATTCTACAATCAATATAAACTACAGCGAGACATGCACCCATGATAGCGAGACAATACTCCAATGTCTTTTGCAAGAAAGAGAACAATATCGAGACATGCAAATCTATGATAAACCACCACAAAACAACCAAACAAACCGTGACACATAAATTTGCAATTAAGAAAATCATCACTTATTCATTGTAAATCAACAATATATTAGCCTTCAGCCCGATGATGCACCCACCATTACTTCATTTACGTACAAGCATCAAAGCACTAGGGTTTCTTTTCGTCTTTGGGAAAATTGAACGTTGCTGGGAAAGCTAAGGAGTAAGGAGTAAGCGTAACTAACTAAAAGCAGAAGCAAAATTCTATCTTGTCTACACAATGTATTGCAAACGAAAGAACACCTTATAGATCTAAAAGGCATGCATTTCTTATTAACAGCAAAAACTGTGAGGCTAAATGATGATGTGCTATGCCTTAAATGCCTAGGCATGGAATTCTCAACGCGACATACAAAACACCTAATCCAAATCAAAACATCATGAATACCCAATTGAAACAAACAAACAAGTAACCAGAGCTGCAGATTAAAAAAAGCAAACGGAGTTGCTTAATTGAGAGCAGCAACACCGGAAGAATTGCGGGCAATTTTCGTCCACTCAGTATGGTATGAACCAGGACGATCAATCCTCTCATATGTATGCGCCCCAAACAAGTCCCTCTGAGCCTGAACAAGATTGGCGGGCAGCCTTGCCCTCCTGTAGGTATCGAAATACGAAAGACTAGCACACATCCCGGGAGTGCTAATCCCAGCTGAAATAGCCAAACCCACAACTCTCCTCCACGCCGCCTGCCTCTGCACCATCTCCCTAGCGAATTCTGGGTCAACAACCAAACTAGCCAAATTCGGGTTCCTCTGATAAGCTTGCTTGATCCTATCCAAGAACACAGCCCTTATAATGCATCCACCCTTCCAAATCCTAGCCAATTCACCGAAATTCAAGTTCCAACCTTTCTGATCACTCTTGCTCCTCAACAAATTCATTCCTTGAGCGTAGCTACAGATTTTCGATGCGTAAAGAGCCTGCCTCACATCATCAATCAACCTCTTCTTATCAACATGAACCCCAACATTTTGAACCTCATCTTTCAAACCCGCTTCTCTCAAAATCTCTGAAGCCTTCTCTCGTTCTTCTTTCAACCCACTCAAGTACCTGCAGTCCAACGAAGCGGCAATGGTGGGAGCGGCGACGGAGAGCTCCGCCGCCTGCTGCACCGTCCATTTCCCGGTCCCTTTCATTCCAGTCTTGTCCAGAATCTTATCTACAAGCTCTCCTTCTCCGTGGTCGTCCTTCACTTTGAAAATGTCCGCTGTTATCTCTATCAAGAAGCTCTCTAGCTCCCCTCTGTTCCACTCCGCGAAAATCTCCGCCAGCTCCGAATTCGACAGCCCTCCGACGTGCTTCAAGACGTCGTAAGCCTCCGATATCAGCTGCATGTCACCGTACTCGATTCCATTGTGGACCATTTTCACGAAATTACCAGAACCACCCTCACCGATGTAGGTCACACAGGGTCCGTCCTCTACCTGCGCAGCAACCTTTTGTAAGATATCTTTGATATTGTTATAAGCTTCATGTGACCCACCGGGCATGAGTGATGGCCCGAAGCGAGCGCCTTCCTCGCCGCCGGAGACGCCCATGCCGAGGTAGAGGAGACCCTTCTGGGAGGCGTCGTGAATGCGGCGCTCGGTGTTCTCATACCACTCGTTGCCGCCGTCGATGATGCAATCTCCGGGAGACATGTGCTCAGAGAGAGTAGCGATGGTTTGGTCAACCGGAGAACCAGCCTTGACGAGGATGATGACAGATCTGGGTGGCTTGATTGAGAGGACGAAGTCACGGGGAGTGTGGTGGCCGGTCAAGGGGAGGTCACCTTCGCGGCGGGCCCGATCTAGGGTTTCATCGACCTTGGAGGTGGTGCGGTTGTAGACAGAGATTGGGAAGCCTTTATCGGCGATGTTGAGTGCCAGGTTCTGGCCCATCACGGCCAGACCAGCGAGGCCGATGCGAGACAGAGCTGTTGAAGCTTCCATGGAGAGAGAGATTGAGAGATAGGAAGTGAAAGATTGGATTTTTATTTGTTATTTATATGAAATTAAAGATAGCTTTTTTGTGTTCTGAAGAAGCAAAGCAAAATGGTTGGGTTGGTGAGAGTGACGGACTCGTCGAAGCAGTGAAAGGCCAGTGACTTAACGAACAAAGACAGAGTCGATGACTTCGAGGGATATTATTATTATTATTATTCAAATTTCGAGATTAACGACGCCGTTTTTGAAAATTTTACTGATTGATGATTAATGGAGAATTACAAATATGATTGAGAACGCTTTTGCTCACCTCCTCCTTTAAAGGAGGTGACCATTAGAGCATCCACATTGGTGGAGTGATAAAACAAGACCCACTTATTGTCACATTATCAAAAATGGATCTTGTTTTCAAATAATGAGTCTTCCCATTTGGGTCCTATTTATTTGGATCCCTTTTTCCCACAATGGGGCAAAATTAAAAAAAGAGAAATGGATCCACTTTTTTTACTTTTTTCCAAACAATCATTACTCTTCTTTAAAATATTATATATATATATATATTAATAAAGAAATTATATAATATATTTTAAATATCAACACTATCAACAATTATTTAACAAATTATAATTCATTTTAAAAAAATTATTAATTTAAAATTATCACAACCGAATTACATCAATAATAAAAATAAATATTTAAAACAAAATATTGTATACAATTAGACATGGCGTCGGTTTCGGTTCGAATTCGGCTTCGGTTTGGAACCTTCAAAATCGGCTCCGATTCCGATTTTAAAGATTCGATTCCAGTTTTAAAGGTTCGATTCCGGTTTCGGTTCCGGTTCCGGTTCCGGTTTTGAAGGTTCGGTTCCGGTTTCGGTTCCGATTCCGGTTCCGGTTCCGGTTCCGGTTTCGGTTCCGATTTCGGTTTCGGTTCCTCGGTTTCGGTCCGGTCCGGTCCAGTTTTAGCGGTTCTGTCGGTTCGGGTCTGGTGTTCCAACGGTTCGAGTCTAGCGGTTCCAACGGTTCGGGTTTGGCGGTTCCGACGGTTCGGGTTCTGGTCTGGTCCGGTTTTCGACGGTTCCGACGGTTCAGTTCCGCTTCCGATTTTGATCGGTTCACACTTTTCAATTTTATCGGATCGGTTCACTTTTTCAAAAACCGGATATTATCGGTTTTTTAACGGTTCACTCGAAAAGTGTACCGATCTATTAAACGCTCACTCCTAATTAAATTTATTTATATTTTGTCATTATGTATATAATTATTGAAATTAATAATCATATATTTAAATTTAAATAATTGAAATATAAATATTAAATTTATATATATTTTTTCATTATATATATATTTTTTGAAATTAATAATTATATATTTTAGTTTAAATTATATATATATATATAAAAAAAAAGGCCTAACCCAATGATTGGAGAGGGTTGAGAACCCAACCCTAATCATTTGGCAAGACCCAAATTGGGTTCCAAATTTGGAACTCCATTTGGGTCTAGTCTTGTGGAGCCCACTTTTGGCTCTTGTTTTTTGGACCCCATTTACAACCAATGTGACTCAATTTCATCAAATCCAAAATGGGTCTTGTAAAAGTAGGTCTCATTTTACAACCAATGTGGATGCTCTTACCACCCTTTTAAATGGATGACATGTGTCATAGAAGAGTAAATTTGAAGACAATTTGATTGGTGTGTAGTTATCGAGAAAATAACGAATGGTGCACTCGAAGGTGGGAGGATAAGATTATCCTTATCGGTAAATATTTTCTACTAATTATTATTAGTAAGTAAGTTCTTGTTAATAAATTTTATTGTTTGAATTTTGATTAATTTGTTTACTTTTAAATTTTTATTCAATTAAAGCATCTTTCGTAATCGAAATGATCGAAACCACAAACCTGAGATTTTTGGTTAATTCAGTTGCTAATTGAAATGATCGAAACCGCAAACCTGAGATTTTTGTTTGTAATTATTGTGAATAATTTTTTATTTTATCATTTTTATTGGTTATAACTTATAACTAGATAAAAATTATATATTTTTAGTCCAATTATTATAAGCCGCCACATAACTTCACATTTGAAGTAAACATTTTGATGATTTTGGGTATATTTCTCTAGATTAAGTAGCTCTCAGACTCTTTTTTTTTTTTTTTTAATTAAAAAAAATAGCTCTCAAACTTATCACTTTTGGGTTATTAATTTATTAATTATATTTTATTATATATTTTATATATTTTTTTATAACAAAACAGATATTTAAATTTTAATATCCAAGCGTTCATGTGTTGAAAATAATAATAAAAAAAAATAGGGGAGAAAAAAACAGAACTATTCAAATAAATCCATCAGATGACATTGCATAATTGGGCCTACACTGCTAATTGGGCTCGGCCCATTTAAAACAACATCGTTGACCGTGTGACAGTAGGACTATTAAATGGCCTTTCACTGATAATTGGGCCTGGTCCGTCATGTTAGCCCACAAGTTAAACCCAACATTACTGGATTTTTAGACGGGTCCTCCTCACTCTCAGCAGAAGAGAAGATTGTTGTGCTATAGTGACTTGTGACCTGTGAATTGTGATCTCCTTCAAACTTACAAAGTTGAAAACATTTTCAGCTTACTGCTTTATTTGCATTCCAAATCTTTAAATCATGGTGGGAAATCAAATCTTCAGATTGTTTTGAAGAAGCTGAGTCTAACTCTTAAAATTTGAATGCGGATGCGCACGGAATCTGAATTTCGGGTTGTATCACTGGTAGGAGAATAATCATAGATGGCCTACACTTACTACTAAACATTCGTTAGAACTTGAGACATTATCAAACTAAATGAGTGTTTTACCACTAAGCCACATCGCGCGGTGATTTCATAGCACACTATGTTTTCTTTACAAACATATAAAATTTTCATACCAGGCGCCAGCCAAGCCACATGGCTTATATATATATATGTACATGTGTTGGTGGTTACTGGTTATATGTATCACATATTTTTTTTTTCTTCATGTGTCTGAAAATCTGTTCAAGAGGAAAAACCCTGTTTCCTGTGTGTGCTTTTCTGTATATACATGTTTTTGTTTCATCATTGATGCAAATTTTTGAAGATGGCAACACATTATGCTCTATTTGACTATATAAATATATATTTACTTAAAAGTTTTCATCAACTTTTTTACGTCTTAAAATTACGGAAAATTCAGTCATCTTGGAGATTCAGCATAGAAGAAAATGGTGTGTGGATGGTTTTTTGTAACAATTCTGACTGTTCTAATGAAACTACAAACATGTTGTTAGTGATTTTATTTTGCCAATGGAAAGCTATTTTAGTTTCCGGATTGTTTGCATTTATCAAGGTTCTCGTGTTATCTTCAAGTCCATTGTTTCTTATCACCTTTATTAAGGTTGCTTCAGTAAAAGAATCATTTCAATATGAGGCTTACACACTAATTGGAGGCCTCTTATTGGCCAAATGCTTAGAGTCACTTTCTCAGAGGTAATGATACTTCCAAACAAGACTGATTGGACTCCAAATAAGATCATTGCTATCTATAGCAATAAATCAAAAGCAACTACGCATCTCAAATGCTGCGAAGTTGAATTATTCTTCGGATGAGATTGTGAGCAATGCAACAGTAGATGCTTATAAAATTGGTGAATTCTCTCATTGGTTTCATCAAATATGGGCAACAAGCCTTCTACTGTGTTTTGCATTAGATTTTGTATACTATTAATATTCTATGGGGTTGGCTACCGTTGCAACTTTATTAACCGTCCTATTGATTTTCCTCTCAAGCTCTCCACTGACCAAATTATAGCACAAGTATTAGACAAAGCTCATGATTGCACAAGATAGGAGGTTGAAGGCTATTACTGAGGCACTTGCAAATATGAAGGTCTTGAAGTTGTAAGCTTGGGAGGCACGCTTCAAGAATGTTAAAAAAAACTTTATGGAAAAAGGAATTTAAGTGGATATTTATAGTTCTTTCACACAAAGGGTACTATCTAGTTCTGTTTTATTCTTCTTCCATTGTAATACCGGTTGTTACTTTCTGGACATGCTACTTCCTTAGCATACCACTTAATGCTAGTAATGTGTTTACATTTCTAGCCAGTTTGCGCATTGCTCAGGAGCAAATTAGGATGATCCTTGAGGTAGCTGGAACTTTTATTGAAGCCAAAGTTTCATTTTCTCGAATTGTGAAGTTCCTTGAGGCACTAGAGTTGGAGAACACAAATACAAGGCAAATCAAAAGTGACAATAAAATGGATTGGTCTATTTGGATCATGTCCTCTAAAATTTCGTGGGACACTTGATCTTCATTGAAGGCTACATTGAGGAACATTGATTTGATGGTTAAACCCGGAGAAAAGGTAGCTATCTGTGGAGAGATTGGTTTAGGCAAATCAACCTTTTTAGCTGCACTTCTCGAAGAAGTTCCGAACATTAATGGCATGGTAAGTCCATTATTACTTGGAATACTATCAAATATTATTTGGTCATGAAAAAGGTTTGGAAATATCAGTCAAATAGGCTGGATTTTCCTACAGACAGCGCCACTGTTAACACCTTAAATTTTGTGCGGGAGAGTTCTTGAGATTTTCTGGGTTAATTTGAGTAGAACTTCATTTCTCCAAGAGAGAAAATGAAGGTATGATGAAAACTGGAGAAATGGGGCAGAGTTTTGTATAGTTTTTAAGGTGAAAAAAGGACTGCCGGAGCCGATGATCGTTTTCCAACGTTCAAAGAAGCTCTTCAAAGATCATAAAAATGACCAAGTAAAATACTCTGTAAAATAAAAGAGAAAAGCTTGGAGAGAATTTTAATTTTATTCGGAGTCAAGGTCCATTTATATTACGATTCAGACCAAGTGGGCGGATATGTGTCCCTCTCCCATTGGGTGACATTATTCATTTTGTCTAATGGGAGGGAACAATTTTCTTTTTGTCGCCACTTTTTGGTCTGATGATGATGTGGATTGCAAGGATTGGATGTTGAATGTTGGCCAATGTGATCATGGCTAGGCTGGCTTTTAAAAGGTTTTCTCTTCCAAAAAATCTATGGTGGCTAGTTTGTTGAGGTGAGGCCCCTACCAAATTTCGAATCACCTGTCTATGTTGGCAAGTAGGAGGAATCTTATCTTTTGTAACTATTTTCTGGCCAGTAGATCTCCTGGTGGCCATTTCTCGTGATGAGAAGTGTCCTGGTGGAGAGCCTACTTGATCTATATATTGATAATTTATATCATTAACAAATGGTACTAACCAAAAGTTAATTTTCGATTATGAATAGGGAAATTAGTAGAGTATGATGAGTCGACGAAGCTAATACACAAGGATGGTTCGCTATTCGGGCAACTTGTGAAGATTATTCCGGTCTCATAGTCATAGTGCAAATTCCAGTATCCACTTCGAAGATTAGTACTGAAGTAATGCTTGTTCTTGCTACCCAACTTGTGAAGATTTTTATTTTTATTTTTAAAACCGTAGTCTTAATATCAAACAAGCCCATATAAGTTTATAATGGAGAAAGGGTTATGTTACTGTACATATTCCGTATAGGTTCATTGACTCAGTTATCGGATCTCTTCAAGTCAACCATCGACTCGATGCTACCTTGCCAATATCAAAACTCTCTGTTTAATTTTCATTCCTGGGACTTTCGTAGCATCTACTACTCAGTTCATGTGAAGACAAATTTCATGCGTCAACAATAATTAATTATTCAACTTCACATTGATTGATCTCTACATTATTGAAAATTATTAGTTGGCATAGACCAAATCAATTATGTTAAATACTAAACAAGTTCGGCATGATTAACGGGGATTTGGCCATATTCAATGTAAATTTCTTAGAGGTACATATATTAATCTTTTCTTTGCGGCTCACGACACATATGGTTCATATAATACAATATTGGACAAATGATACTGCTAATCTAAACATCTCAGTAGCTCTCATTTCTAGTCTAGAAAGAATAATTATCAATATTGTTCCAATGATTTAATTTGTAAACATAAAAAAATAAGCAGTCTCTGAACACATGTAATGTTAAATATATCCACATATAGGTCAAAGAGCATGCGTGCTAATATAAATTTTAAGGCAATACTGGGATTTTTGTCTGAATTCAAAAGCTATAGTTCTTGTCAAGCATAAAGACAGCCACAGGTTCTGTTTCTAAATAATTCAATTTCAGACTCTCACTTCTTTTGGTTTTGAACACTTTGTGTTGTTGCTTCTTCTTCAAGTCTTCAGGTTGGTTTAGTTAATAATCTCACAATATTTTCTTTCTCGAATATTCTGGGTTTTGTATTTTTTGTCTAATGATATGCAGACATGGTGTTATTATTTCCTTCCTACAGAATTTTAAAAATATATTGCATCCTATAGAATTATTAACTTGTCTTGTATTAGATACATTTTTCCGAGCAATAAGGCTTCTTATTACGTCCTCCTGATTAGGTGTCACCATTTTTCTATTCCTATCGATAAATTCTTGTCAAAATTCGTCCAAAAAAGGATAGAAAATAATTCTACATGTTTGATAGTGAAGGTGGTTGTTGTTGTTTATTTTATTTTATTTTATTTTTATGAAGAAAAAAAGTCACTACAATGTATTGGTGGTTACTGCTTAATTATATATATCACATTTTTTTTATTCATGCGTCTGAAAATCTGTTCAAGAGGAAAAACCCTGTTTCCTGTGTGTGTTTTTCTGTATATACATGTTTTTGTTTCATCAATATTAATGCAAATTTTTGAAGATGGTAACACATTATGCTCTATTTGACTATCCACCCACACACATATATGTTGACAGTAATTTTTGGATCGTTGAAGAGTCAACCCGTCAATGATAACACGTAGGTAGATCGAAGCCTTAACCAGTCTAGGAATGAATAATTAAAGCCTCTTTCTCCACGTGGATACGATAAGATTTGTTCATATTTAAGAATAATAATTTATAAAAGTAGAAAATAAAGGATAAACCAAACACATAACACATGTTTTACGTGGTTAAACCAGTAGGGAAAAATCCACAGTACCGGTGATGATGAGAAGAGATCCACTATGAATATAAGGATTACACTCTCATCTCTCTTTCTCTCTAGTAGTTTTTCGTATCTTTTGTATATTCTTTCATATGTTATATATATATATATATATATTTATGTCTGTACAATGATATCTAGTAGTATTTATACGGTTGATAGGGTGTTGCCCTAATCCTTGCCACACAAGTAAAGGATTTTTAGTTAGAATCATATAAGGATTCTAGTTGAGTAGACCGTTTGGGAATGATTTCCGGTTTCGTGCTTATCTTTCCGGAAGTATGAATTGTATCCTGATTGGGATTCCTTAATTCTTGGAGGAAATAACGATGTTTCCTTGTTGAAGTGTATTCTTAAGATTATGTATTTGCGTGGATCTCTTCTTGATATGGCGTATCTTGGTATGGCTGTATTTCCCATTTTTGGCTGAGCAGATCTCGTTGAGTAGAGATCTTTGGCCGAGCAGAATCCTGGCCGAGCGAAACCTTTAGCCGACCTAATCTTTGGCCAATCAAATTCCATTTGTAGATGGCCCCTCGTATGGTGCTGCCACTCGTTCCTGTTGACCTTTTTCATGATGTGTCTCCTATTTAGCTTTTGTTGACGTGGTCTACTATATTTTCCGGATTATCCACTATCTTTGCTGACGTGTCATGCTGTCAAAAAAATCCTTACAACAATATATATACTTCAAAGTTTTCATCAACCTTTTTACCTCTTAAAACTGCAGAAGATTCAGTCATCTTGGAGATTCAGCATGGAAGAAAATGGTGTGTGGATGGTTTTTTGTAACAAATTTGACTATTCTAATGAAACTACTGGTTATTTATCCATATTTGATCCATTATCATGTTCAACCATTCTACCATAATTTCTGTTGATATCATGCTCATGTTGATGTGCTTTTTTTTTTTTTTTTTTTCCTTCTTTTATAAATTATACACAAAAAAAGGTCATTGTAGCAACCTCATAGTCTCAAAGTTACATCTAAAGCTAATTTTCTCCTTAATTTTTAGTGTCATTCTGGGTTTGGCTTACTTGGGCTGGGGGGACTCGATTGTTAGTGAGAAATTATAAGTCAATCAGAGTGTTGTACTGATGCATAGATGGTCAGTGATGTTATTCCAGGGATTCACTTGGTTTGTTCTATGTTTTACTGTAGGCCTGAATAAGTTGCACCTTTCGAAGAACGGACAGTGAAGTTCTGTTATGTCATAATCTTCTATGCAGGATTTCTATGCATTCCATATCTTTGGCAAGCAATGGTAGAGAAATTGGTATCAGTATCAGTATTGGTTAAATTGGTGTTGGATATATTATCTTTCCCTGGACCAATTCTATTGCTCTTTTGTGTCTTTCAGGGACACGATCATGTGGACACTGATCTTGACAACAATATTGATGGTTACTATACACTTTTGCAAAGTGAGGGAATCAGATCAAGCAACAATGTTACTCCTTTTACAGAAGCTGGATTTTTCAGTACCATGTCATTTTGGTGGTTGAATCCATTAGTGAAGAAGGGTAAAGAAAAGATTCTTGAGAATGAAGATATACCAGAATTACGGTCAGCAGATCAAGCACAAACATGCTACTCAATTTATATGGAGCAAATGAACAAATGGAAACAGAAGGGATCGTCTGATTCCCCTTCTATGTTGTTAGTGATTTTATTTTGCCAATGGAAAGCTATTTTAGTTTCTGGATTGTTTGCATTTATCAAGGTTCTCGCGTTATCTTCAAGTCCATTGTTTCTTATTGCCTTTATTAAGGTTGCTTCAAGAAAAGAATCATTTCAATATGAGGCTTACGCGCTAACTGGAGGCCTCTTCTTGGTCAAATGCTTGGAGTCATTTTCTGGGAGGCAATGGTACTTCCAAACAAGACTGATTGGACTCCAAGTAAGATCATTGCTATCTGCAGCAATATATCAAAAGCAACTACGACTCTCAAATGCCGCGAAGTTGAATTATTCATCGGGTGAGATTGTGAGCTATGCAACGGTAGATGTTTATAAAATTGGTGAATTCCCTTATTGGTTTCATCAAATATGGGCAACAAGCCTTCTACTGTGTTTTGCATTAGTTTTTGTATACTATTCTGTGGGATTGGCTACCGTTGCAGCTTTAATAACCGTCTTATTGATTTTCCTCGCGAGCTCTCCACTGACCAAATTACAGCACAAGTATCAGACAAAGCTCATGATTGCACAAGATAGGAGGCTGAAGGCCATTACTGAGGCACTTGCTAATATGAAAGTCTTGAAGTTGTATGCTTGGGAGACACATTTCAAGAATGTTATAAATACTTTACGGAAAAAGGAATTTAAGTGGATATTTAGAGTTCTTTCACAAAAAGGGTACTATCTGGTTCTGTTTTATTCTTCTCCCATTGTAATACCAGTTGTTACATTCTGGACATGCTACTTCCTTAGCATACCACTTAATGCTAGTAATGTGTTTACATTTCTAGCCAGTTTGCGCATTGCTCAGGAGCAAATAAGGATGATCCCTGAGGTAGCTGGAATTTTTATTGAAGCCAAAGTTTCATTTTCTCGGATTGTGAAGTTCCTTGAGGCACCAGAGTTGGAGAACACAAATACAAGGCATATCAAAAGTGACAATAAAATGGATTGGTCTATTTGGATCATGTCCTCTGAAATTTCGTGGGACGCCTGTTCTTCATCGAAGGCTACATTAAGAAACATTAATTTAATGATTAAACCTGGAGAAAAGGTAGCTATCTGTGGAGAGGTTGGTTCAGGCAAATCAACCCTTTTAGCTGCAATTCTTGGAGAAGTTCCGAACATCAATGGCACGGTAAGTCCATTATTACTTGAAATGCTATCAAATATTATTTTAGATTACTTACTGAAGCTTTCGGGTTCATGATTTCCAGGTTTCGGTTTTTGGAAATATAGCATATGTTTCTCAGACTGCTTGGATCCAAACAGGAACCATACAAGAAAATATTCTGTTTGGCTCTACCATGGATGCGACTAGATACCAAGAAGTTCTCACGAAGTCTTGCCTAGTGAAAGACCTTGAGATGCTTCCATTTGGGGACCTTACTGAAATTGGAGAGCGTGGCATTAATCTAAGTGGCGGGCAGAAGCAAAGAGTTCAATTAGCTCGGGCACTATATCAGGACGCAGATGTGTATCTCCTGGATGATCCTTTTAGTGCCGTTGATGCACATACTGCAGCCGCCTTGTTTAATGTAACAATTTGTTTTCTTTACTTTGCAAAATTTTCTAGTAATTGCATTTTCTCTTTCTAAAGTTAACATTGTCTTGTTACAGGAATATGTAATGGGGGCTCTGTCCGGGAAGACTGTCTTACTCGTAACACATCAAGTTGACTTCCTTCCAGCTTTCGATTTGATTTTGGTTAGCTAAACATCGTACTCTTTTGATTATCATCCTTTTCGGTTGTCTTTGGATATCAGTTTCAGCTATCCGACATAGTTTATTAGTCATTAATTAAGCAATGAGTTCATCTAAGTTTTATTTCTTGGCAGTTAATGGTTGGAGGGAAAATCCTTGATGCAGCTATTTACGATAAGTTGCTAGATTCTACTCCAGAATTTCAAGAACTTGTCAATGCAAACAAAAACACTGCTGGCTCTAAGAGGCACTTTGAGTTTGCTTCTAGCACAATGCCTGAAGGGGAGATCATGGAAACAAATGTCGGCAAACAGTTGAAAACACCTTCTGGAGATCAGTTGATTAAGAAAGAAGAACGAGAAATAGGAGACACTGGTTTGAAGCCTTACTTACAATATCTAAGCCATAACAAGAGCTTCATATACTTCTTTTTGCAGTTTGTATTACACATGTTATTTGTAATTGCGCAAATGATACAAAGCTATTGGTTCGCTGCTGAGATTCAGAATTCTCTTGTAAGCGGAGTGAAATTGATTACAATTTACTCAGTGATTGGTTGTGTCTTACCTGTCATTTTGCTCTTGAGATCCTTTTCAATTGTTGTTTTAGGCAAGTTAACATCAGAATCTATTTTCTCTACATTACTAATATCTCTTTTTCGAGCACCAATGTCCTTTCATGATTCAACACCTCTGGGAAGGATACTTAGTCGGGTAAGAGTTTCACAAATATAGCTTATAAATGTCATCTTCAATAAGTTTATGAACTAATATTTATATTTCCTGTAACAGGTTTCCTCTGATATGAGTATCGTTGACACTGAATTGGCTTTCCACTTATCACAGGCAGTTGGATCAGATTTGAATGCTTATTCCTGTCTTCTATTATTGGGAATTCTTGCCTGGCCAGTCCTAATTATCATCATACCCATGATATATTTCTCTATACTCTTACAGGTACTAGATATGCACCAACTGACTTATTCTTGATCGTTACAAGGCAGCTATGTTACGTCCTGCTGCATATCGAAATGTTTTCCTTCTAAAACATTTGTGTTTGTTGGTTTTTTTTTTTTTTTTTTTTGTCTGAACAAAAGAGGTACTACTTTGCTTCTGCAAAAGAGTTAATGCGAATGAATGGCACAACCAAGTCTTCGATAGCTAGCCACCTTGCTGAATCCAATGTTGGAGCCACGACAATCAGAGCTTTCAGGCAGGAAGATGGATTATTTTCAAAGCATCTGAAACTCATTGATGCAAATGCATGTCAATACTTCCATAGTTCTTCCGCAGATGAATGGTTAGTCCAACGCCTGGAAATATTGTGTGCAATTGTTCTCTCTTCCTCAGCACTTGCCATGACTTTACTTCCTCTCGGACCTTCTGCGTCTGGTTAGTATTCTTAAGGTTCAATTCAACCATCCTACTATTTGCTATAATCAGTTACTATTATATTCTCAGAATGTTTGTGAATTTGATGACAGGATTTATCGGAATGGCTCTGTCCTATGGCCTTTCACTGAATGTATTCCTCATATTTGCCGTCCAATCACATTGCTCGGCAGCAAATTTTATTGTGTCTGTGGAAAGGCTAGAACAATATATGTATATTCCTGATGAAGCTAAAACAATTGCAGAAAGCAGGCGACCGGCAGACAATTGGCCAACTACCGGTAAAGTAGCAATTACAAATTTGAAGGTAAACAACATGTTCTAGTACTCGTGCCTAATTATTTACAGCTTAAATATTTCCAAGAACATCATATTAAACTAAACTAAATCATATCAAACAGGTTAGATATCGACCTAATGCTCCACTCGTGCTTCGGGGAATAAGCTGTGTAATTGAAGGAGGGCATAAAGTTGGGATAGTTGGCCGGACTGGAAGTGGAAAGACAACTTTTATCGGTGCTTTGTTTCGTCTGGTGGAGCCTACGGATGGGGAAATTATAATTGATGGCCTTAACATCTCAAATATTGGACTTCATGATCTTAGATCACATCTTGGGATAATTCCACAAGATCCAACTCTTTTCAGTGGCACCGTCAGATACAATCTAGACCCTCTTTCACAGTATACTGATCATGAAATATGGGAGGTAGTGTTTCTTCTAACATATTACAACAAAATTTCAAAATCTTGTTGTGATCACATTTCTAACTAACTTAAAAGAGTTTTTTCTTACGATTTGTGAAAAGGTTTTGGGAAAGTGTCATCTTAGAGAGGTCATTCGAGAGAAAGAAGAGGGTTTGGATTCCTTAGGTAAGAAGTTATCTAGTATTCCTATTTTTCTTGTCTTATACAACTAACAAGTTCCCGATTGCAGTTGTAGAAGATGGGTCGAATTGGAGCTTGGGGCAACGACAATTATTCTGTTTGGGACGTGCATTATTGAAGAGAAGTCGTATACTAGTCCTCGATGAAGCCACTGCATCAATTGACAATGCAACAGATTCCATAATTCAAAAGACTATACGAAGAGAATTTGCAGACTGCACTGTGATAACAGTTGCCCATAGAATACCAACTGTGATGGACTGCAATGCAGTGCTAGCAATAAGTGATGGTAAGTTGTATATACTCAACTATTTTATTAAGAGCTTTTCAAATTTTTATTTTTTAAATTTTGATACTAATCGAAAGATATATGGTTTGACATGAATAGGGAGATTAGTAGAGTACGATGAGCCAATGAAACTAATAACTAAGGAATCTTCGTTATTCGGGCAGCTTGTGAAAGAATACTGGTCTCACAATGCAAATTCCAGCATCCGCATAGAAGATTAATACTTATCAAGAATACTATCATAGTGCAAATGGTTATTGATGCTTGTTTGCATTCCAAATCATTAAATTATGGTGGGAAATCAAATCTTCAGATTGGTTTGAAGGAGCTGAGTCTAACTCGATCTGGAATTTGAAGAAGAAATTAGATACAGGCAGATCATTTAGGAGGTTTGATCAACAAAGGAAGAAATCAAAACTTTGAAGAAACTCTCTCTCCAGAACAGGCTTTGGTTTTCTTCCTATCAATTCTTGATAGACAGAGAAAGAATAATGTTTGTCATATTTCATATAAATTTCTTAGAAGTACATGTAGTAATCTTTTCTTAGCAGCTCATGACACATATGATTCATATAATACAATATTTGACAAATGATTCTGATTGAAATTGTATTCACGAGATCTTGTGCCAAGCAACAACTCTCATTTATAGTATAGAAAGAATAATTAGTTTAAAATGTTTCAATGATTTGGAGGTTTCACAGTCATTGTTCTCAAGATTAGCATATCTTGCTCGTTTGGTGCGCCGCACTGTATTGTATTAAGAGTTTAAAGGCCTCGTTTGGTACATTGTATTGTATTGTATTGTATTGGATTGCATTGGACTGTATTGAATTGGATTGTATTGTATTGGACTGTATTATTCTTATACAATCCTGTGTTTGGTGATATTTTGTATTAGATTGTATTATGCTGTATTAACTAATACAACCTTCTATTCTGTATTAGATAATACGATATCTACCGTATTAGACCAATTAAAATGTATTAGCTAATACAATACAGTAAACAGTCCAAAATAAACCAAACATTGTATTGTATTATTCTAATACATTTTAAACTCCTAATACAATACAGTGCGGCGCACCAAACGAGCCCTGATTGTATAAGAATAATACAGTCCAATACAATACAATCCAATTCAATACAGTCCAATACAATCCAATACAATACAATACAGCGTACCAAACGAGCCCGTAATGTTTTTCTCGAACCTAAGACATTTTCAGATTGAACGACCGCTCTTTACTACCGAGTCACATTGGGCGGTGTTGTACACTTTTAATGTTAAACATATCACATGTATATTTTTGAATGACACCCTCTAATTAATGTACACATCCACCTATAAGGCTATAAGCCAAAGAGAATCATGCTATATGAGTTTTAAGGCAGTACTGAGATTTTTATATGAATTCAAAAACTATTGCTGCCGTCCAAGTAATATATATATATACACACACACACTCTACAAAGCATGGATTCTGTTTTCTAAATAGTTCATTTTCAAACTATTGTATTGTTGCTTCTTCAATGATGCAGCGGGAAATTCACAAAACACCAATCGATAAAAGAAATGGGATAAACGATTCGGATCCGTTGATTCGTGTACGAATACTGGAAACAAACTTTACTATTAATCTGTTGATCTGCGCATAGATACCAGAATAATAGACTTCAAATTCGTTGACCAATGTTTTAGATTCTAGTATTTTTAATTTTCATTGTTATCTCAATTATTTCTTTTATAGGGAAATTGATATTTTTATTGTTTTACTAGTTATTTTAGGTTTTTATTTTCCTATTTAAAGATGATGTACCCTAAAAGGGATTTTAGTTTTTGATGATTAATAAAAATTTGAGAGAGAGTATCTCTTTTTATCCATTTTCGGTACCTTTGTGAAGGTCAACGGATTTGAAACCTATTATTTTGGTATCTGTGCGTAGATCAACATATTAATAGTAAAGTTTGTTTCCAGTATTCGTACACGAATCAACGGATCCGAATCGTTTATCCCATTTCTTTTATCGATTGGTGTTTTGTGAATTTCCCGCTGCATCATTGAAGAAGCAACAATACAATAGTTTGAAAATGAACTATTTAGAAAACAGAATCCATGCTTTGTAGAGTGTGTGTGTGTATATATATATATTATGAATATTTTAGTTTTTTACTAACAGTAATATATATATAAATTAAAAAGTCAATTAAAAAAAAAAGATATATGAAAGCTTGAATTGTTTCAACTAGATTCGATTAAACTCAAATTTTTAAAACTAATGAAAGAATTAAAGTTCTCTAGACAATCACATACCTACAAGAGTAACAAAAAATATTTTCATATTTCGATTTTTTTTTTTAAAAAAAAAAACTTATTTTTTGAGTTTTTATTTATTTATTTATTTATTTAATATATACATACATATAGTTCCTAAATATCAAGTTTATTAGTAAGTTTTTTTTTTTTTTTTTTTCCTTAACTGTTAGTTTTGCTTGAGAAAGAATGAAGATAGGAAATTAGAGATATGTAATAGAGGAGAGGGAGTTTAATATGGTAATTAAAAATTTATGAGAGAGTATTTAATATGTAATAATTAATACAATGATTTAAGAGAGATAATTTCCTTTTTTAATAATTTAATTCAAAAAAGATAAAATGGATAATTTTGTAATAAAATGAAGTGTCTTTAGAATTGTTTAAAATTTAAATTTTGAGGATGGAGTGTTTTTAGAAAATAAGTGTAAAGAGAAAAAATTGGATTGTCAAAAGAAGCTCTCATATTTTTTATAACAAAACAGATAGTTAAATTTTAGTATCCGAGCGTTCATGTGTTGAAACTTGAAAATAATAATAATAAAAAAAGAACAATTCAAATAAATCCATCAGATGACCTTGCATAATTAGGCCTACACTGCAAATTGGGCTCAGCCCATTTAAACAAATGAAGAGACGACACCGTTGTTCGTGACAGCCCAACATTACTGGATTTTTACACGGGTCCTCCTCAGTCCTCATTCTCAGCAGAAGAGAAGATTGTTGTGTTATCTCCTTCAAACTTTCAAAGTTGAAAACATTTTCAGCTTACTGCTTATTTGCATTCCAAATCTTTAAATCATGGAGGGAAATCAAATCTTCAGATTGTTTTGAAGAAGCTGAGTCTAACTCTTAAAATTAGCATGCGGATGCGGAATCTGAATTTCGGGTTGTATCACCGGTAGGAGAATAATCATAGATAGCTCACACTTAATCGAAACATTCATAAGAACTTGAGACATTATCAGATTAAATGAGTGTTTTACCACTAAGCCACATTGCGCGATGAACGCACATATATAATTTTCATGCCAGGCGCCAGCCAAGCCACATGGCTTTTATATATATGCAATAACTGCATGAAAAAATCAGCCAATCATGTTCATGGCAGTCAACAATTATATAATTGATGATGTTAAACGTGCGCAGTGCAGTTGATAACTAGATGTTGACTCTTATATTGCAACTGATGTAATAAAAAATTAGAAACACCCACTAATCGTGCAAGTCGACATTGTCCCAATTAATTGCTTGCAACACCTTGGATCTGTTTTTCACACTTGTTTCTGTCTTGCACTAACTTCGCACGATGGACAGTACAGCTATTTGTTGGTCTAATTTAATATACAAACTATTATATATATATATAGTACTACAGACTTATTGTTACATGTGACAATCCCAATGATCCTGTACGAAAATTACGAGTGAGGTTTCTCTCTATGTATGTATAAAGCTACATTTCAGTCTCTCACTTCTTTTGGACACTTCACACTTCCTCCTGTTGCTGCTTCTTCAACCTTCAGGTTGGTTTTGGTACTTGCATTGTTTTCTGGGTTTTGTATTTTATGTCTAAATATATATGTATGTGTGTTGGTGGTTACTGGTTATATGTATCACATTTTTTTATCATGTGTCTGAAAATATGTTCAAGAAGAAAAACCCTGTTTCCTATGTGTGTTTTTCTGTATATATGTGATTGTTTCATCATTGATACAAATTTTTGAAGATGGTAACACATTATATATATATATATCAGTCTTTCTACTATCAAAATATATCGGGACGAAAAATGTGGACCATAGATTATGGAAAAGCTTTGACAAGTGCATACACTTTGAGTCAAAGTATGTAAATCTAATGGTCCATATTCTTCGTCCTGATATAAAATATATCAGGACAAATTGACAATAGAAAAATTATATATATATATATATTTACTTAAAAGTTTTCATCAACCTTTTTACCTCTTAAAATTGCAGAAGATTGAGTCATCTTGGAGATTCAGCATGGAAGAAAATGGTGTGTGGATGGTTTTTTGTAACAAATCTGACTGTTCTAATGAAACTACAAACAGATGCACCTCTGGTTATTCCATAATTGATCCATTCTCATGTATCAACCATTCTACCATAATTTCTGTTGATATCATGCTCCTGTTGATGTGCTTTTTCATCTTCTTTTATAAATTATCCACAAAAAAGGTCATTGTAGCAACCTCACAGTCTCAGAAGTTACATCTAAAGCTAATTTTCTCATTAATTTTTAGTACCATTCTGGGTTTGGCTTACTTGGGCTGGGGGGTATCGATTGTTAGTGAGAAATTACACGTAAATCAGAGTGTGGTACCGATGCATAGATGGTTAGTGATGTTATTCCAGGGATTCACTTGGTTGGTTCTATGTTTTACTATAGGCCTGAATAAGTTGCACCTTTCGAAGAATGGGACAATGAAGTTCTGTTATGTCATAGTCTTCTATGCAGGATTTCTATGCATTCCATATCTTTGGCAAGCAACGGTAGAGAAATTGGTATTGGTATTTGTATCGGTTAAATTGGTGTTGGATATATTATCTTTCCCTGGAGCAATTCTATTGCTCTTTTGTGCCTTTCAGGGACACGATCATATGGACACTGATCTTGACAACAATATTGATGGTTACTATACACTATTGCAAAGTGAGGGAATCAGATTAAGCGATAATGTTACTCCTTTTGCAGAAGCTGGATTTTTTAGTACAATGTCATTTTGGTGGTTGAATCCATTAGTGAAGAAGGGTAAAGAAAAGATTCTTGAGGATGAAGATATCCCAGAATTACGGCCAGCAGATCAAGCACAAACATGCTACTCAATTTATATGGAGCAAATGAACAAACGGAAACAGAAGGGATCATCTGATTCACCCTCTATGTTTTCAGTAATTTTATTTTGCCAATGGAAAGCTATTTTAGTTTCAGGATTTTTTGCATTGATCAAGGTTCTTGCATTATCTTCAAGTCCACTATTTCTTATAACGTTTATTAAGGTTGCTTCAGGAAAAGAATCATTTCGATACGAGGCGTATGCACTGACCGGAGGCCTTTTCTTGGTCAAATGCTTGGAGTCACTTTCTGAGAGGCAATGGTACTTCCAAACAAGACTGATTGGCCTCCAAGTAAGATCATTGCTATCTGCAGCAATATATCAGAAGCAACTACACCTCTCAAATGCCGCGAAGTTGAATTATTCCGCGGGTGAGATTGTGAGCTATGCAACGGTAGATGCTTATAAAATTGGTGAATTCCCTTATTGGTTTCATCAAATATGGGCAACAAGCCTTCTATTGTGTTTTGCATTACTTTTTGTATACTATTCCGTAGGATTGGCTACCGTTGCAGCTTTAATAACCATCCTATTGATTTTCCTTGCGAGCTCTCCACTGACAAAATTACAGCACAAGTATCAGACAAAGCTCATGATTGCACAAGATAGGAGGCTAAAGGCCATTACTGAGGCACTTGCAAATATGAAGGTCTTGAAGTTGTATGCTTGGGAGACACATTTCAAGAATGTTATAAAAACTTTACGGAAAGAAGAATTTAAATGGATATTTAAAGTTCTTTCACAAAAAGGATACTATATGGTTCTGTTTTATTCTTCTCCCATTGTAATACCAGCTGTTACTTTTTGGACATGCTACTCCCTTAGCATACCGCTTAATGCTAGTAACATGTTTACATTTCTAGCCAGTTTGCGCATTGCTCAGGAGCAAATAAGGATGATCCCTGAGGTAGCTGGAATTTTTATTGAAGCCAAAGTTTCATTTTCTCGGATTGTGAAGTTCCTTGAGGCACCAGAGTTGGAGAACACAAATACAAGGCAAATCAGAAGTGACAATAAAATGGATTGGTCTATTTGGATCATGTCCTCTGAAATTTCGTGGGACGCCTGTTCTTCATCGAAGGCTACATTGAGGAACATTGAGTTGATGGTTAAACCTGGAGAAAAGGTAGCTATCTGTGGAGAGGTTGGTTCAGGCAAATCAACCCTTTTAGCTGCAATTCTTGGAGAAGTTCCTAACATTAATGGCACGGTAAGTCCATTGAAAAATAAGCTAATTTCAAGTTGGGAATATTTCAATTGTTGCCTGTAAATTATTACTTGGAATGCTATCAAATATTATTTTATATGACTTGTTGAAGCTTTTGGGTTCATGATTTTCAGGTTTCAGTTTTTGGAAAGATAGCATATGTTTCTCAGACTGCTTGGATCCAAACAGGAACCATACAAGAAAATATTCTGTTTGGCTCTATCATGGATGCGACTAGATACCAAGAAGCTCTCACGAAGTCTTGCCTAGTAAAAGACCTTGAGATGCTTCCATTTGGGGACCTTTCTGAAATTGGAGAGCGTGGCGTTAATCTAAGTGGCGGGCAGAAACAAAGAGTTCAATTAGCTCGGGCATTATATCAGGACGCGGATGTGTATCTCCTGGATGATCCTTTTAGTGCTGTTGATGCACATACTGCAACCGCCTTGTTTAACGTAACAATTTGTTTTCTTTACTTTGCAGCTTTTTCCAGTAATGACATATTCTCTTTCTGAAGTTAACATTGTTTTGTTACAGGAATATGTAATGGGGGCTCTTTCCGGGAAAACTGTCTTACTCGTAACACATCAAGTTGACTTCCTTCCAGCTTTCGATATGATTTTGGTTAGCTAAAATATCATACTATTTTGATTATCATCTTTTTCATTTGTCTTTGGATATTGGTTTCAACTATCCGAAGTTTTACTTTCTTGGCAGTTAATGGCTGGAGGGAAAATCCTTGAGGCAGCTACTTATGATAAGTTGCTGGATTCTACTCCAGAATTTCAAGACCTTGTCAATGCAAACAAAAACACTGCTGGCTCTAAGAGGCACTTTGAGTTTGCTTCTAGCACAAGACCTCAAGGGGAGATCACGGAAACAAATGTCGGCAAACAGTTAAAAACACCTTCTGGAGATCAGTTGATTAAGAAAGAAGAAAGAGAAACAGGAGACACCGGTCTGAAGCCTTACTTACAATATCTAAGCCATAACAAGAGCTTCTTGTACTTTTTTTTGCAGTTTGTGTTACACATGTTATTTGTAATCGCGCAAATGATACAAAGCTATTGGTTCGCAGCTGAGATTCAGAATTCTCTTTTAAGCAGAGTGAAATTAATTACAATTTATTCAGTGATTGGGTGTGCCTTACCATTCCTTTTGCTCCTCAGATCCTTTTCAATTGTTGTTTTAGGCAGTAAAACATCAGAATTTTTTTTCTCTACATTGCTGAGGTCTCTTTTTCGGGCACCAATGTCCTTTCATGATTCAACACCTCTGGGAAGGATACTTAGTCGGGTAAGAGTTTCGCGAATATAGCTTATGAATGTCATCTTCAATAAGTTTCTGAACTAACATTTTTATCTTTTCTGTAACAGGTTTCCTCTGATATGAGTATCATTGACACTGAATTGGCTTTCCAATTATCGTCTTCTATTATTGGGAATTCTTGCTTGGCCAGTCCTAATTGTCATCATACCGATGATATATTTCTCTGTACTCTTACAGGTACTAAATATGCACCAACCGATTTGTTCTTGATTTTTAAAAGGTAGCTACGTTACATCCTGCTGCATGATATCGGAATGTTTTCCTTCTAAAACATTTGTGTTTGTTTCTTTTTGTTCTGAACAAAAGAGGTACTACTTTGCTTCTGCAAAAGAGTTAATGCGAATGAATGGTACAACCAAGTCTTCAATAGCTAGCCACCTTGCTGAATCCATTGTTGGAGCTACGACAATAAGAGCTTTCGGGCAGGAAAATGAATTCTTTTCAAAGCATCTAAAACTCATCGATGCAAATGCATGTCCATACTTCCATAGTTCTTCTGCGGATGAATGGTTAGTCCAACGCCTGGAAATACTGTGTGCAGTTGTTCTCTCTTCCTCAGCACTTGCCATGACTTTACTTCCTCTCGGACCTTCTTCTTCTGGTCAGTATTCATAAGGTTCACAACCAACCATCCTTATGTTTGCTATAATCAGTTACTGTTATAATCTCAGAATGTTTGTGAATTTGATGACAGGATTTATTGGAATGGCTCTGTCCTATGGCCTTTCACTGAATATATTTCTTATATCCTCCGTCCAATACCACTGCTCGGCAGCAAATTTTATTGTCTCTGTGGAAAGGCTAGAACAATATATGCATATTCCTGAAGAAGCTAAAACAATTGCAGAAGGCAGGAAACCAGCAGACAATTGGCCAGCTACCGGTAAAGTAGAGATTAAAAATTTGAAGGTAAACATGTTCCAGTGCTCGTGCCTAATTATTTAAAGCTTAAATTTTTCCAAAAACATCATATTAAACTAAACTAAATCATATCAAACAGGTTAGATATCAACCTGATGCTCCACTAGTGCTTCTGGGAATAAGTTGCGTAATTGAAGGAGGGCATAAAGTTGGGATAGTTGGCCGGACCGGAAGTGGAAAGACAACTCTTATCGGTGCTTTGTTTCGTCTGGTTGAGCCTACCGATGGGGAAATTATAATTGATGGCCTTAACATCTCAAATATTGGACTTCATGATCTTAGATCACATCTTGGGATAATTCCACAAGATCCAACTCTTTTCAGTGGCACCGTCAGATACAATCTAGACCCTCTTTCACAGTATACTAATCATGAAATATGGGAGGTAGTGTTTCTTCTAACATATTACAACAAAAATTCAAAATCTTGTTGTGATCACATTTCTAACTAACTTAAAAGAGTTTTTTCTTACGATTTGTGAAAAGGTTTTGGGAAAGTGTCATCTTAGAGAGGTCATTCGAGAGAAAGCAGAGGGTTTGGATTCCTTAGGTAAGAAGTTATCTAGTATTCCTATTCTTCTAGTCTTATACAACCAATTAAAAAGTTCCTGATTGCAGTTGTAGAAGATGGATCGAATTGGAGCTTGGGGCAACGGCAATTATTCTGTTTGGGACGTGCATTATTGAAGAGAAGTCGTATACTAGTCCTCGATGAAGCTACTGCATCAATTGACAATGCAACAGACTCTATAATTCAAAAGACTATAAGAAGAGAATTTGCAGAATGCACTGTGATAACAGTTGCTCATAGAATACCAACTGTGATGGAATGCAATGCGGTGCTAGCTATAAGTGATGGTAAGTTGTATATCCTCAACTATTTTATTAAGAGCTGTTTAAATTTTTATTTTCACAACTTTGATACTAACCGAAAGATGGTTTGAGATGAATAGGGAGATTAGTAGAGTACGATGAGCCAATGAAACTAATAACTAAGGAATGTTCGTTATTCGGGCAGCTTGTGAAAGAATACTGGTCTCACAGTGCAAATTCCAGCATCCACGTAGAAGATTAGTACTTATCAAGAATACCATCAGAGTGCAAATGGTTTGATGCTTAGTTGTATTCCAAATCATTAAATTATGGTGGGAAATCAAATCTTCAGATTGGTTTGAAGGAGCTGAGTCTAACTCTGGAATTTGAAGAAGAAATTAGATACAAGCAGATCATTTATGAGGCTTGATCAACAAAGGAAGAAATCAAAACTTTGAAGAAACTCTCTCTCCAGAACAGGCTTTGGTTTTCTTCCTATCAATTCTTGTTTGTCGTATTTCGTATTAATTTCTTAAAAGTACATGTAGTAATCTTTTCTTAGCACCTCATGACACATATGGTTAATATAATACAATATATATTTGACAAATTATTCTGATTGTAATTGTATTCACGAGATCTTGTGCCAAGCAACAACTCTCATTTCTTGTCTAGAAAGAATAATTAGTTTAAAATGTTTCAATGATTTGGAGGTTTCACAGTCATTGTTCTCAAGATTAGCATATCTTGTGTGGACTTAATAAAATAAGCAGTGTATGTATGCATGTAATGTTTTTCTCGAACCTAAGACATTTTCAGGTTGAACAACCGTTCCTCAATACCGAGTCACATTGGGCAGTGTTGTACACATTTAATGTTAAACATATCACATGGATATTTTTGAAAGGCACCCTTTAATTAATATGCACATCCACCTATAAGTCAAAGAGAATCATGCTATATAAGTTTTAAGGCAGTACTGAGATTTTTATATGAATTCAAAAACTATTGTTGCTGTCCAAGTAATATATATATACACACACACACTACAAAGCATGGAGACTGGTTCTGTTTTCTAAATAGTTCCATTTCAAACTATTGTATTGTTGCTTCTTCAATCTTCAGGTTGGTTTAGTAATCAAAATATTTTCTATTTTGGATATTCTTTGTTTTGTATTTTTGTCTAATGATTATGCATATATACATGAGTATTATACAGTTTCATAGTTATTTTCTTTTTAACTTGTCTAGTATTAGATACATTTTATCCCCCATCAAAAAAAAAAAAAAAAAAAAGATACATTTTATCCGGAGATAAGGCTCGTTACGTCCCTCTGACTAGATATTCACTATTATTCTTTTCTTTTCGACAAATTTCCCTTGGAGTGGAGGTGGTTGTCCTCAAGTTGTTTTTATAAAGGTCTACAGGAAACTCTTTATAGCTTTTATTAGATGGAAATCATAGTCATTGGAGAAATAGTGCTTCTTCTTTCTGTTACGCCCAATGATCAAATATGTAATCCTTTTCACCCCTTTAAATTGCAGAGAGTCAAAGTCACTGAGATAAAGCATGGAAGATGGTGTCTGGAAATTGTTTTGCAATGATTCCAAGTGTTCAAATGAAAATGGAAAGATATGAAATTCTGGTTTTTTATCCATAGCTGATCCATACTCATGTATTAACCATGCTATGATAATATCTGTTGATATTCTGGTCATATCCATATGCTTATTCATCGTCATCTATAAATTATCCACCAGAAAGATTATAGAACCTTCACTGTCTCAAAAAACACCTCAAAAGCTATTATTCTCTGCCATTTACAATGGCACTTTGGCTTTGGCTTACTTCGGGTTGGGGTTATCGATAGTTAGTAAAAAAGTATACGAGGATCATAGTGTTTTGCTTTTGCATAAATGGTTAGTGTTGTTGTTCCAGGGATTCACTTGGTTGCTTCTAGCTTTGACTATAAGCTTTAATAAGCTGCACTTTCCATATAATTGGACAGTCAAGTTCTGCTATCTCATAATCTTCTATGTAGGATTTCTATGCATTTCGTCTCTTCGAAAAGCAATTCTAGAAAAAACTGTGTCCATTAAAATGGTCCTGGATATATTGTCTTTCCCTGGAACAATTTTATTGCTCTTCTGTGCCTTTCGAGGACATGATCATGTGGACACCAATGTAGTAGACAGCAACCAAGATGCTTCCCATGAAATTTTGCAAGGTGAGGAAACAGATGCATCCAATGATATCGGTTCAAACAAAAATGTTACCCCTTTTACAAAAGCTGGATTTTTCAGTAATGTTTCATTTTGGTGGTTGAATCCATTAATGGAGAAGGGTAAGGGGAAAATTCTGGAGGACAAAGATATCCCACAATTACGACTGGAAGATCAAGCACGAAAATGCTACTCCATTTTTATGGAGCAAATGAGCAAACAAAAACAAAAAAGACCATCTGAGTCCTCCTCTATGTTGTTAGTAATTTTTTTGTGCCAGTGGAAAGCTATTTTAGTTTCAGGATTCTTTGCATTGATCAAGGTTCTCACATTATCCACTGGCCCTTTGTTTCTTAGAGCCTTTATTGAGGTTGCTTCAGGAAAAGAATCTGTCAAATATAGGGCTTATGCACTAACCGGAGGGCTCTTCTTGGTCAAATGCTTAGAGTCATTATCCGAGAGGCAATGGTACTTCCGAACGAGACTGATTGGACTCCAAGTAAGATCTCTGCTATCTGCAACAATATATCAGAAGCAACTACGCCTCTCAAATGACGCAAAAATAACCTATTCTCCAGGTGAGATTGTGAGCTATGTGACTGTGGATGCTCATAAGATTGGTGAATTCCCTTATTGGTTTCATCAAATATGGACAACCACCCTTCAGTTGTGTCTAGCATTAGCTGTTGTCTACTATTCTGTGGGGTTGGCTACAACAGCAGCTTTAATAACCGTCATATCGACTGTTGTTGCAAGCTCTCCAATGTCCAAATTACAGCATAAATATCAGAAAAAGCTCATGGTTGCACAAGATAGGAGGCTGAAGGCCATTACAGAGGCTTTGACAAATATGAAGGTCTTGAAATTGTATGCTTGGGAGACACATTTCAAGAATGTTATAGAAGGTCTGAGGAAAGAAGAATTCAAGTGGATATTTAGAGTTCTTTCACAAAAAGGGTACTATCTGGTTCTGTTTTATTCTTCTCCCATTGTAATACCAGCTGTTACTTTCTGGGCAAGCTACTTCTTGAAAGTACCACTTAACGCTAGTAATGTTTTCACATTCCTAGCCAGTATGCACATTGCTCAGGAGCAAATAAGATGGATTCCTGAGGTAGCTGGAATTTTAATTGAAGCAAAGGTTTCATTTTCTCGGATTTTGAAGTTCCTAGAGGCACCGGAGCTGATGAATACTAATATAAGGCAAGCTCACAGTGATAAAGATATGGATTGGTCCATTTTCATAAGGTCTGCTAAAATTTCATGGGATGCTTCTTCTTCTTCATTGAAGGCTACATTAAGGAACATAAGTTTGATGGTTAAACCTGGAGAAAAGGTAGCTATCTGTGGAGAGGTTGGTTCAGGAAAATCAACCCTTTTAGCTGCAATTCTCGGAGAAGTTCCAAAAATTGATGGCACGGTAAGTTCATTGAATATGCTAATGTTTATTTATGCTTTCTAACATACATTTTTTCAATGAGAGAATTGGTTATAACTTTGAATAATTGTATGGATGGTATGAATAAAACGTAAATAATGATTTATATGACTTACTGAAGCTTCTGGGTCCGTAATTTCCAGGTTCAAGTTTATGGAAAGATAGCATATGTTTCACAGACTGCATGGATCCAAACAGGCACCATTCAAGAAAATATACTTTTTGGTTCTTCCATGGAACCAGATAGATACCAAGAAGTTATTGAGAAGTCTTGCCTGGTTAAAGACCTTCAAATGCTTCCATTTGGCGATCTCACTGAAATAGGCGAAAGAGGTGTTAATCTAAGTGGTGGACAGAAGCAGCGGGTTCAATTAGCTCGTGCATTGTATCAGGATGCAGATGTATATCTCTTGGATGATCCTTTTAGTGCTGTTGATGCGCGTACTGCAACCAGTTTATTTAATGTAACAAAAAAAATTTCCCTTCCCTTCGCAATTTATTCCACTAGTGATGCTATTCTCTTGGTGAAGCTAACATGTCTTGTTTCAGGAATATGTAATGGGGGCACTGTTAGGAAAGACCGTCTTACTCGTAACCCATCAAGTCGACTTCCTTCCTGCTTTCAATTCAATCTTGGTTAGCTAATCATCATTATTATTTTGATTATCATACTTTTCTGAAACCATAATTCAAGCAATGAGTTCATTCAAAATTTATGTAATTTCTTGGCAGTTGATGGCCGGAGGGGAAATCCTAGTAGCAGCTACTTATGACAAGTTACTGGCTTCTACTCCAGAATTTCAAGACCTTGTCAATGCACACAAAAACACTGCTGGTTCGGAGAGGCACTTCGAGTCTGCTTCTATCACAAAACCTGTGACTTGTGAAGAAGAGAATGTTGAGAAAGAGATAATAACACCACCTTTAAGAGATCAACTAATTAAGAAAGAAGAAAGAGAAAGAGGAGACACTGGTCTCAAGCCTTACTTGCAATATTTAAGGCATAATAAGGGTCCTTTGTTCTTCTCTTTACAAGCTGTATTACACATGTTATTCATAATTGGGCAAGTGATACAAAGCTATTGGTTAGCTGTTAACATTCAAAATTCTCATGTAAGCCGAGTGAAACTGATTTCAATTTACTCAGGAATAGGATGTGTCTTGCCTGTCCTTATGCTCGTGAGATCGTATACAATAGCTCTTTTAGGGTGTCGAAAGTCAGAATCTATTTTCTCTACATTGATGAAATCTATTTTTCGAGCACCAATATCGTTTTATGATTCAACACCTCTAGGAAGGATACTAAGTCGGGTAAGAGTTTTATAAGTACAGCATAATGTCATCTTTCGTACAACTTACTGAACTTACGTTTTTCGTTTTCTGTTATATAGGTTGCCTCCGATATGAGCATCATAGACATCGAATTGGCTTTCAAATTATCAACTGTAGTTGGATCAAACTTGAATGTCTGTTCCTGCATTCTAATATTGGGTATCCTTGCTTGGCCAGTCTTAATTGTCAGCATACCGATGATTTATCTCTTTATATTCTTACAGGTGACTTATTCTGGATCTTTACAAGGCAGCTACTTCAATATTTTGCTTTCAAGATTCTAAAACATTTGTGTTTGTTTCTTTTTGTTCGAACAAAAAGAGGTACTACTTCGCTTCTGCAAAAGAGCTAATGCGAATGAATGGCACAAATAAGTCTTCGTTAGCTAGCCACCTTGCTGAATCCATTGCTGGAGCCATGACAATCAGAGCTTTCAGGCAAGAAGATGGATTCTTTTCAAAGAGTCTGAAACTCATAGACGCGAATGCATGTTCATACTTCCATAGTTCTTCCGCAGATGAGTGGTTAATCCAACGTCTGGAAATACTATGTGCAATCGTTCTCTCTTCCTCAGCCCTTGCCATGACTTTACTTCCTATCGGACCTTCTGCCTCCGGTAAGGTTTAACATTCAACTGTTTGTTTTAATCTTCTATAATATGTTCAGTTACTGTAATATGCTCAGAGTGCTTGTGAATTCAATGACTTGCAGGATTTATTGGAATGGCTCTGTCCTATGGCCTCTCCTTGAATTTAAACCTCATATATGCTGCAAAATTCAACTGCTCAGCAGCAGATTTTATTGTCTCTGTAGAAAGGATAGAGCAATATATGCATATTCCTAGTGAAGCTCAAACTGTTGTAGAAGGCAAACAAACAGCTCAAAATTGGCCAGCTATTGGCAAAGTAGAGATTCATAATTTGAAAGTAAGTTCATCTAAAACGAAAGACATTTATTATTTACAATTTAAACTAAGTAATATCAAACAGGTTAAATATCGGCCTAATGCTCCACTCGTGCTTTGGGGAATAAGCTGCATAATTGAAGGAGGGCAGAAAGTTGGGATAGTTGGTCGGACTGGAAGTGGAAAGACAACTCTTATCAGTGCTTTGTTTCGTCTGGTTGAGCCTACGGAGGGAGAAATTATCATTGATGACATTAACATCACCTCTATTGGCCTCCATGACCTAAGATCACATCTTGCTATTATCCCACAAGATCCAACTCTTTTTGGTGGCTCTGTTAGATACAATCTAGACCCTCTTTCACAGTATACCGATCATGACATATGGGAGGTAATGTTTGTTCTAACATATTACAAGAAAATTTCAAAATCTTGCTTTGTTCACATTTCTATCTAACTTAAAAGAATTTTTTCTTGCGATTTGTGAAAGGTTCTGGGAAAGTGTCATCTCCGAGAGGTCATTCGAGAGAAAGAAGAGGGTTTGGATTCCTTAGGTAAGAAGTTACCTAGTATTCATATTATTTTGTGCCATACAACTAACTAGCTAGACACTGACTGCAGTGGTGGAAAATGGATTGAATTGGAGCCTGGGGCAACGACAATTATTCTGTTTGGGACGTGCATTATTGAAGAGAAGTCGTATACTAGTCCTCGATGAAGCCACTGCATCAATTGACAATGCAACAGACTCCATAATTCAAAAGACTATAAGAAGAGAATTTGCAGACTGCACTGTAATAACAGTTGCTCATAGAATACCAACTGTGATGGACTGCAATGCAGTGCTAGCTATAAGTGATGGTAAGTTGTATACCCTCAACTCAACGTTTTTTTATATTCAAATACAGAGAGATCTTTACGATTCAATATATGAAAAGTCTCGTCAGATACTTTTCAATATCACTAACCCAAAGATGATTTTCGATTACAAATAGGGGAATTAGTAGAGTATGATGAGCCAGCGAAGCTAATAAACACAGATGGTTCACTATTCGGGCAACTTGTGAAGGAATACTGGTCTCATAGTGCAAATTCCAGCATTCACTTAGAAGATTAGTATTGAAGTAATGCTTGTTTCTTGCTACGCAATTTACATGTATTCAGATTGTGAGTATTGTAATAGTTTTTGTTACATGTACAGGTTTATTGACTCAGTTATCGGATCTCTTCAAGTCAACCATCGACTCGATAGTAACTTGCCAATATCAAAACTCTCTGAGCCAGTGTAATTTTCATTTCTACTAATCAGTTCATGTGAAGACAAATTTCTTGCGTCAACAATAATTAATTATTCAACTTCACATTGATTGATCTCTACGTTATTGAAAATTATTAGTTGGCATTGATCAAATCAATTATGTTATACTAAACAAGTTTAGCATTCATTATTAATGGGGATTTGGTCATAATCAATATATATATTTTTATATCAATCTTTTCTTAGCAGCTCACGACACATATGGTTCAAATAATACAATATTTGACAATTGCTAATTAAAACACGTCTTAGAAGATCTTAAGCGGCTGAACAACTCTCATTTCTTGTCTAGAAAGAATAATTAGTTGAAATGTTTCAATGATTTGGAGGTTTCACACTCATTGACCTCAAGATTATCATATCTTTTGTAAACATAAACAGTAAGCAGTCTCTGAACACATGTAAATATGTAATGTTAAACATATCCACATATAAGTCAAAGGGCATAAGTTCTAATATAAATTTTAAGGCAATACTGAGATTTTTGTCTGAATTCAAAAAGCAATAGTTCTTGTCAAGCAGAAAGACAGCCACAGGTTCTGTTTGTAAATAGTTCAATTTCAGACTCTCACTTCTTTTGGTTTTGAACGCTTTGTGTTGTTGCTTCTTCTTCAGTCTTCGGGTTAGTTTAGTTAGTAATCACAGTATTTTCTTTCTTGAATATTCTGGGTTTTGTATTCTTTTTTTGTCTAATGATATTTTTGCATCCTTTTAACTTGTCTTGTATTAGATACCTATTTTCGAGTAGTAAGGCTCTGTACGTTTCACCGTTTTTCTATTCCTATCGATAAATTTCCCTTGTAGTGTTGAAATTCGTCCAAAAATAAAATAAAATCGTTCTACAACATGTTTGATAGAGAAGGTGGTTATCTTCAAGTTTTTTTTAAGACATGTCATGTGTCTGAATAATGTCTTCATTTCAAACACTCACAGGTTGGTCTATTAATTGTGTTCTTTTCAAATGTAATCCTTTTTACCCTTCAAATTTACAGATTTGAGGTCACTGAGACACAACATGGAAAATGGTTTTTGGATGGCATTTTGTAATAAATTTGAGTGTTCAAATGAAACTGCAAAGGTCTGCAGTTCTGGTTTTTCATCCATAGCTGACCCGTACTCATGTATCAACCATGCTTTGATAATTTGTATCGATATTCTGCTCCTATGGATATGCTTATTCTTCTTCATTTACAAGTTATCTACAAGGAAGACTGTAGCACCTCTAGAGTCTCAAAAACTATCTCTAAAGCTAATATACTCTATCATTTACAATGGTATTTTGGGTTTGGCTTACTTCGGCTTGGGGATATCGATAGTTAGCAAAAAAGTACACAAGGATCATAGCATTTTACCTCTGCATAAATGGTTAGTGTTGTTGTTCCATGGATTCACTTGGTTGATTCTAGCTCTGACCATAAGCCTGAATAAGCTGCATCTTCCACATAGCAGGACAGTGAAGTTCTGCTATATCGTAATCATCTATGTAGGATTTGTATGCATTTCATCTCTTCGAAAAGCAATTCTAGAAAGCATTGTATCCATTAAAATGATCTTGGATATATTATCTTTCCCTGGAACAATTCTATTGCTCTTCTGTGCCTTTCAAGGACACAGTCATGCAGACACTGATGTAGACAATGGTCGTGATGATTCCCAAGTTGTTTTGCAAGGACACGGTTCAAACGAAAAAGTTACTCCTTTTGCAGAAGCTGGATTCTTCAGTAATGTGTCATTTTGGTGGTTGAATCCATTAATGAAGAAGGGTAAGGAGAGAATTCTAGAGGACGAAGATATCCCTCAATTACGACTAGCAGATCAAGTGAGAACATGCTACTCCATTTTCATGGAACAAAAGGGATCATCTGATTCCCATTCTCTGTTGTCAGTGATTTTGTTGTGCCAATGGAAAGCTATTTTAGTTTCTGGATTCTTTGCATTGATCAAAGTTCTCACATTATCTGCTGGCCCATTGTTTCTTAGAGAATTTATCAAGGTTGCTTCAGGAAAAGAAACTATTAAATTTGAGGCTTATGTGCTGACAGGAGGTCTCTTCTTAGCCAAATGCTTGGAGTCATTAGCCGAGAGGCAATGGTTCTTCCGAACAAGACTGATTGGACTCCAAGTAAGATCAATGCTAGCTGCAGCAATATATCAGAAGCAACTACGCCTCTCAAATACTGCAAAGATGACTTTTTCACTGGGTGAGATTGTGAGTTATGTCACGGTGGATGCTTACAAAATTGGCGAATTCCCTTATTGGTTTCATCAAATGTGGACGACGTGCCTTCAATTGTGTCTTGCATTAGTTATTATTTACTACTCTGTGGGATTGGCTACCACTGCAGCTCTAATAACTGTCTTATTGACCGTTCTTGCAAGCTCTCCACTGACCAAATTGCAGCACAAATATCAGATCAAGCTCATGGTTGCACAAGATAGGAGGCTAAAGGCCATTACAGAGGCACTCACGAACATGAAGGTCTTGAAGTTGTACGCTTGGGAGACACATTTCAAGAATGTCATAGAAGGTCTAAGGAAAGAAGAATTCAAGTGGATATATAAAGTTCTTACACAAAAAGGGTACTATGTGGTTCTGTTTTGGTCTTCTCCCATTCTAGTACCAATTGTTACTTTATGGGCGTGCTACTTCCTGAAAATAACACTTGATGCCAGTAATGCTTTCACATTTCTAGCCAGTTTGCAGATTGCTCAGGGACAAATAAGGTTGATCCCTGAGGTAGCTGGAATTTTTATTGAATCAAAGGTTTCATTTTCTCGAATTGTGAAGTTCCTAGAGGCACGGGAGCTTGAGAACACAAATATAAGGCAAGTTAAAAGTGACAGAGATACGGATATGGATTGGTCTATTTTCATCAGGTCTGCTGACATTTCATGGGATGCTTGTTCTTCATCCATGGCTACATTAAGGAACATAAATTTGAAGATTAAACCCGGAGAAAAAGTAGCTATTTGTGGAGAGGTCGGTTCTGGAAAATCAACCCTTTTAGCTGCAATTCTTGGAGAAGTTCCAAAAATCAGTGGCATGGTAAGTACATAGAGTAAGCTAATTCTAATTTTTGCACTCTAACATACATTTTCTCAACTCATGAATTCAAAAACAAAAAAAAAACAAAAAAACCCTAGAAGAATTGTATTGAAGGTATGATATTTCTAAAATTATAGAAACTTTAAACAATGATTTGGATGACTTACTTTCCAGGTTTCGGTTTATGGAAAGATAGCATATGTTTCTCAAACTGCGTGGATCCAAACAGGAACCATACAAGAAAATATACTCTTTGGATCTGCCATGGATCCAACCAGATTTCAAGAGGTTCTTGACAAGTCTTGCCTGGTAAAAGATCTAGAGATGCTTCCATTTGGGGACCTAACAGAAATCGGAGAAAGAGGTGTTAATCTAAGTGGTGGGCAGAAGCAGCGGGTTCAATTGGCACGTGCACTGTATCAGGATGCAGATGTGTATCTCTTGGATGATCCTTTTAGTGCAGTTGATGCACATACTGCAACCAGTTTATTTAATGTAACAACTTTTTTACTTTTCCTTTTGCAATTATTTCTAGAAATGATGTTATTCTTTTTACAAAGCTAACATGACGTCTTGCTACAGGAATATGTACTGGGGGCTCTGTCAGTGAAGACTGTCTTACTCGTAACCCATCAAGTCGACTTTCTTCCAGCTTTCAATTTGATTCTGGTTAGCTAAGATCATACTATTTTCATTATCATCCTTTCCTGAAACCTTGAAAAAAAGTAGAACATGGAAATTCTTTTTTCTCTCCATATCGGTTTCAGCTATCTGATCAAGCAATGAGTTCACATAGATTGTATTTTCTTGGCAGTTGATGACTGGAGGGGAAATCCTAGAAGCAGCTACTTATGATAAGTTGCTGGCTTCAACTCCAGAATTTCAAGACCTTGTCAATGCACACAAAAACACTTCTGGATCCGAGAGGCACTTCAAGTTTGCTTCCAGCACAAAACCTGTTACTTCTGAAGGAGAGATCGAGAAAATCAACGTTGGGCAACAGTTAAAAACACCTATAGGAGATCAATTGATTAAGAAAGAAGAAAGAGAAATAGGAGACACTGGTCTCAAGCCTTACTTGCAATACTTGAGACACAAGAAAGGCATTTCATGCTTCTCTTGGCAAGCTGTATTTCTCGTGTTATTCGTAATTGGTCAACTGATACAAATCTATTGGTTGGCTGCTGACATTCAGAATTCTATCATAAGCAGAGTGAAATTAATCGCAGGTTTCTCACTCATCGGGTGCATCTTACCTGTCCTTCTGCTCCTGAGATCCCTTGTAATAGTTGTTCTAGGTTGTAACACATCAGAATCTATTTTCTCTACATTACTGAGTTCTCTTTTCCGGGCACCAATGTCCTTTTATGATTCAACACCTCTGGGAAGGATACTCAGTCGGGTAAGAGTTACATTTACATAACTATAACTTATTGTCATCTATAGTTCAACTTACTGAACTTGCATCATCATTTTCTGTAATAGGTTTCTTCTGATATGAGTATCATCGACATAGAATTGGCGTTCAGAATATCAAGTGCACTTACTGCATATGTGAATGCTTACACCGGCTTTGTAATATTGGCAATTCTTGCCTGGCCAGTCCTATTTATCATCATACCGATGATTTATCTCATTATATATATACAGGTATTACATATCCCCAAACCAAGTAACCAACTCACTATATGTATATATAAATTTCTACATTATTCGTGTTTTCTAAGTTATTCGTGTTTTTACTGTCTGAACAAAAAGACGTACTACTTATCTTCTGCAAAAGAACTAGTGCGAATGAATGGCACAACCAAGTCTTCGTTAGCTAGCTACCTTGCTGAATCCATTGCTGGAGCCACAACCATCAGAGCTTTCGAGGAAGAAGATGGATTCTTTTCAAAGAGTCTGAAGCTCATAGATGAAAATGCATGTCAATACTTCCATAGTTCTTCTGCGGATGAATGGTTAATCCAGCGTCTGGAAATATTATGCGCAATTGTTCTCTCTTCCTTGGCACTTGTCATGACTCTGCTTCCTCTTGTACCTTCTGCTTCCGCTTCTGGTTAGTATTCGTAAGGTTCAACCATTCAACTGTTTGCTATATTAGCCTTGTATAACCATTCATGAATTTGATGACAGGACTTATCGGAATGGCTCTGTCCTATGGCCTCTCATTGAATGTATTCCTCATATACGCCATCGAAAGCCATTGCTTGGCTGCAAATTTTATTGTCTCTGTAGAAAGACTAGAACAATATATGCATATTCCTAGTGAAGCTCAAACTGTTGTAGAAGGCAAGCGACCAGCACAGGATTGGCCAGCTATTGGTAAAGTAGAGATTTACAATTTGAAGGTAAACATGGATACAACACCTCTATTTGTTTACAGTTTAAATGTTTGATATTAAACCAAGTAATAACTATCAAACAGGTTAAATATCGGCCTAACTCTCCACTCGTGCTTCGGGGAATAAGCTGCGTAATTGAAGGAGGGCATAAAGTTGGGATCGTTGGTCGAACTGGTAGTGGAAAAACAACTCTTATCAGTGTTTTGTTTCGTCTAGTAGAGCCTACAGAGGGAGAAATTGTCATTGATGACATTAACATCACCTCTATTGGCCTTCATGATCTAAGATCACATCTTGCTATTATCCCACAAGATCCAACACTTTTCAGTGGCTCTGTCAGATTCAATCTCGATCCTCTTTCACAGTATACCGATCATGAAATATGGGAAGTAAGAATTACATATAATGTGCATATGTACTAAAATGTATAATGCGAAACATTCATTTCTAGTTTCTAACTCTCTGTTATAATTTTACGATCAAATTTCTAGCTTCTGATTTGCTCTAGCTAACATTTGAAAGGTTCTGGGAAAATGTCATCTTCAAGAGGCCATTCAAGAGAAAGAAGAGGGTCTGGATTCATTAGGTGAGAAAGTAGCTAAGAATTATATTTTACTATCTTACAAAACTAACAAGATCTTGGTTGCAGTTATGGAAGGTGGATCGAACTGGAGCATGGGACAACGGCAATTATTCTGTTTGGGACGTGCAATATTGAAGAGAAGCCGTATATTAGTGCTTGATGAAGCCACAGCATCAATTGACAATGCAACAGATTGTATACTACAAAAGACTATAAGAAGAGAATTTGCAGACAGTACTGTAATAACAGTGGCGCATAGAATACCAACTGTGATGGACTGCAATGCAGTGATAGCTATAAGTGATGGTAAGTTCAACTTCAAATAAATTATGATACATCCAACCTGATCATCAAGTTTTATGAGTGATAGTAACAACAACATGGTTTGACATGAACAGGCGAATTAGTAGAGTATGATGAGCCGGTAAAGCTAATAAACATGGAAGGTTCGCTGTTCGGACAGCTTGTGAAGGACTACTTGTCACACACCACAAATTATGCTCAGTTAGAAGACATTGAATGAAGCAAAACCATAATAGAAATTGTTATCATTTCATAGTGTCTTACACAACTAAGGTAGAAATTGTTATCATTTCATAGTCCGCTACAAATTAAATAGGAAGTAGTTTTGCAAATTTGACGTTAACTCAGAATTAATGTACTACAACCAAAATAACTCGTACAATCAACATTTCAATAGCCGACTTCATTGTTAAGTACCCAGAAATTGTGAATGATAAGAAACCCACCACTGCCGTATTTAAAAGTCTGCAGCAAGAAAGTTGCCAGGCAGGGATACCTGCAGTAATTAAGAAAAAACCATTTCAATTAGATAATTATCCATACCAGAAAGAGAACGAGCAAGAGAAACATTGTCCATAATATGATTCAGTACCTTCTCACCCAGTTTGAAGACTGGAAGACCCTTATAAGGGCATGTAGCACAGCGAAAGGCATCTCCTAGGCCACACTGCCAAGTGTACAGCCAAAATTAAAGGAATGAATAAAAAAAAACTAATGAATTTCCAAACATAAGCTACTAAAATTTATGCAGGATGAAAATATTAGGGCAATTTAGGAACTTCCAAGTGTTCCTGATTTCCATAATGACAAAATGTTGTTCTATCTTATACTCCCAGAAAACATCACAGCTAAATACAAGATTATTTAGTCATTCTATCGCATGAGAATATCATCCAACTCAAGCCAAGCAAAACTAAGATGCCTACTTTGTTTGCAAATTGTATGCAAGACTAACTATGTCGGGCATCATAATGTAATTTTAAAGTTTTTTTTGGGGGTGTGTGGGCCTGTGGGGGGTCAATAAAATTTTTGAAACCACAAGAGAGCAAGAGACTATTAAAATGAATGACACTTAGCCCAAGCATCCAAAGGAAGTAGACAAAAGTACAGGGGAGTAGAGGACAATAAATAATAACAAACCAGAAAAAAGGAGTAAGAACAGAACATACACTTCCACAAGCTGACTGCGGATTGTCAAGCTGATCCATGGTCAGTCCTAACTTCTCTACTTTCTCCTCTGCCTCAGCCCTTCCACAAGTGCAGTTTTTGCAAGCTTTCCTTGTGCTTCCAACTTCACAATCACCAACTGCACAATCGCTTTTATTTAATCCGGGATGTTACATAGCACATGAAACTTCTATATGAAAAAGGGTTCACATGACCAAAGGTTGTGAATGTTTCTATCTTACCTGGTGGTAGCTGAGGCTTCTTCAAGTCCTCTTCAGTTAAGAGAGTATCTTCATCAATCAAATCATCATCATCGTCCAATTGAACTTTCAAAAAACTTTTTGGGGCTTTCTTAATAGCAAAGGATGAACCAATTTTCCAAGAAGGCTTCTTACCCTTTACCTGTAAATAAAGGAGCAGTAATTCAACAATGTAGTCTGCAAATTAAACTCCTAAATATAATCGTTTGCTCAGCCCAATAAAAGAAATGAGATGACAAAGTTATCAAGCCCTGATTATAATCTAGCATGAAATAATTGAAAGTTTAAACCTTAATACAACAGTTCCCCAAGAGCATGAGGGAAAGAAATAATACATAAGATAACAAGCTACTAAGATCTTGAAGCCACATTAAGATCCCATCATAAACCCACCAATGAACCAATAGCCACACTAAAGAGAATTATAAACATTAAACCTGAGATGATGATCAAAAATTGCACACACCAGAGCAAAACTTTTTGTCTTACCTTTACACATAAGCAGCATTATAAACCAAAATTAATGAACACAGATTAACATTTCTTGCTGATTTGGTACTTTTAAGTAGGGGTTCTTTTGTACCCGATACAATCAAAAACCAAATCCTTAGATGAGAAAAACAAAAATCACATCAATGAAATCACATGAAAATATGAACTCACCCCAAAAGAATGAACAGCTTCAGCTGCTACAACTGATTTTAGTTGGAGATGCGCAGCTTCTAAAAACCCTGATAACAGCAACCTCCGCTCAAGAGAAGAGATTACCTGAGAAAAAATCCCCATGAGGAATTGCAAGAAGCAAAATTCAATCAGGAACAAACAGAAAAACATTTACCTTATCTGCATCCTCTTTATTAGATTCCAAATTCTTGTAAATCAAAATTGTCCCACCAGGCTTCAGAGCTCTTGAAATTTCCTCAAACAATTGATCACCGGGAAATTCAAGTGACCTAGAGATGGAAATGACAGTGTCTATAGAGGATGACTCCACTGGCAGCCGACCTTCCATAAGACAAGAACAAAACATTATATCCAGACGTAAGCAGTATGTTATTACATACAATCAAAAAGAAAAAGACAAACAACCAATATGTCTTAATAATATGGGATTTGTCATAAATACAAATTTTCTATTGAAGAACTAATAGGAAGACCAAGCTATTGTTTGACAAACAAAATTACTACAACAAAGGTCTTCGGATAATGGAGGTAAACTTTTGAATAAAAAACATTTAAAACTAACTTATTTCATGGAGGAAAAGGATGGGAGTAGAATAGAAGACAATTTACACACCAAAACCAGATGTGAAAAGAAGACTTCATAAGTGGGCACACAAATGTTGCTTAAAACAAGGCACAGAAACTGGATTTCCAAATGTTTGTAGACACATATAAACCACCTGAATTCAACTTATACCAGTACTCTATAAAAGAACTGAATTAAACCCAGCTCCATTAACACACAAATGAAGGAGTGAATAAAACATAAACAAATGAAACCGAACAAAGGTGTGGAGAAGTACTTAGAGAAGATGCTTGAGTAATGATTTGAGGATCACACTGTCCAACCTCTTCATTCCCAAGCTCTCTTAGCATATTTAAAACTGTGCTAACTGGAAGTATTTCATCTTCTGTAAAAGCGAGCACAGCACTCTGCATTGCCTTGCTATCCTACAAAAGGCAAATTAAGCAATTCAAGCATGTACACCAAACAAAAGAACTAATATTATCATGCAACATGCATACATTGATGATTGATTTCTGAGGATGGCAACAAGGACAAGTTACCACCCTCTATCCTATGCAAGCAAACCGAATTCACTCCTGTTCTTGCCTGCAGTAATGGATCTTTTCTCAAAGAAACAAAACCATTTGCATATGAAAAAAAATTTACCCAATAACCAACAATTTAGAAGATGAAAAAAGCACAATCCTTTGACCATGAGTAATTAACCATTAAAGTATTAACTGAATCTTTTAAAAAAGAAACGCGCAAAAACTTAATTGGTAATATGAGTTAATCAAAAGTTCAGTAATTCACACAAATGAATTTCAATCCAGGAGAAGACATATCTCAATTGAATTAAAAATTTCCAAAAAAAACAGAAAATTCCAAAAATAAAAATAAATAAAAAATCGAATATCTAACCAAACAATGCTGAACTACAAGGAAATTCAATTGGAGCTACCAACTCAGAGAATGTCTTGATTTACAATAAAGCTAGCAATAAAAATTGAATCTTTAATTCACTGATCCCCTTCTATTTTACAAATAATCTATTTTACGATCAACCAATGTAAAAGGAAAATTACACAAGATCTATACCAAACAATATCAAAAATCTAAAAAAGCACCATGTATTCCATTCAATCAACGAATCCACATCACATAACAGTAATGAAAGATTAATTCAAACCAACACTTTTCTGCACTGAATCAAAAGATCTACTTTGAGACGGCTAACAGTCAAAAGGAAATGAAAAGCAAATGAGAAGTAACTCACCATATGAATCGATCTTCTGTCAAGAAAATAGAAACCCTAATGAATCTCAAAACCCTAAAAAAGTTTTTTTTTTTTTTTTTCGGCGTCTGGAATGTTCGTAAATGTAAAGAGATCGCGGTTTTTTATTTATTTACTTCTCCAGTTTGACGACCGACTCAACTCTCTCTCTCTCTCTCGCGCTGTTGCTGGCTGAAAGTCGAAAGTCGAAACTTCAACGAGAGCAGAAAAAGAGCGGTTACGTGGAAGATGACTAGGCTTGCGTGACGATGACGCTTTAGAAGTGCTGACGTTGACACTTTATAGAATCAGGTGTGCTGACATGGCCACAAAGCTAATTACAAGTGCTCACGTGTGCAGTTCAAATCGGTTGTGGACCTTGTGAATCTTGTGAGCAAAAGTAATCTCGTGAATCTTTGGTGCACCAGAACCACCGGATAATGCACCGTTGAATTGTGTATCCGATCCAACCAAGCGGTTTTTTTATTAACACCATCATTTTATGTTGTGTGTGACGATGATAACTCACTTGCCACATCATTTAGGTTAAAATTTAATTAATTATTTAGATTGTATAACAATACTCAAATAAAATAAGTGACAGACAATTCACACATGGCTGTATATATATATATAGATTGTGTCTTAACAATCAATATGCACCATCGGTAATGTATCGAAGGTATGAGGTGGACACAGTCTTCAAATGACACGTGTTAAAGTTAACGGAGATATTGATTATGTTTTTTTAATAAGTTATTTTAGTTTTTTTAAATATATATATAATTAATTAATTTGGTTTAACAAAACCTAAACAGTACAGAACAATTAATCAATAATGTGACATGTAATGTAAATATCAATTGGATAGATGCATTGTGATCTAAATATATGAAAATTTGAAATATCAATAGGATTTCAATATTTTAACAATATTTTCTTATGATTATCAACAAAATTTTGAAAATATCATTAAAAATTCAACAATATTTCTTTTATTTACTTATTCATGTAAGCGTAGATATTATCAGATGGAATTGAAATCAAAATGTTTGCATATCAAGTCTATCATGTAAACAGCTAGCTACAGACACCAATATTAATTTTCTAGAGACTCAGATTGTCTCAGTTCACTCATTGCAGAATCTTTATTTGATCAAATAAAGTTGATGAAAATGGAGATTATAAAGTTGAGAAGATTCACAGCAAATCTTGTCATCTCTCTGTATTATTTTGAGAATGAGACCAGTATTCCTTTACAAGCTGCCCAAACAAGGAATCATCTCTCTGTAACAGCTTCATTGGCTCATCATACTCCATTAATTTTCCTGTTGATGCCAAAAAAAAAAAAAACAATAATCATATTAAATTTTTGATTCTTCCAGGGTACATACATAGAATTGGCAAAATAGAAACTAACCATCACTCATTGCAAGAACCATAGTGCAGTCCATCACAGTTGGTATTCTGTGAGCTACTGTTATGACAGTGGAGTTTGCAAATTCTGTTCTGATAGTTTTCTGGAGAACAGCATCTATTGCATTGTCAATAGATGCAGTGGCTTCGTCGAGTACTAGTATTCGAGGTTTCTTCAGCAGAACACGTCCCAGGCTGAATAGTTGTCGCTGCCCCATGCTCCAGTTTGCACCATCTTGAACAACTGCAACAAGTGACCCATCATGAGTTTCAATTCAAAGTCTTTTAAGAACATTACAAACATTTTTGTTTATGTTTCATTTCACACCAAAGCTGTTCAACCCTTCTTGTTTATCTTGAATGACCTGCCGAAGTTGGCATTTGTCAAGCACCTGTCACGGCAATGAAAACAATCATTTTTGTTTCTTGTCAAAGTGTATCAAACTTGTTGAAGCAGTGGAATTTCTTACTTCCCAAATTTCCTGGTCTGTATATTGAGACAAGGGGTCTAGATTGTATCTGACAGAACCACTAAAAAGAGTTGGATCCTGAGGAATAATCCCCAACTTCAACCGGAGATCATGAAGCCCGATTGCAGTGATATCGAGGCCATCAATGATGATCTTGCCTCCCGTAGGCTCTACCAGGCGAAACAAGGCACTGATAAGAGTTGTCTTACCACTACCAGTCCTGCCAACGATTCCCACCTTATGACCTCCTTCAAATGTGCATGTTATCCCCCGAAGAACAAGTGGAGTATTAGGCCGATACCTTATCTGCTTGAAAGCATGCAATTTGGTGAATCAGTCATTAACATTGAATTTTTAAGTTCTAGAAATATAATTGATGTTATGTTCACCTGTAGGTCATAGATGTCCACTTTGCCAATATCAGGCCAATTTGGTGCTGGACGGTTTTCGTATACCACTGCAGGTGATTCACTGGATATGTGCATGTACTGGTTTAACCTTTCTACTGAAACAATGAGGTTAGCAACTATGCACTGATTGTTAACTGCGTATACAAGGAACTCATTCAACGAAAGACCAATCGACAGTGCCATTCCAACATATCCTGCCATCAAAATGTCCATGACCATATAGAAAAATTTCCTGGCATGATTAATTGAATGAGAGAGAATAAGCAATTGTGAGAAAATGAACAATGTAACTTTATACAAACCGGATCCCCTATATCCCTGATGAACCAAAGTTGTAAAAAGAGCCACGGTGGCTAGAAGGACAGCGCTTAAGGTTTCCAGGCGTTGGATCAACCACTCATTTGCTGTAAAGCTGTGGAAGGATGAACTTGCATATGTATCGATAAGGTTCAGGTTCTGGGCAAAGAACCGCTCCTCGTCCTTGAAAGCTCTTATAGTCATGGCTCCTGCTATTGATTCAGCTAAATGGCTTGCAAGCAAAGAATTTCTCGTGCCATTGATTCGCATCAACTCCTTTGCTGTTGCAAAGTAGTATTTCTATTTTCGGAAGAGAACCAGTTTACCAAAGTTATATTTTCAGAGAAGAAAAAAAGCACACAACATGGTTATTTGTGGGAAATATTTATACCTGCAAGAGAACTATTGGATATATCATTGGTATCATGACTAGAAAGACTTGCCAAGTAAGAGCACCCAATACCACTAAGTTAGAGACTATAGTCATGGTTGTTCCAACTGCGAAAGTAAATCTGAAGGCAAGATCAAGGTCGATAATACTCAAATCTGAAGACAGCTGCAGAAAAGAAAAGAATAAAAATTTGAGTTTTCCATGATCATCATTATCCTGAGTAGTATAATTTTTACTCGAAAGAACTCTTACCCGACTGAGAATTCTCCCCACAGGTGTTGAGTCATAAAAAGCCATCGGTGCTCGAAAAAGAGATGTCAACAGTGTAGAAAATATAGATTCTGATGCCTCAATGCCTAAATAAGCTACAAGGAAGGATCTTATGAGCAAAAAGAATATCGTGCCTAATCCAATCCCCGAGTACACCATGACTAGTTTCAACTTGCCCGAGCTACTGTCCTGAATATTTGCAGATATCCATAAGCTTTGTAGAATCTGAGCAACCACAAATATTAGATGGGCTAAAATTGAAAGAAAGAAGTACAAGAAGCCTTTCTTGTGACTCAAGTATTCCATGTAAGGTTTTAGGCCTACATCTCCTGTTTCTCTTTCTTCTTTCTCAATCAATTGATCCCCTAGAGATGTGTTACTAGAATGTTCTTCATTGTTAACTTTATTGATTTCTCCATCGCAAGTATTAGGATCTTTGATAGAAGCATGTTCTGATAATGTCTCTGGAGCCATGGCTTCTTTGTGCGCATTTACAAGGTCCTGAAACTCTATACTGGAGGCCAACAACTGATCATAAGTGGTATGTTGTATAATTTTCCCTTCTGATAATAACTGGCAAGAAGAAACAAATAACATACTAGTTTAGACTGCCAGGACATATAGTCTTTCTGAAGTCAATATTTCTAAAAAAAAACCTGAAATGTTGTTTCTTCAACTTGAGGATGACAGTTTTTTTGGTTAAGTTCTTGAACAGGAAAAAAAAATGAGAATCCAAACTATTCACTAACCAAAACAGAATCAAAGGCAGGAAGGAAATCAACTTGATGGGTCACAAGCAAGACTGTTTTCCCAGAAAGGGCTTCCATGACATAGTCCTGTGGCAAACTGATGTTAGTTTTGGCAATAAGATCATCAGAAATTTCATACAATAAAATTATAGTTAGTGGTTTAACTTACTATAAACAGACTCTTTGCTGTGTGTGCATCAAGAGCACTGAATGGATCATCCAAAAGATAAATATCTCTATCTTGATAGAGTGCACGGGCAAGTTGAATCCGCTGCTTTTGCCCACCACTCAAATTAACACCTCTCTCTCCTATCTGAGTGAGATCACCAAATGGAAGCATGTCCATGTCCTTTACTAATGAACACTTTTCAAGCACTTGATTGTATTTACAACGATCCATAGCACACCCAAAAAGGATATTTTCTTGTATAGTACCCGTTTGAATCCATGCTGTCTGAGACACATATGCTATCGTTCCAAAAACTTGAATCTGCAAAATGATAAGAGAGAAACTTAGCAAGATCAAAACCATATCCTGAAGAGTGAGAATTCAAGAATGTTAAGTGTATTATTTGCATTCTACAATAATAATTGGTAAATTCCAGGAGTAGAATGGCAGAAACGAGGGTGATAGAAAAGCTTACAGTTCCCTCTACACTTGGTAGCTCTCCAAGAATTGCGGCCAGAAGGGTTGATTTTCCTGCACCAACCTCTCCACAAATTGCAACTTTTTCACCAAGTTTTATCACCAGATTAATGTTTTTTAGAGTTGGATTCAAAATATCAGATTCCCATGATAGATCAGTAGACTTGATATAAATTGAGTGATTGAGTTCTGTCCCATTGCTGATTTGTTGCATTTGTAAATTCTGGAGCTCAGGTGCCTCGAGAAATTTGGCAATTCGATCAAACGAAACCTTTGCCTCGATGAACACTCCAAAAACTTCAGGAAGACGCATAATGGGTTCCTGAATGATTCTCAGAGTTGCTAGGAAAGTGAATATATTACTAGCATTGAGTGGAATTCCTATGAAGTAGCAAGTCATTAAAGTTGTAGCCCCTAGTAGGAATGGAGCTGACCAAAAAAGAACCAGGTAATACCCCTTTTGAAGCTGCAATGCCTTAAGCCATCCATATTCTTCACTCCTTAGCTTTTCAATAACATTCTTAAAATATGACTCCCAAGCGTACAATTTCAACACCTTCATGTTCACCAAGGCCTCTGCTATGGTCTTCAACCTCCGGTTTTGTGCCATCATGAAGTTTGCCTGATTCTTATGTTGAAATTTGGCCAATGGTGCATTTCCGAGAACAATCAGTACCAAGACAATTATAGTTGCAACGGTAGCATATCCCACAGAGTAGTATATGATAAGTAATGCAATGCAAAGACGAAGACTTGTTGCCCATATCTGATGAAACCAATATGGAAATTCACCTATTCTATATGCATCTACTGTGACATAGTTCACTATGTCCCCTGGAGTGTGCACCATTTTAGAAGAATTTGAGAGTCTTAATTGCTTGCTATATATTGCAGCACAAAGAGAAGATCTTACTTTCAGCCCCATCAATCTACTCTGGAAGAACCAATGTCTCCCAGCCAATGATTCAACGCATTTCGCAAGGAAAAGTCCTACAGCCAGCGCATAGACCTCATACTTGAACATTGTTTTCCCTTCAGCAACATAAACGAAGGCTTCGAGAAATAGTGGGCCTGTGGAGATGGTAATCACCTTGATCAATGCAAAGAAACCAGAAAGGAGAATAGATTTCAGGTTGCAGGAAATTAAAGTCCTTAAAATTGAAGGTTGTTGAGATGATCTTTTCTGATTCCAGCTATTCAATTCCTCTATGAACATAAAGTAACAAGTTTTAGCTCGATCAGCCAAAGACAACCGCGGTACATCTTCTTCATCGAGAACTTTCTTCTTCCCCTTGTTTATTAAAGGATTCAGCCACCAAAATGTCATCTTGCTAAGCAGTCCAGCATTAGCAAATGGGGTCATATGGTCTTGATCATCATTTTGCAAAGCTGCATATAGAGCATCATCAGGATTGGAATTTGTATGTTTGAGTCCCCAGACCATCTTGATTGATATTGTATGTAGTGAGATATATGAACAAAGCTTTACTATGATGGTGTGTGGAAGTCGTTGCAGTTTCAAGCTCAAGATACAACACCTAAGACCAACTTCAATCCAAATAGTGTTTTTGGTGCAACTTTTACATTAAGATAGTACAACTTTCACACTATTTCACTATTTCATCTCCAACTCATTGCATCAAATCTTACCTTACTCTCTTCTTTTATTATTATTTATCAACAAATACTCTTTCCAACCAATCAAAACCCACATTGCAATTAAAAAAAATAGGAAAGGTTACGCAACAGTTATGCCAAGTGAACAGTGTCGTGCGATATATTGCGTAACACTATCAGAGTTATTTATATATTGTACTAGTGTGCAATGCATGGATCTCATTAAAAATTTATATTTAAAATACGTTTTGTAATATAATTTTTGCATTCCAACGTGTTTCATATTCTTAGGGAATTATTGGACAGAAAACACTAAGGGCAAGCAGGGTCAGCCGCCTCCCCTCAGATTTCAGATTCAATAAAAATTGTAAATTTTTTTTTATCCGTTTAAAATGTTCCTCTGGAGTCTGGAACGAAGGTTTCAACTTTCAAATAATATATATATATATATATATAATACTTTTCTAATCAGGACCGTCCTGACTTTATAATTTCAAGACGTTCAATCACAGCCACATATTCACAGTGGGCCCGCAACCCCCACATTAACAAATACCCACACCCGATATGAATGTGTGGCTGTGATTGAACATCCTTAACTTGTAATTTCATGACGTCCTCCGTTACTAGAGAACCACTATATATATAGAGATAGAGAGAGAGAGTAATTTTTACAATACACACTTTAAGCACCTTTGATGAAATTGCATAAAATATATTGAATCTTGATTTGAGTTTTTGTATGCATCATAAGAAAATTAAAATATACATTTAGTAAAAGTTTGGAAATTGTTTGGATTTGACAAGTATTTTTTTTTCTTATATTTTCCTATTTTTAAATATTTCATCTTCAATCAAAATCGAAAAAAAATTAGTTCTTGCACTCAAATTTTTTTTCCATAAATGTATTTCAATGTTTTCACTATCCACACAAAAAATCAAATCAAGATTAAATATATTCCATGTAATTTCATCAAATATGTTTAAAGTGTACATCGTAAAAAGTTCTCATTAAAAAATTTATATATATATATATATATATAAACTATTAAATGTAACAGCTACTAAAGTCAAATAAAGGGATCCACACAATAAAAATATTCGAAACTCACAGTTCTCACTTTACTCTTTCTCACTCTTCCTCCCCTCCCCTAGTCCCCTATTTCCCCACACAATAAATTCTCCACTTTATTTTTTTCTCTCAAATATACCTTTTCAAAATAACCTGGAAAACTTTCAAACAGTCTCTTAGTTACCTTTGCAACCCGAATTAAAGAAAAAAAAAAAATAGAACTTTTATTCTAAAATCAAAGATTAATCGTAATTTTGGGATGTTTTATATATTCTCTTTACAAGTAAATGGAAATCCACTAATCCTAATTCTTTTTTTTTTTCTTTTCTCTTTCATCATTTATTTCCCTTTTATTTTTTATTGTGTCATTGAATAAAATAAAAGTTTAAAACTTATGTGTAACATGTGTCTGGTCTGTTGCATTTGGAAGATTATATAATTTAAATGTTTGTTATTAGAAGGTTGTTGGCCATGAAAACTTGGGAATGTGATAGGTAAAAGTTCAAAGTGAAGAGTAGAAAAATGTAATCTTTACTCATATTAAACTGATAATCATTTTTATTACATAATTGCTTGAAACCTTTATGAGTGTTAATGAATTATTTATTATGTGATGCATAAAAAATAGGCTTATATTATAATAGAGTTAGAATAAAATAATAAAATGTGATGCATAAAAAATAGGCTTATATTATAATAGAGTTAGAATAAAATAATAAAATGTGATGCATAAAAGTTGGGTTCGTGACTTGTGCAAAAATGATGGTTGCCCATAAGAAAGACAAGGTATTTACATTGGTTTACTTGCTTTTGACATTAGCATTGATTCTATCGATTACTACGGCTACTGTTGAGAGATCATTTTCAGCTATGAATATGACTAATTGCACAAAAGTCCCCTAAGTTTAGACATAATTGCATGCATATGGAACTTTTACTGATAATTACACAAACGTCTCATGTCGTTAGTTGACTTCCATTAACTCTAACCATTGACCACAATTTTAACCCACAATGACTAAAGTGCCCTAGTTACCTATTTTATTATTTAAATTAATAATTAAAAAACGAAACAGAAAAGACAAAGAAAAAAAAAAAAAAAAAACAAAATCAATCATTTTTTTTTTCATTTTCTCAAACTAAATCTCAAAATAAAAATAAAAACTTCAAACTCAATGTTAGCGAACAAGTCACAATAGGTGGAAGCGTTGCCGGATAGAACACAAACAAACATAATAATAAAGAAAGATAAGATGAAGAGAAGTAATCAAATCCAATCACACACAACACAAGAATTTACGTGAAAACCCAAATCAGTGAAAAAACCATGGCCATCAGGATGATAAGAGAAAGTTCCAATATGTAGTAAATTGTTATAACCACACAATCAGGATTCTCTCTCTAAATAATACCTCATACCTGATTACACCTAATGCTCACTTTGAGATCTCTCTCGTATTTGCTATTTTGCTCCACACATAATAACATAACCATTATGGTCTATTTATATGAATTACAGGGAGTTAAAACCTATAAGAAAATATATCTCTTAGTCGTACAATATTTACTTGTTTCACATAAATACTACTTCCTCTGTATGATAAGTCTTCTTGTAAGGAGAAATCATTTTCCTATAATCATAAGAACTTCTAGAAACAACATATTTCCTTTTCCATGAATATTTTCTGATTCAATGCATGCTTGTAATTGACTATGATTCAAGTTGTAGTTGGCCACTCGCTTCCTAAACCGTGTTGAACTTGATCACTCAGAAAACTGTGATCCACACACTGCATCACCGAAGACCGTTGTCACTGCCACTGTGAAAGCCACAGCACCACCCACAGCGTAAGACACTGGAATTGGACTGTTGTCCATGCCGCCGTGGAAACCCTACAGCAGTGATTACCTCTGTTAAGCCATAGCGGTTTTCACTGTTCTTCGTTTCTTCAAGCCTTCAAGTCTTCAAGCCTCCATCAAACATAATCTCATACTCCCAAACATTCTCACGTCTCTAGAAAGACTCCGCATTGGTTGTATTTTGTTTAGTAACCATTGGAAATTCAAGTCATATCCAACAATTCTCCCTTATGGCGAGAATTCCCAAAACTTTTCCACAGCTACGATCCTCATCACCGAGAATCAACATACCCACCACTAGGTATAACCACTTAGGAACACCTATCCTAAGATTTCAATCGCACATGTCGAAATTTACCTTGCTGAAATTGTGGTGCAACTTCTCACGTTAGGTTCCTAAAGAGTTCGCTAAGCCATCGACATCCTTGTCCACCACATACCTTGCATCACCACCTAACCAATGCCCGTGTGCAATTGTGGACCCTCTATCAACAATACACCCTCAATTATGGCAACTAGCGGTCATGCCATGAGGATCTTTAATGCCCCTTTAGAGGGCATCGTTATAGTCGTCATACTTAAGAATTGCTGGATCACCCTCTTTGAAGCCCTTAGCCGTACTTGTTTTCTTATTTTGACAATCCTTCCTTACATGTCTAGACTATACACATCCCCAACAAATGACTTTCCATTTGGAGTTCCCCTTTTTCTTGTCAACCAAAAGAACAAAGTTATCAGAAGATTTACCTTCACTTTTTAGCCTTCGTTCCTCGGAGATTAGTTTGTTCGCTACATCTCTAAAACATATGGTTGAACTCCTATGCATTAAAATTGGCTTCATGTGCGCATAGGACGATGGAAGGGACCATATGAGCCTTCACTTTTTATTCTTCATTCCTCAGAGATTAGCCTTTGTCTTCCTTATTGGTTTTAACTCCAATCGACTATAATTCGGAACCTATTCCATTGAGCACTCCTAGATAATCGAAAATTTTTATACCTTCAGACATCTGTAGCGTGTGAAACTACTCATTTAGGTAGAATTGGTTGCAGACAGTATTCGCTTGATACAATTCTTCAAGCCTCTCCCAAAGTTCTTTCGCTGAATATGTTCCATGAATATTTGCAAGATCATTCTTGGCTATACACAATTGTATCGCACTTGCAACCCTTTCATCCAAATTCTCTCTATCATTATCGTTTATCATAAGTTTTCTAGAACTAGTACTATTCATTTCTTTGTTAGAGTCTATAGAGCCATCATGGTTTACAGGGGTTGACTTGCCCTTCAACACCTTGTGTAAGCCGTATTGGATTAATAGATCTTTGACTTGAACTTGCCACAAGTCAAAGTTAATCTTTTCGTCGAACCTCTCGACCTCGAATCTCATCATCTTTGACATAATAGTTTGTTAAGATCACTATCAAGCAACTGTAGCGCTGATACCAATTGTTAGCAAACAAGTCACTATGGGGTGCGTTTGGCATGGACATGAGACAAGACAAGAAGGGACAGGACATGACATGTTGTTCTGTATTGTGTTTGGAAGGCCTGTGACAAAACCGTGAACTGTACTATTATGCGTTTGGTATGACTGGGACAAGACGGGACAAGAGGTTCAAATGACTAGAGTGCCTCTCCTATCCTTTCCAATGTTTATAACAATTTTATCAAGTTTGAAAAATAAAATTATTGAATTAAAATTAATTAAAAATCATACAAAATTAATATTTTCTTTCATTTTCTCACCTCCCAAACACTAGTTTCAGATTTCAAAATCATATTTCATCATCCAACTTCATCTTCATCACCGATACTGAAACTAGTGTTTGGGAGGTGAGAAAATGAAAGAAAATTAATCATTTTCTCTCCTCCCAAACACTAGTTTCAGATTTCAAAATCATATTTCATCATCCAACACATCATCCAACTTCATCTTCATCATCTATATATCACCGATCTTCATCAGTAATCACCAAAACATATCCATACAAAAAGAAGAACAAATAATTATAAAAAAAAAAAATTATGAATCATTTTGAAGATCATCCAACCCATACCATTTTGAATCTTTTCCAGATTTTATTTTTTTTCTTTCCAATTTTTTTTCCTTTTCATTCTCTTTTCAAATCAAAAACCCAAATTTTCTTTCCAAATCCTAAAGAAGAAGAAGAGGACCTAGATTTTCTTTCCAAATCGAAAACCCAATCGAGAGAACAATATAAATAAGAAGAAGAAGAAGCAGCTAACGATTTTGCACAAGAACAAGAAGAGATCACGATTTTGCACAAGAACAACATGGACCCAGTTAACGATTTTTCAGATTTTCTTCGGTGGGAAGAGATCGCAACCATGGATCTCCATGGATGGTGATCCAGAGATGAACGAAGGAGAGAGAGAGAGAGAGAGAGAGAGCTCCATGGATGGTGATCCAAGATGACCGAAGGAGAGAGAGATGGCCATGGGATTCATGTGATGTAAATATATGTTTGTGATTTTTACAAGTAATAAGGGTAAAAAGGTCTTTTTCAGACTTGTCCCATGCATGGGACAAGTCTGGACAAGCTATTTGAGTGGGACAATTTTTTGGGTTTTTGGTCCCACCTTGTCCCATCCTGTCCCATGTTACGAATGCGCCAAACGCGGGACAAGAGAAAGTTGTCATGTCCTGTCCCATCCCATCTTGCGTACCAAATGCACCCTATACGTGGAAGCGTTACCAGATAAAACGCAAACAAACACAAACAAACACAATAATAAAGAAATATAAGATGAAGAGAAGTAATCAAATTCAATCACACACAACACAATAATTTACATGGAAACCCAAATCAAGGAAAAAACCACAGCTGTCAGGACGACAAGAGAAAGTTCCAATATGTAGTAAATTGTTATAACCACACACTCATGATTCTCTCCCTAAATAATACTTTAAACCCGATTACACCCGATGCTCACTTTGAGATCTCTCTAGTATTTGTTATTTTGCTCCACACATAATAACCTAGCTATTATGGTCTATTTATATGAATTACAGGGAGTTAAAACCTACAAGGAAATCTATCTCCTAGTCATACAACTGATACAAGATTTACTTGTTTCATATAAATATTGTTTCCTCTTTATGATAAGTCTTCTTGTAAGGAGAAATCTTTTTCCTATAATCATAAGAACTTCTAGAAACAACATATTCCTTTTTCCATGAATATTTCCTGATTCAACGCATGCTTGTAATTGGCTACGATTCAAGTTGCAGTTGGCCACCCGCTTCCTAAACCGTGTTGAACTTGATCACTCAAAAAGCTGTGATCCACACGCTGCATCACCAAGATAGCTGTGAAAGCCACAGCGCTGCCCATAGCGTAAGACACTGAAATTGGACCCATGTCCATGCCATTGTGGAAACCCTCATAGCACTAATTACCGCTGTGAAAGCCACAATGGTTTTGACATCAGTTTTTACTATTCTTCGTTTCTTCAGTTCTTCAAGTCTTCAAGCCTCCTTCAAACATAATCTCATACTCTCAAACATAATCTCATACTCTCAAACATTCTCACGTCTCCTGAAAGTCTCCGTATTGGTTGTATCTTGTTTGGTAACCATTGGAAATTCGAGCCATATCCAACACTCAATAACACTTAAGTGTATATATATATAGCAAGCACTATAAAATTAGCAAGTGAATATAAATTAGGAAAGAGAGAAGATTTCTAACTTATTCAAAGACAAAGAGTCTCGTCCATGTTGAAAACGATGCCTTGCATGGGGCGTTTTAGGGGTACTATCATGGATACAGATGCCAAGTTATAGACGAAGAAATAAAAGGGTTTTTGAGTGATGAAGATAAATGATTTGGAGAGAAGTGAGGAGGGCATGAAAGATAAGAAATTGGTTTCAAGCACCGAGATTTGATTTGAGTGGACTAAGTATGTGTTAATAAAATGAAGGGTTGTTAATTGATATTCTTCACCAAAGAATTTAAATTTATAGAAGATGGATTGGAAAGTGAAGAGTTGGATAATAAAGGTCGGAAAATAAAAAGGTTTAAAAAAGGGGCGGGGAATATAGTAAGGGAGGGAGGTAATTAAGGAGGTCAGAAGATATGCATACCAAATATTATAGGGATAACTACCTCGGTGACCATCAATTTGGGTGCACACTATCAAAATGACCATTAGATGGGGAATTTGTTTCAAATTGACCATTTTTGGTTAACACTGTGATACTAATGGCCATTCCATTCCGTTAACTTTCCGTTAAATTAGTGGCATCTTGGTAAATAAGAAGATGACATTCCATCACAAGATTTAATTAATTATATATGTATATATATAATTAATTAATTAAATTATCGGATAAAAAAATGCCACTCATTTAACGATTTTTATCTGTTTGGTTTGGTTTGGGTTGAGAAAAATTAAACCAATGAAATTTGAATGATGTTGGGTAAAGATTTTTGAACAAGATAAATGGATATTTTTTATCAAATAATTAAGAGATAAATGATTATGGTTACCATTCATGTGATTCTAGAGGTAGGTTTTCAAATTTTGAAAAAAAAAAATCCAGTAGTTGAAATTTTTTTTTTTAAAAATGTAAAATAAATCTTGTGATGAAATGTCATCCTCTTATTTACCAAAATGCCACTCATTTAATGGAAAGTTAACAGAATATGATGGAATGGCCATTAGTGTCACAGTGTTCGCCAAAAATTGTCATTTTGAAATCAATTTCCTATCTAATGACCATTTTGATAGTGTATACCCAAATTGATGGTCATCAGGGTAATTATCCCAATATTATAGCGTCACAGCATTTTACCGACGTGGAAAATCGCGTCACCACATTATGCCTATGTGGCATTTTACCGAGGTTTAGAGGGTGGGAGACAGACTCTAACACATAACCTCTTAGAGTCTTAGTGTAGGTGTAAGGGGCATATTGGCATATCCTGGATCAATCTCATCTTGTATCCGATTCGGTTAGTATCAAAAACCATCTGGTTCAGTTAGTATCAGAAACCGTCTTGACTGCTGTGAAGCTATGTACTGTGAGTCGATGTTTGGTGGACATGGACATGTATTTACGGCAGCAACCAACCACACACTATATTCACACTCCTAAGCTTACCAGCAATCTTCTCTCTTTTGAAATCTTTGGTTAGTTTACATGGGTTGGTCTTTGGATTTTGCAAGAAAGAACAAGTATCCAGAAAACTTGAAGACACATAAGAAGTGGGAACTTTCAATTTCAAGTGAGGTTGTATCAAACCGATCTCCATCATTTGTCAGTGGATTCTGCAACCATATCTGTTTTGTTTGTAAAGATGTTCATTGGTTCATTGGCATATAAAAGATTATTTACTGATACATAAAAATGTTTAGTTGCAAATACATCTTCCGTTTACAAGGCCATTACATCCATTCGACACCATTCAATCCATCCAAATGCCAATCAACTGAAATTATGCTCAATAAAAATTACAGGCACCAAATTAAGCTACACATTTATTAAGAAAACAGGGGCTGTGTCGGAATACGCAAACAGATGAAAAATAACAGTAAATATTTGATCATTAAAAGATCTAGTTGATGAAAATGGAGATTATAAAGTTGAGAAGATTCACAGCAAATCTTGTCATCTCTCTGTATTATTTTGAGAATGAGACCAGTATTCCTTTACAAGCTGCCCAAACAAGGAATCATCTCTCTGTAACAGCTTCATTGGCTCATCATACTCCATTAATTTTCCTGTTGATGCCAAAAAAAAAAAAAACAATAATCATATTAAAGTTTTGATTCTTCCAGGGTACATACATAGAATTGGCAAAATAGAAACTAACCATCACTCATTGCAAGAACCATAGTGCAGTCCATCACAGTTGGTATTCTGTGAGCTACTGTTATGACAGTGGAGTTTGCAAATTCTGTTCTGATAGTTTTCTGGAGAACAGCATCTGTTGCATTGTCAATAGATGCAGTGGCTTCGTCGAGTACTAGTATTCGAGGTTTCTTCAGCAGAACACGTCCCAGGCCGAATAGTTGTCGCTGCCCCATGCTCCAGTTTGCACCATCTTGAACAACTGCAACAAGTGACCAATCATGAGTTTCAATTCAAAGTCTTTTAAGAACATGACAAACATTTTTGCTTAGTTTCATTGTCACACCAAAGCTGTTCAACCCTTTTTGTTTCTCTTGAATGACCTCTCGAAGTTGGCATTTGTCAAGCACCTGTCACAGCATTGAAAACAATCATTTTTGTTTCTTGTCAAAGTGTATCAAACTTGTTGAAGCAGTGAATTTCTTACTTCCCAAATTTCCTGGTCTGTATACTGAGACAAGGGGTCTAGATTGTATCTGACAGAACCACTAAAAAGAGTTGGATCCTGAGGAATAATCCCCAACTTCAACCGGAGATCATGAAGCCCGATTGCAGTGATATCGAGGCCATCAATGATGATCTTGCCTCCCGTAGGCTCTACCAGGCGAAACAAGGCACTGATAAGAGTTGTCTTGCCACTGCCAGTTCTGCCAACGATTCCCACCTTATGACCTCCTTCAAATGTGCATGTTATTCCCCGAAGAACAGGTGGAGTATTAGGCCGATACCTTATCTGCTTGAAAGCATGCAATTTGGTGAATCAGTCATTAACATTGAATTTTTAAGTTCTAGAAGTGGCACAAATATAATTGATGTCATGTTCACCTGTAGATCAAAGATGTCCACTTTGCCAATATCAGGCCAATTTGGTGCTGGACGGTTTTCGTATACCACTGCAGGTGATTCGCTGGATATGTGCATGTACTGGTTTAACCTTTCTACTGAAACAATGACGTTTGCAAGTATGCACTGATTGTTGACTGCGTGTACAAGGAACTCATTCAACGAAAGACCAATCGACAGTGCCATTCCAACATATCCTGCCATCAAAATGTCCATAACCATATAGAAAACCTTTCTGGCAAGATTAAGTGAATGAGAGGGAATAAGCAATTGTGAGAAAATGAGCAATGTAACATTATACAAACCGGATCCCCCATATCCCTGATGAACCAAAGTTGTAAAAAGAGCCATGGTGGCTAGAAGGACCGCGCTTAAGGTTTCCAGGCGTTGGATCAACCACTCATTTGCTGTAAAGCTGTGGAAGGATGAACTTGCATATGTATCGATAAGGTTCAGGTTCTGGGCAAAGAACCGCTCCTCGTCCTTGAAAGCTCTTATAGTCATGGCTCCTGCTATTGATTCAGCTAAATGGCTTGCAAGCAAAGAATTTCTCGTGCCATTGATTCGCATCAACTCATTTGCTGTTGCAAAGTAGTATTTCTATTTTCGGAAGAGAACAAGTTTACCAAAGTTATATTTTCAGAGAAGAAAAAAAGCACACAACATGGTTATTTGTGGGAAATATTTATACCTGCAAGAGAACTATTGGATATATCATTGGTATCATGACTAGAAAGACTTGCCAAGTAAGAGCACCCAATACCACTAAGCTAGAGACTATAGTCATGGTTGCTCCAACTGCGAAAGTAAATCTGAAGGCAAGATCAAGGTCGATAATACTCAAATCTGAAGATAGCTGCAGAAAAGAATAAAAATTTGAGTTTTCCATGATCATCATTATCCTGAGTAGTATAATTTTTACTCGAAAGAACTCTTACCCGACTGAGAATTCTCCCCACAGGTGTTGAGTCATAAAAAGCCATCGGTGCTCGAAAAAGAGATGTCAACAGTGTAGAAAATATAGATTCTGATGCCTCAATGCCTAAATAAGCTACAAGGAAGGATCTTATGAGCAAAAAGAATATCGTGCCTAATCCAATCCCCGAGTACACCATGACTAGTTTCAACTTGCCCGAGCTACTGTCCTGAATATCTGCAGCAATCCATAAGCTTTGTAGAATCTGAGCAACCACAAATATTAGATGGGCTAAAATTGAAAGAAAGAAGTACAAGAAGCCTTTCCTGTGACTCAAGTATTCCGTGTAAGGTTTTAGGCCTACATCTCCTATTTCTCTTTCTTCTTTCTTAATCAATTGATCCCCTAGAGATGTGTTACTAGAATGTTCTTCATTGTTAACTTTATTGATTTCACCATCGCAAGTATTAGGATCTTTGATAGAAGCATGTTCTGATAATGTCTCCGGAGCCATGGCTTCTTTGTGCGCATTTACAAGGTCCTGAAACTCTATACTGGAGGCCAACAACTGATCATAAGTGGTATGTTGTATAATTTTCCCTTCTGATAATAACTGGAAAGAAGAAACAAATAACATATTAGTTTAGACTGCCAGGACATATAGTCTTTCTGAAGTCGCTATTTCTAAAAAAAAAAACCTGAAAAGTTGTTTCTTCAACTTGAGGATGACAATTTTTTTGGTTAAGTTCTTGAACAGAAAAAAAAAATGAGAATCCAAACTATTCACTAACCAAAACAGAATCAAAGGCAGGAAGGAAATCAACTTGATGGGTCACAAGCAAGACTGTTTTCCCAGAAAGGGCTTCCATGACATAGTCCTGTGGAAAACTAATGTTAGTTTTGACCCTGACAGAGAAATAAGATCATCAGAAATTTCATACAATAAAATTATAGTTGGTGGTTTAACTCACTATAAACAGACTCTTTGCTGTCTGTGCATCAAGAGCACTGAATGGATCATCCAAAAGATAAATATCTCTATCTTGATAGAGCGCACGGGCAAGTTGAATCCGCTGCTTTTGCCCACCACTCAGATTAACACCTCTCTCTCCTATCTGAGTGAGATCACCAAATGGAAGCATGTCCATGTCCTTTACTAATGAACACTTTTCAAGCACTTGATTGTACTTACAACGATCCATAGCACACCCAAAAAGGATATTTTCTTGTATAGTACCCGTTTGAATCCATGCTGTCTGAGACACATATGCTATCGTTCCAAAAACTTGAATCTGCAATATGATAAGAGAGAAACTTAGCAAGATCAAAACCATATCCTGAAGAGTGAGAATTCAAGAATGTTAAGTGTATTATTTGCATTCAACAATAATAACTGGTAAATTCCAGGAGTAGAATGGCAGAAACGAGGGTGATAGAAAAGCTTACAGTTCCTTCTACACTTGGTAGCTCTCCAAGAATTGCGGCCAGAAGGGTTGATTTTCCTGCACCAACCTCTCCACAAATTGCAACTTTTTCACCAGGTTTTATCACCAGATTAATTTTTTTTAGAGTTGGATTCAAAATATCAGATTCCCATGATAGATCAGTAGACTTGATATAAACTGAGTGATTGAGTTCTGTCCTATTGCTGATTTGTTGTATTTGTAAATTCTGGAGCTCAGGTGCCTCGAGAAATTTGGCAATTCGATCAAACGAAACCTTTGCCTCGATGAACACTCCAAAAACTTCAGGAAGACGCATAATGGGTTCCTGAATGATTCTCAGAGTTGCTAGGAAAGTGAATATATTATTAGCATTGAGTGGAATTCCTATGAAGTAGCAAGTCATTAAAGTTGTAGCCCCTAGTAGGAATGGAGCTGACCAAAAAAGAACCAGGTAATACCCCTTTTGAAGCTGCAATGCCTTAAGCCATCCATATTCTTCACTCCTTAGCTTTTCAATAACATTCTTAAAATATGACTCCCAAGCGTACAATTTCAACACCTTCATGTTCACCAAGGCCTCTGCTATGGTCTTCAACCTCCGGTTTTGTGCCATCATGAAGTTTGCCTGATACTTATGTTGAAATTTGGCCAATGGTGCATTTCCGAGAACAATCAGTACCAAGACAATTATAGTTGCAACGGTAGCATATCCCACAGAGTAGTATATGATAAGTAATGCAATGCAAAGACGAAGACTTGTTGCCCATATCTGATGAAACCAGTATGGAAATTCACCTATTCTATATGCATCTACTGTGACATAGTTCACTATGTCCCCTGGAGTGTGCACCATTTTAGAAGAATTTGAGAGTCTTAATTGCTTGCTATATATTGCAGCACAAAGAGAAGATCTTACTTTCAGCCCCATCAATCTACTCTGGAAGAACCAATGTCTCCCAGCCAACGATTCAACGCATTTCGCAAGGAAAAGTCCTACAGCCAGCGCATAGACCTCATACTTGAACATTGTTTTCCCTTCTGAAACATAAACGAAGGCTTCGAGAAATAGTGGGCCTGTGGAGATGGTAATCACCTTGATCAATGCAAAGAAACCAGAAAGGAGAATAGATTTCAAGTTGCAGGAAATTAAAGTCCTTAAAATTGAAGGTTGTTGAGATGATCTTTTCAGATTCCAACTATTCAATTCCTCTATGAACATAAAGTAACAAGTTTTAGCTCGATCAGCCAAACACAACCGCGGTACATCTTCTTCATCGAGAACTTTCTTCTTCCCCTTGTTCACTAAAGGATTCAGCCACCAAAATGTCATCTTGCTAAGCAGTCCAGCATTAGCAAATGGGGTCATATGGTCTTGATCATCATTTTGCAAAGCTGCATATAGAGCATCATCAGGATTGGAATTTGTATGTTTGAATCCCCAGACCATCTTGATTGATATTTTATGTAGTGAGATAGCTTCCCAAAAAGTTGCAATACAGAGATATATGAACAAAGCTTTTTACTATGATGGTGTGTGGAAGTCGTTGCAGTTTCAAGCTCAAAGATACAACACCTAACAACAGCCATGTAAAGACATGAAACAATATCACTATCAGAGTTATTTATATATTGTACTGGTGTGCAAGTTGCAACCGGTGATCTCATTACAAATTTATATTTAAAATACGTTGTGTAAAGCCATGAAACAATATCACTATCAGAGTTAATTTTTGCATTCCAACGTTGTTTCATTTTCTTAGGGGAATTATTGGACAGAAAACACTAAGGGCAAGCAGGGTCAGCTGCAGGGGCGGACTGTTAAGAGGGCTGACCTGGACTAAATCCGGGTTAGTTTTTTAAAATAAAAAAAACAAATTAATTAATATTTTATTTTTAGTAATGACAGCGGCTCACTTTCTCCTCCACGCAACATTACTTCTTTTCCCTATAAGACACTTGCAAACAGACATAATGAGTAGTTAGTAATATTAATAAATTATTATTTATTTATTAATCATTACATTGCATTGCATCAACAATCAACAACATCCAGTTAATTATTGATACATTGCCAAATACACACCCCTCTCTCTCTCATGAATCCCAATTCTCTCTCTTTCATCCTAAATCTCAATTCTTTCTTCCTAGTTAATAATTATCTCCGTCCCTCGAAATTTTCAATTACAAAATGATTCATATTTGATTCTTCAATTCATGTATTTTTCTTAGTTTCTATTTATTTTTAGTTTATTATTCGTAATTTTAAGTTAGTGTTTTGTTAATTTTTTTAATGAATTTATTTTCCGAATGCAATTTATTATTTCTAGGGTTATATTATAATTTATAAAGAATTACTTTAACCAAAGTTTTTGATAATTTTAGGTTACAATATCAAAGATAATTATTTATTGGGTGAAAATGAATCAAGTTCTCCATATAATGTAATTTTGATATATATAATTATAACAAAAATAATTATTATATATAATTTTGTTACAGAAGTTCCACAAAACAAAGTCAAGAAATCCTCCAACATATTCAAGATTTGTCTTTCTAACAAATCACAAAACTGAAGTGATTACAAACAACAAACGCAAAAAATGCTGTACTGACCAAGAAGTTTTATGTTCTTAGAAGAACAATATAGTATATGAGTACAAGACAACAAAAAGACAAGTACCCCACAAATGAAAACTGACACCAACAACTCCAACTAATTCCACCTAGATCAATAAATATAATTCAGACAAATACCCCACAAATTACAGTGATCTCAGTTTTAATAAATGGCTCATCATGGTTTTCTTCTTGTAAAAATGCAACTGTTACCATGTCTGATATCTGGTAAACAAATAAGACAATTCTAAGATTTTTTTTATTTTTGGCAACACTAGCATCTCATAGAGTCATAGTCAAAAAGAAGGCCAACATTGTCATATTAAATTGTTTCTTTAGAAAAGATATTATTTGACATATACCCACCACCACCACCAGAGTGTCAACTGTGAAGCCTATCTCTTGCCTTTTCTTTTTGGTACCAAATCCTGAAAGAACAATCACAGCCCTGAGAATTGAATGCATATACACACACACATAACACATTCTTGTGTGATGAGAGACTCATTTATATACCTATAAAAATGTTGTTTTTTGCTTCTTCCATTTGTAAGCAGCTTCCTCCAGTAACTTGAGATTTGTTGTCTGTGCGAATAGGTAGTCATAGAACTCCTCGTACCTGTAATTCAAAGTGTTTTTGAATCAGTGACAACCGAAAATCATGATCAAAATCAGTTGATCAAGAATATAAAACCATCGAACGGTCATTATTAAACGCACAACTATATGCTCATCAGATCCTTTTAAACTTATTAATGCTATAAAAATTATACTGTTGAAAATTCCCAAATTTTAGAGTTGATGGGATATTGGTGAATCTGATAAAACGAAGAAAATTGTTTGGTCGATGAAGGAGACATCGATTCGGTTAAGGTTCTGTGTCTCTGTGATTTTCTGTTTCATTTTTGAAGGAAAAACTGACGAAAGTAACTTGCCTTTTTTAAAATTTGTATTAAAGATGATAATTAATGGTAATTTCTGACATGTGTGAGCACGTCACGGCATTTTGCCGACGTGGAAAATTGCGTCACCGCAGTGTGACTACGTGGCTTTTCACGTCAGCGTTTTTTACTGACATGGCTGTTTACGTCAGCGTTCTGTGGAAAATTGCGTCACCGCAGTGTGACTACGTGGCTTTTCACGTCAGCGTTTTTTACTGACATGGCTGTTTACGTCAGCGTTCTGTGTCCACTTTCCTCTCTTCTCTTGGTTTGGTTTGGTTTGGGTTGAGAAAAATTAAACCAATGAAATTTGAATGATGTTGGGTAAAGATTTTTTAACAAGATAAATAGATATTTTTTATCAAATAATTAAGAGATAAATGATTATGGTTACCATTCATGTGATTCTAGAGGTAGGTTTTCAAATTTTGAAAAAAAAAATCCAGTAGTTGAAATTTTTTTTAAAAAAAATGTAAAATAAATCTTGTGATGAAATGTCATCCTCTTATTTACCAAAATGTCACTCATTTAATGGAAAGTTAACAGAATATGATGGAATGGCCATTAGTGTCACAGTGTTCGCCAAAAATTGTCATTTTGAAATCAATTTCCTATCTAATGACCATTTTAATAGTGTATACCCAAATTGATGGTCATCAGGGTAATTATCCCAATATTATAGCGTCACAGCATTTTACCGACGTGGAAAATCGCGTCACCACAGTATGCCTATGTGGCATTTTACCGAGGTTTAGAGGGTGGGAGACAGACTCTAACACATAACCTCTTAGAGTCTTAGTGTAGGTGTAAGGGGCATATTGGCATATCCTGGATCAATCTCATCTTGTATCTGATTCGGTTAGTATCAAAAACCATCCGGTTCAGTTAGTATCAGAAACCGTCTTGACTGCTGTGAAGCTATGTACTGTGAGTCGATGTTTGGTGGACATGGACATGTATTTACTGGCAGCAACCAACCACACACTATATTCACACTCCTAAGCTTACCAGCAATCTTCTCTCTTTTGAAATCTTTGGTTAGTTTACATGGGTTGGTCTTTGGATTTTGCAAGAAAGAACAAGTATCCAGAAAACTTGAAGACACATAAGAAGTGGGAACTTTCAATTTCAAGTGAGGTTGTATCAAACCGATCTCCATCATTTGTCAGTGGATTCTGCAACCATATCTGTTTTGTTTGTAAAGATGTTCATTGGTTCATTCGCATATAAAAGATTATTTACTGATACATAAAAATGTTTAGTTGCAAATACATCTTCCGTTTACAAGGCCATTACATCCATTCGACACCATTCAATCCATCCAAATGCCAATCAACTGAAATTATGCTCAATAAAAATTACAGGCACCAAATTAAGCTACACATTTATTAAGAAAACAGGGGCTGTGTCGGAATACGCAAACAGATGAAAAATAACAGTAAATATTTGATCATTAAAAGATCTAGTTGATGAAAATGGAGATTATAAAGTTGAGAAGATTCACAGCAAATCTTGTCATCTCTCTGTATTATTTTGAGAATGAGACCAGTATTCCTTTACAAGCTGCCCAAACAAGGAATCATCTCTCTGTAACAGCTTCATTGGCTCATCATACTCCATTAATTTTCCTGTTGATGCCAAAAAAAACAATAATCATATTAAATTTTCATTCTTCAAGGGTACATACATAGAATTGGCAAAATAGAAACTAACCATCACTCATTGCAAGAACCATAGTGCAGTCCATCACAGTTGGTATTCTGTGAGCAACTATTATGACAGTGGAGCTTGCAAATTCTGTTCTGATAGTTTTCTGGAGAACAGTATCTGTTGCATTGTCAATAGATGCAGTGGCTTCGTCTAGTACTAGTATTCGAGGTTTCTTCAGCAGAACACGTCCCAGGCCGAATAGTTGTCGCTGCCCCATGCTCCAGTTTGCACCATCTTGAACAACTGCAACAAGTGACCAATCATGAGTTTCAATTCAAAGTCTTTTAAGAACATGACAAACATTTTTGCTTAGTTTCATGGTCACACCAAAGCTGTTCAACCCTTTTTGTTTCTCTTGAATGACCTCTCGAAGTTGGCATTTGTCAAGCACCTGTCACAGCAATGAAAACAATCATTTTTGTTTCTTGTGAAAGTGTATCAAACTTGTTGAAGCAGTGGAATTTCTTACTTCCCAAATTTCCTGGTCTGTATACTGAGACAAGGGGTCTAGATTGTATCTGACAGAACCACTAAAAAGAGTTGGATCCTGAGGAATAATCCCCAACTTCAACCGGAGATCATGAAGCCCGATTGCAGTGATATCGAGGCCATCAATGATGATCTTGCCTCCCGTAGGCTCTACCAGGCGAAACAAGGCACTGATAAGAGTTGTCTTGCCACTACCAGTTCTGCCAACGATTCCCACCTTATGACCTCCTTCAAATGTGCATGTTATCCCCCGAAGAACAAGTGGAGTATTAGGCCGATACCTTATCTGCTTGAAAGCATGCAATTTGGTGAATACGTCATTAACATTGAATTTTTAAGTTCTAGAAGTGGCACAAATATAATTGATGTCATGTTCACCTGTAGATCATAGATGTCCACTTTGCCAATATCAGGCCAATTTGGTGCTGGACGGTTTTCGTGTACCACTGCAGGTGATTCGCTGGATATGTGCATGTACTGGTTTAACCTTTCTACTGAAACAATGAGGTTTGCAACTATGCACTGATTGTTAATTGCGTGTACAAGGAACTCATTCAACGAAAGACCAATCGACAGTGCCATTCCAACATATCCTGCCATCAAAATGTCCATAACCATATAGAAAAGCTTTCTGGCATGATTAAGTGAATGAGAGGGAATAAGCAATTGTGAGAAAATGAGCAATGTAACATTATACAAACCGGATCCCCCATATCCCTGATGAACCAAAGTTGTAAAAAGAGCCATGGTGGCTAGAAGGACCGCGCCTAAGGTTTCCAGGCGTTGGATCAACCACTCATTTGCTGTAAAGCTGTGGAAGGATGAACTTGCATATGTATCGATAAGGTTCAGGTTCTGGGCAAAGAACCGCTCCTCGTCCTTGAAAGCTCTTATAGTCATGGCTCCTGCTATTGATTCAGCTAAATGGCTTGCAAGCAAAGAATTTCTCGTGCCATTGATTCGCATCAACTCATTTGCTGTTGCAAAGTAGTATTTCTATTTTCGGAAGAGAACAAGTTTACCAAAGTTATATTTTCAGAGAAGAAAAAAAGCACACAACATGGTTATTTGTGGGAAATATTTATACCTGCAAGAGAACTATTGGATATATCATGGGTATCATGACTAGAAAGACTTGCCAAGTAAGAGCACCCAATACCACTAAGTTAGAGACTATGGTCATGGTTGCTCCAACTGCGAAAGTAAATCTGAAGGCAAGATCAAGGTCGATAATACTCAAATCTGAAGATAGCTGCAGAAAAGAAAAAAATTTGAGTTTTCCATGATCATCATTATCCTGCGTAGTATAATTTTTACTCGAAAGAACTCTTACCCGACTGAGAATTCTCCCCACGGGTGTTGAGTCATAAAAAGCCATCGGTGCTCGAAAAAGAGATGTCAACAGTGTAGAAAATATAGATTCTGATGCCTCAATGCCTAAATAAGCTACAAGGAAGGACCTTATGAGCAAAAAGAATATCGTGCCTAATCCAATCCCCGAGTACACCATGACTAGTTTCAACTTGCCCGAGCTACTGTCCTGAATATCTGCAGCTATCCATAAGCTTTGTAGAATCTGAGCAACCACAAATATTAGATGGGCTAAAATTGAAAGAAAGAAGTACAAGAAGCCTTTCTTGTGACTCAAGTATTCCACGTAAGGTTTTAGGCCTACATCTCCTGTTTCTCTTTCTTCTTTATTAATCAATTGATCACCTAGAGATGTGTTACTAGAATGTTCTTCATTGTTAACTTTATTGATTTCTCCATCGCAAGTTTTAGGATCTTTGATAGAAGCATGTTCTGATAATGTCTCCGGGACCATGGCTTCTTTGTGCGCATTTACAAGGTCCTGAAACTCTATACAGGAGGCCAACAACTGATCATAAGTGGTATGTTGTATAATTTTCCCTTCTGATAATAACTGGAAAGAAGAAACAAATAACATACTAGTTTAGACTGCCAGGACATATAGTCTTTCTGAAGTTGCTATTTCTAAAAAAAAAACCTGAAAAGTTGTTTCTTCAACTTCAGGATGACAATTTTTTTGGTTAAGTTCTTAAACAGAAAAAAAAAATGAGAATCCAAACTATTCACTAACCAAAACAGAATCAAAGGCAGGAAGGAAATCAACTTGATGGGTCACAAGCAAGACTGTTTTCCCAGAAAGGGCTTCCATGACATAGTCCTGTGGCAAACTGATGTTAGTTTTGACAATAAGATCATCAGAAATTTCATACAATAAAATTATAGTTAGTGGTTTAACTTACTATAAACAGACTCTTTGCTGTGTGTGCATCAAGAGCACTGAATGGATCATCCAAAAGATAAATATCTCTATCTTGATAGAGTGCACGGGCAAGTTGAATCCGCTGCTTTTGCCCACCACTCAGATTAACACCTCTCTCTCCTATCTGAGTGAGATCACCAAATGGAAGCATGTCCATGTCCTTTACTAATGAACACTTTTCAAGCACTTGATTGTATTTACAACGATCCATAGCACACCCAAAAAGGATATTTTCTTGTATAGTACCCGTTTGAATCCATGCTGTCTGAGACACATATGCTATCGTTCCAAAAACTTGAATCTGCAAAATGATAAGAGCGAAACTTAGCAAGATCAAAACCATTCCGTTATCCTGAAGAGTGAGAATTCAAGAATGTTAAGTGTATTATTTGCATTCAACAATAATAATTGGTAAATTCCAGGAGTAGAATGGCAGAAACAAGGGTGATAGAAAAGCTTACAGTTCCTTTTACACTTGGTAGCTCTCCGAGAATTGCGGCCAGAAGGGTTGATTTTCCTGCTCCAACCTCTCCACAAATTGCAACTTTTTCACCAGGTTTTATCACCAGATTAATGTTTTTTAGACTTGGATTCAAAATATCAGATTCCCATGATAGATCAGTAGACTTGATATAAACTGAGTGATTGAATTCTGTCCCATTGCTGATTTGTTGTATTTGTAAATTCTGGAGCTCAGGTGCCTCAAGAAATTTGGCAATTCGATCAAACGAAACCTTTGCCTCGATGAACACTCCAAAAACTTCAGGAAGAAGTCTAATGGGTTCCTGAATGATTCTCAGAGTTGCTAGGAAAGTGAATATATTACTAGCATTGAGTGGAATTCCTATGAAGTAGCAAGTCATTAAAGTTGTAGCCCCTAGTAGGAATGGAGCTGACCAAAACAGAACCAGGTAATACCCCTTTTGAAGCTGCAATGCCTTAAGCCATCCATATTCTTCACTCCTTAGCTTTTCAATAACATTCTTAAAATATGACTCCCAAGCGTACAATTTCAACACCTTCATGTTCACCAAGGCCTCTGCTATGGTCTTCAACCTCCGGTTTTGTGCCATCATGAAGTTTGCCTGATACTTATGTTGAAATTTGGCCAATGGTGCATTTCCGAGAACAATCAGTACCAAGACAATTATAGTTGCAACGGTAGCATATCCCACAGAGTAGTATATGATAAGTAATGCAATGCAAAGACGAAGACTTGTTGCCCATATCTGATGAAACCAGTATGGAAATTCACCTATTCTATATGCATCTACTGTGACATAGTTCACTATGTCCCCTGGAGTGTGCACCGTTTTAGAAGAATTTGAAAGTCTTAATTGCTTGCTATATATTGCAGCACAAAGAGAAGATCTTACTTTCAGCCCCATCAATCTACTCTGGAAGAACCAATGTCTCCCAGCCAACGATTCAACGCATTTCACAAGGAAAAGTCCTACAGCCAGCGCATAGACCTCATACTTGAACATTGTTTTCCCTTCAGCAACATAAACGAAGGCTTCGAGAAATAGTGGGCCTGTGGAGATGGTAATCACCTTGATCAATGCAAAGAAACCAGAAAGAAGAATAGATTTCAAGTTGCAGGAAATTAAAGTCCTTAAAATTGAAGGTTGTTGAGATGATCTTTTCAGATTCCAACTATTCAATTCCTCTATGAACATAAAGTAACAAGTTTTAGCTCGATCAGCCAAACACAACCGCGGTACATCTTCTTCATCGAGAACTTTCTTCTTCCCCTTGTTCACTAAAGGATTCAGCCACCAAAATGTCATCTTGCTAAGCAGTCCAGCATTAGCAAATGGGGTCATATGGTCTTGATCATCATTTTGCAAAGCTGCATATAGAGCATCATCAGGATTGGAATTTGTATGTTTGAATCCCCAGACCATCTTGATTGATATTGTATGTAGTGAGATAGCTTCCCAAAAAGTTGCAATACAGAGATATATGAACAAAGCTTTTTACTATGATGGTGTGTGGAAGTCGTTGCAGTTTCAAGCTCAAAGATAAAACACCTAACAACAGCCATGTAAAGCCATGAAACAATATCACTATCAGAGTTATTTATATATTGTACTGGTGTGCAAGTTGCAACCGGTGATCTCATTACAAATTTATATTTAAAATACGTTGTGTAAAGCCATGAAACAATATCACTATCAGAGTTAATTTTTGCATTCCAACGTTGTTTCATATTCTTAGGGGAATTATTGGACAGAAAACACTAAGGGCAAGCAGGGTCAGCTGCAGGGGCGGACTGTTAAGAGGGCTGACCTGGACTAAAGCCGGGTTAGTTTTTTAAAATAAAAAAAACAAATTAATTAATATTTTATTTTTAGTAATGACAGCGGCTCTCTTTCTCCTCCACGCAACATTACTTCTTTTCCCTATAAGACACTTGCAAACAGACATTACTTCTTTTCCCTATAAGACACTTGCAAACAGACATAATGAGTAGTCAGTGATATTAATAAATTATTATTTATTTATTAATCATTACATTGCATTGCATCAACAATCAACAACATCCGGTTAATCATTGATACATTGCCAAATACACACCCCTCTCTCTCTCTCATGAATCCCAATTCTCTCTCTTTCATCCTAAATCTCAATTCTTTCTTCCTAGTTAATAATTATCTCCGTCCCTCGAAATTTTCAATTACAAAATGATTCATATTTGATTCTTCAATTCATGTGTTTTACTTAGTTTCTATTTATTTGTAGTTTATTATTCGTAATTTTAAGTTAGTGTTTTGTTAATTTTTTTAATGAATTTATTTTCCGAATGCAATTTATTATTTGTAGGGTTATATTATAATTTATAAAGAATTACTTTAACCAAAGTTTTTGATAATTTTAGGTTACAATATCAAAGATAATTATTTATTGGGTGATAGTGAATCAAGTTCTTCATATAATGTAATTTTGATATATATAATTATAACAAAAATAATTATTATATATAATTTTGTTACAGAAGTTCCACAAAACAAAGTCAAGAAATCCTCCAACATATTCAAGATTTGTCTTTCTAACAAATCACAAAACTGAAGTGATTACAAACAACAAACGCAAAAAATGCTGTACTGAACAAGAAGTTTTATGTTCTTAGAAGAACAGTATAGTATATGAGTACAAGACAACAAAAAGACAAGTACCCCACAAATGAAAACTGACACCAACAACTCCAACTAATTCCACCTAGATCAATAAATATAATTCAGACAAATACCCCACAAATTACAGTGATCTCAGTTTTAATAAATGGCTCATCATGGTTTTCTTCTTGTAAAAATGCAACTGTTACCATGTCTGATATCTGGTAAACAAATAAGACAATTCTAAGATTTTTTTTATTTTTGGGAACACTATCATCTCATAGAGTCATAGTCAAAAAGAAGGCCAATATTGTCATATTAAATTGTTTCTTTAGAAAAGATATTATTTGACATATACCCACCACCACCACCACCAGAGTGTCAACTGTTAAGCCTATCTCTTGCCCTTTCTTTTTGGTACCAAATCCTGAAAGAACAATCACAGCCCTGAGAATTGAATGCATACACACACACACATAACACATTCTTGTGTGATGAGAGACTCATTTATATACCTATAAAAATGTTGTTTTTTGCTTCTTCTATTTGTAAGCAGCTTCCTCCAGTAACTTGAGATTTGTTGTCTGTGCGAATAGGTAGTCATAGAACTCCTCGTACCTGTAATTCAAAGTGTTTTTGAATCAGTGACAACCGAAAATCATGATCAAAATCAGTTGATCAAGAAAATAAAACCATCGAACGGTCATTATTAAACGCACAACTATATGCTCACCAGATCCTTTTAAACTTATTAATGCTATAAAAATTATACTGTTGAAAATTCCCAAATTTTAGGGTTGATGGGATATTGGTGAATCTGATAAAACGAAGAAAATTGTTTGGTCGATGAAGGAGACATCGATTCGGTTAAGGTCTGTGTCTCTGTGATTTTCTGTTTCATTTTTAACTTGCCTTTTTTAAAATTTGTATTAAAGATGATAATTAATAGTAATTTCTGACGTGTGTGAGCACGTCACGGCATTTTGCCGACGTGGAAAATTGCGTCACCGCAGTGTGACTACGTGGCTTTTCACGTCAGCGTTTTTTACTGACATGGCTGTTTACGTCAGCGTTCTGTGTCCACTTTCCTCTCTTCTCTTGGAGTTTGGGCCAGACTTTTGGTTATTCGAGTACAGCCCATTTCAAATAAACCTTGAACTGATATGGGCTTTTTTATAAAAAATTTGGGCTTATTATTTATTTATTTTTTAACTAAAATTTGGGTATATTATACCCTTATACGACCATGTAGCCATGTAGCCATGTAAAGAGTTAATAAAATTAAGATAAAAATAATAATAAAATAAAATAGCAGTAATGCTACATATCACACCTAAAATCCCACCATTTTCATCCCACTACATGTGGTATGTGAGGTGTTAAATGGTGAGTGGATATATGGGGTAGGTGAGATAAATCATCATTAATGTGTATCCACTCACAATTTGACACCTTACATGCCACATGTAGTAGGATGAAAAATATGGGATTTTAAGTGGGATGTTTAGCATTATTGTTGGTATTAATGCCCCCTAAACATTTCTAAAACGTGCACTATGCCTCCTATACTTTTTTTTTCTTTTCGTGAGGTGTAAATTCCTTCAACGATTGCCAATTTATGAGAATTCAAGAGGTTTAATGGCGAAAAAAAAGTATAGGTGGTAAGGTGCAAATTCGGTCATAGTTCAAGGGGCATCGGTACCAATTAGCCTTGATTTAATAATATGGTAAAAATTGAAGTGATTCAATGGTAAAGTTGTATGATTTTGATCTATGTATCCGATTCTGTTAGTATCAGAAACCGTCTTGACTGCTTTGAAGCTATGTTCTGTGAGTCGATGTTTGGTGGCCACGGACATGTATTTACTGGCAACACACTATATTCACACTCCTATACCAGCAATCTTCTCTCTCTTGAAATCTTTGGTTTGTTTACATGGTTTGGCCTTTGGATTTTGCAAGAAAGAACAAGTGAGCAGAAAACTTGAAGACACATAAGAAGTGGGAACTTTCAATTTTCAAGTGAGGTTGCATCAAACCGATCTCCATCATTTGTCTGTGGATTCTGCAACCATATCTGTTTTGTTTGTAAAGATGTTCATTGGTTCATTCGCATATAAAGATTATTTGCTGATGCATACGAATATTTAGTTGCAAATAACATAACGTCTTCCGTTTACAAGGCCTACATCCATTCGACACCATTCAATCCATCCAAATGCCAATCAACTGAAGTTGCGCTCAATAAAAAGTACAGGCACCAAATTAAGCTACACATTTATTAAGAAAACGGGGGCTGTGTCAAGTCCCAAAGAGAGAGAGTACACAAACAGATGAAAAATAACAATAAATATTTGTGGTCAATGACCAATCTTAAAACTTCCGAACATAAATAATCAAGGGAGCAACAAACAAATAAAATTCAACCAACCCATCATGCGACAACCTGACCAAAGAGCCTCTTCCGGATCTGCAGTGAGAAGAAACAAGTTGTGAGTGAGTGTAACGGTAATAGATGACCATTGTCAAAGCAGTGACATATAATCATTGTCAAGGCAAGCTATCGTGAATTGAAAATATTGAATAATCTGAAAGTGGCGTCTTTGTGAGACACCATGTGGAGTATGCTACAGCAAACCTCATTATTGAGCTTTTAGTTCTAGTATGATGATTAACAATGTCATTAACCTTTCTGAAATCTAACTGATTTGATAATTTGCAAGCTCTTCACAACAATAATACCAATCAAATTTAAGGATTCTTTATCTGCGTCTGCCGTATGATTTTTACCTAACTTAACCATGAATCATCAAGCGCGAAACATGATCCACTGAAATTGTATCCTAAGAAGTATCAATCCCAGTTCTAGTATTCCTTTATACCAAAATTATGAAAGGCCAAGTACAATTACTTGTCTGAATTATTTTGTTTTTCAAATATGCTTACCGGATTATTAATTAAAAAAAAAAAAAAAAAAACAATAGCAGTAACAACAATTAGAGACGGAAAATACCTCTGGAAGTTTTTTGCGGAATAGAACATCCAACCTCGCATCAAGGGTGTTCTCAAAGACTATCTTCCCATCTCGAGAAGCCAGCACTACACCTCCCGAGCTGCACAATCAAATGAATGCTTTTATCAGCCAACTTTTCCATCACAATTTTCTCAAATCTCAATGACAGAGAGGATTGTTTAAGAAGCTAAAATATTAGAAAGCTAATTTCAGAATTTGTTCTAAATGGCTAGTATTATACGATCAGCAGTCAATAGAAAGACTAGCATTTAGGATTGGCATATCCCACAAGCATAATTCCAGAAATTTGCTAGTCAGAGGTAAGCATTAAACAGCACAAAGCATAAAACAGCCACACCAGTGTATAACATACCAAAAGAAAACCCCATAAGAAGTGTTACTGATACATGAATATGTAAGAAAAATACTGATTTTAAGACTTCTAGAACTGCTGCAAGCATGGTATAATTATTCTATACTGACCAGCTCGCCATACCAATTTCTATTAACCCAAAACCATACAAACAGTGAGCAAACGTAAGGAATATGAGATATGGAAGTTTCTTCAAATTCCAAGAGATAACTTACCAGGATAGACCATGGGCATTATGATGGGAAGGGGCAGGTGGAAGATAGACAGTAGTGTCCACTATTATCTCTGGTGAATGAATGTTCAATTTCCTCGCATATTCCTCCTTTGCTGAATCCAGCACAGATTCCACCAAATGGTGGTCATCTTTACGACAACGCAGCAAGACAGCAGGCTCTTTCAATCTGAGCAAACTCTGCAAACAAAAATGTATCCCATTGAATAATTGGCATAAATGATACCAAAAACTCAGGCCATCAACAGTAAAATGGAAACATCAATTCATATTCTTCTTTTTAAATTAATATGCTTAGAGAATATGAGATGCGTATTTGTGATGAAAACCAGTTTTCTTGGGTGGAAATTATATGATGTGCATGAATCTAACATTTAACTGAAGTTTTAACTTATTTCTCTGTCTTCTTTAAGGTATTTGACAAACATTGCAAACAACCATTACAATAAATTTCTTGAAAATATATATAGTCATATAGATACTATATATTGAAACAGCAACAGACTGGAACTACCAGATCCATGCATAGACAATTAAACATACAACTCCAGTTCATTTAACTTGTAGGTCAATAAAATCTATTATATAGGGTTTAAGAGCAACTGTTCAACAGAACACAAAACCTTGTATAAGAACTTAATTTGTACTGACCTGAACAATTAGCTCCTTCAGAATCTTTTTATATGAATGGTGATGTTGGCTCACATTCAGAAGCTCCTTCGTTGCAGCATCTTTCATATCATTAATCAAGTCATCTTGAGCTTGAAGAACTTTGATCCGAGAAGCATTGAGCTGCATGGAGTATTCACTGCCACAAAACAACATTGCAAAACCTCATTCATCTGTGTACTAGTTTCAGATATCTAAATTCATACAATTAACTCGTTGAAAACTATAGTCTTCCAATTTTCTAAATAGGAAGCCAAATCATATCATATTTTGACTCATACTTCAAATTTTCTGGATCTCCAACTTTACATCTGATTCTACTCGCATAAGAAAGTGGCAATTGTCGATTTAAAAGTTTTCAAAGGCTAAAAGTCAAGTAAATACCTTTTTTTCCACTTCTCCACTCAACTTTTCGTCCAAACAAATAAATCACTAAAACATCCATCGTTTGCCACAAATTGAATTTTTTTTATTTTTTTCCAAATCACTAGATTAGCAGCCAAATTTTGCCCCAATCCAAATTCCAACAGATAATTCTATTGTAATTTGTATCCAAGGTCAGTCTCATTAATTACACAAAATATTAGCAATTAATCAACTAAACGACCTAAATCTCAAATAAACCGAATCATAAACAGCAAAAAACACATAAATCAAGCTCGAATTTTCGGTTAAAAAAGAAATTTACATTTTCTTTCGAACATCGACTTGCTTCTCTTTCCGTTCATACTCCTGCCTGATCTTCTTCTTCTCTGCCTCCACCAGCTGTAGCTTCTCTATATTGAACTCCTACAACAATCAACAAAAACCACAAAACACTCAAACAAACGACAGTACACGATCAATGAATCACAGATCAACGAAACCACACGAAATCAATCACGATTCGTCGCCAAAAAAACAACAACAGTAACTATAAAACGACAATTGAAAAGAATAATTGTGACTTACTTCATCGGCAGATATGCGGATCTCGTTAGCTTTCTCTTCCGCTTCCTGGCGGATGAATTGGACCATCTGCTGGATCTGCTTGGAGACATCTGCGTCGTTCATTTTCGCGGGATCTTTTGAGAAGCGTAATCAAATCAGATAAGAGAAAGGGATTCGAGTCTCTTCTGCAATCGTTGAAGAGAGACGACTGTGTACAACTGTAGAAGCCGTTTTATATATCTTATATATCGTGTTCTATTGATGTCAGTCTGTGAATTATTATCACGAGCCTTTTTACTTTTTTTTTCTTTTCTTTTTTTTTTTATTTTTTTTTTTATTTTTTTTTTTTTCGGTTTCCTTATATATTTATTTATTTATTATATTTGTCGGTATATACACAAATGGACACGAAGTCAGGAACGCTTCGGTGTTTTCTGAGAAATATTGTCGATTCCCCTTTAGTCTTTAAAAATCACGTAACTTCCCCTCAAGTATTTAAATTTAAACTTGAATCCTAAAAAAAATGTTAAAATTAGGGGTGTGTAGGATCTAATCCAATCCAACCAATCCAATAGGATCAAATCCGATCCATTGGATTTGATCGGATTTGAGGACATGATTAGATTGGATTGGTTTCTAAATTTGAAAATCCATTGGATTGGATTGGATCTTGGATTTTTATATGGAAATCCACCAACCCATTGAATCCGCCAAAATATAAGGCGTTATTTATATTTAACCAATCTATTTTATCTCACATACGTGAACATTGAGCATATTTTGGGTTCTATTGTATTTTGTTATGAGGATTGTATTTTTATTTCAAAATTTTGGATGATTTTATTATGTTTGTATTTAAAACTTTTGTTTGATGTTTATAATTTGTTAGATATTTTGAACTTGAAAGTGTACGATTATGCATTACTTTTAGGTTAATTATTAGTTTCTTAATTGGGCAAATTGCACTAAACTCCTTGAGGTTTGGACAAGTTGCACTTAGATGGAAAAGTTTTGTTATTATACACTAACACCCCCAAAACTTAAATTTGAATTTTAAAATGTCTAAAATGCCCCTAGTTATATTATTTTATACTTTATTTTTTTTTTACCTTTTAACCAAAAATGTATAAACTTTAATAAAATTAAAAGATATGATTCATTAAATAAATAAATAGTTTTTTTTAAAAAAAAAAATAGTTTAAAAAAAAAAAAAATTTTTAAAAATAAAATAAATAGTTTTTTTTTTAAATAAATAGTTTTAAGAAATCAAATAAATAAATGAAAAAAAAAAATTTTTTTTTTTTAAGGATATTCATTAACAGGAACAAGAAAAACTCTAAATATCCAAACTTTTACGGTACGGATGATGGTGAGAGAAGATTCAAGGTTCCAACACTAAATGAAGTGGTTGAAGAAGGCAAGAAGACTCCCAATGTTGGGAACCTTGAACCTTCTCTCACCATCATCCTTACCGTAAAAGTTTGGATATTTAGAGTTTTTTTTTTGTCCCTACTAATGGTTATCTTTAAAAAAAATTAATGTTTTTCATTTTTTTCATTTTTTTTTAAACCCTTTATTTATTTAATTTTTTTTAAACTATTTATCTATTTGATTTTTTAAAACTATTTATTTATTTATTTATTTTAAAGTATTTGTTTATTTATTTATTTTAAAGTATTTATTTATTTATTTATTTTAAACTATTTATTTATTTAATTTTTTAAAACTATTTATTTATTTAATAAATCATATCTTTTTTTTATTTTTTTTTATTTTATTAAAGTTTATAAAGTTTTTGGTTAAAAGAAAAAAAAATTAAGTATAAAATCATATAACTAGGGGCATTTTAGGTATTTTAAAAGTTAAATTTAAGTTTTGGGGGTGTTAGTGTATAATAACAAAACTTTTCCATCTAAGTGCAATTTGTCCAAACCTCAAGGGGTTCAGTGTAATTTGCCCTTCTTAATTTTATTTAAAATACCATATGAATTAATAATTTGATTTTGTTAATTTTAAGAATGTTTTAACTTTTGTATATTAAGAATTGCTTCATATGAATTTGATCAATTAGATCAGATTTAAGTATTTTTCAATTTGATCGGATCGAATCAGATTCCGCTCGAATATTAGATCAGATCGAATTGTAATTTCTTCAATCCAATCGGATCATGGAATCATTACAACTCCAATGGATCTAATCCGCCATACACCCCTGATTAAAATGTGACTTAATATTGATTTCCAAATGGATGTCAAGTGTCAATAAATGATTCGAAGAAAAACAATATATAAAGTTGTCAACCCTAAGTTTTGTTGATTAATTTTTATTTTATTTTATTTGTTTAGAGGTTATACTCTTATAGACACATTTAAAATAGAAAATATGAGCTTGGCCCAGTGCTAAAAGCCAAAAACCCCTCACACCATACACCATAAGGTTGTGAGTTCTATTCTCCCCTTTCCCCTACAAAACCCCGAATTATTGTATTATTTAAAACCAAAAAACTTTTAATATATATATGACAGGTTTTACCGGAACCTATCAAGATCAATCACTTAGTGTACGACCCATATATCTACATCCACAATACTAGGTTTAATGCTCTTTAACACATACTTATAAAATGTGTATACTGAAATTCGAATCCCCAACCATTCACATGGAATATGAGGTGAATAGCCTGAGATAAAAGGAAAGGTGCACATAACTTGAAGCTAGGAGAAGATGTGAATGTTATTGATACTTGAATATTATGTAGAAGAAAAATTTGTTTTGAATTGAAATACAATTCTTTAAATATTATGTGGAGAATTAAGTGTAATGGTTTATTATGTTAGAAAATTAATATATACATGATAATTACTTTTGCACATTAAGCCCACGTGGATCAAAATACATTATTAAAAAACTGCACGTTATATTTTTCCATGTTAGAAAATTATATACATGATAATTAATTTTGCACATTAACCCCACACAGATCAAAATACATTATTAAAATCATGCACTTTATATTATTCCATGTTAGTAAATTATATATAGTTTTATTACTTGAAAAAAAAGATAAATAGGTCACCATTATACTGAAAATTTTAGAAATATTAAAGAAAACATTTTTATATATAATTTGGAGGCCATAGGAAAATAGTTTATGTTAATTTTATTTACATGGTTGAATAATATTCCAAAATTTTCAGTTTAAAAAATATTATAAACCAAATATAATAAAATAAAATAAAATAACAAAAGGCATATTAAAAATAAATAAATAAATAAAAAAGCCCAGATCAGTTGTATTTTTGAAGTGGGCTGAACCCGATTCAACCAAAAGCCAGCCCAAAACTTAAGAGAAAGGAGGAAAGTAGATACAACACGCTGCCGTTTTAGGGGGGTTTGTCAAATCATTACAAACCACACTGACATGCTCGTGATGTGCCCGGACACATCACTAAAATGCGTGTTGCGTCAACAAACCAGGAGGATGTGACCGGACACGTCCGCAAAAGGCACTGACGTGCTCGGTCATGCCATCATGCATTTAAGGACGTGGTTGGTCACGTCAGTAAAAGGCACTAAATTGAATTTCCACGTAAGCACAATGCGGTGATGCGGTTTTCCACATCGACAAAATGGCGTGACGTGCACACACGTCAGAAATTAACTTTAATTTTTATTTTTATTTTAACTTGAATTACCATGAATTATTATCTCTTCTCTGCCTGGGTGCCTCCACCATGTGTGGCTTCTCACCACAAAACAATCAAACAAGCAACAGTACCATACCAATTAATCACAGATCAACGCAATCACATGAAATCAATCACGATTCGTCGCCGAAAAACAATAACTATAACTGTGAAACGAAGATTGAAAAGAATAATTGTGACTCTCTTCTTCGGCAAAGACGTAGATCTCGTTAGCTTTCTCTTCCGCTTCCTGGCGGATGAATCAGACCATCTGTGTGTTCATTTTCGCAAGATCTTTGGATTTGATTTGGAAGCGTAATCAAATCAGAGAAGAGTTAGGGATTCGAGTCTAACATGCCCAAATTTTTACTTCAAAAAACAAATAATAAGCCCAATTTTATGAAAAAAAGGCCCAAGTCAGTTAAGGTAAATGGGCTGTACCCGATTTGACCAAACGCCCGGCCCAAATCCCAAGAGAAGGGAGGAAAGTATCCACACTACGCTGCCGTTTTAGCGGGATTTCTCAAATCATTACAAACCACACTCACGTGACTAATTTGCGTCAATGTGGTCAACACGTCATCCAACCAGTGAGGATATGTCTAGACACGTCCGCAAATGTCATCGACGTGCTCATTCACGTCATATGCATTTAAAGACGTGGCTGGTCACATCAGCAAATAGCCTTGACATTACTTACCACGTAGGCACCAACGCTGACGTGAATTTCCACGTAGGCCAAAAGCACTGACGTGCCCACAGCCCACTAACGTAATTAATTACCATTAATTATTATTGTTGACTTTAATTACTGTTAATTAATATAAAAATTAAAAAAAGATAAGTCTTTCGTTAAGTTTTTAATTCGTAAAATGAAACCGAAAATCACAGTCCTTAAACTGATATCGATTGGTACAATGTCTTCCTCATCGACCAAACACTTTTCTTCGGTTTATCAGATTCAAGAAATACTTTAAAAAGTTCAGTCGTTTTTTTCTGTCTCTATTAGCTGACCAGATCCAACACACAACAAATTCGATGAGCATTGTTTAAAACTTCTCTTTTTTTTCCTTCTTCGACACATCAACTTGCAGTCTGTATTGAATATAAACAAGTGAGAGAAAGAGAGATTGAAGAAGAAGAAAATGCATAGCCGGGTATCGAATAACCGGCTATCGAATTCGGGTTTCGCGTCTCGGGTCGCGGGTCTTATGCTGGCAATGTTTGCTTCCATGGCCACCATTTACGTTGCAAGCCGGTCAGCTCTCACTTGATTTTTTTTTTTCTCTCTCAAATAATTTCTTTTTTGGGTTCCATATTCAATGGATTTTTATTTTTTATTTTTTTTGGTTTTCAATAGCTTGTGGCAGGAAGCTGATGGTAGGGCGTTTTTAGTTAAAGAGCTTGATAAGAAGATTGGTCAGGTAATTTATTTATTTTGTTTTTCTTTTGGTTACACTTTGCACTTGTAGTCTTGTACACTCCAGTACTCCACCTAATTGGCTTGATTGAATTGCAGTTTTTGTCCATTGTTGATACATTTTATTTGTTGGGTTGAGTTGTTTTTTAGGAAAACTAGTAACACGATTGATTTTTTCAATTTCAGAACCAATCTGCAGTATCTGTTGATGATACACTAAAAATTATAAGCTGCAGGTAGTATTCATGTTATTGTTATTCTTTGTTGGGTCAAGTTTGATGAGCTTTAGTATTGGGGTTGTAGATGAGATGATGGTAATTTTGTTGGCCAGAGAACAACGGAAGAAGTTGGCGGCTATTGAGATGGAGCTGGATGCAGCTAGAAAGGAAGGTTTTGTTTCTAAACATTCATCGGATACGAGTAATGATGGCACTCATCCGAAGAAAAGACGTTTAGCCGTTATAGGAATTATCACGACATTTGGCCGCAAGAAAAACAGAGATGCAATTCGGAAGGCATGGATGCCAACTGGTAAAATTCTTTCCCATTTATGAGTATAATGACTTGTGTGAATGCTATAATGCAGAAGTTAAACCTCGGAGGGTTACCTTAAGATCCATTCTTCAGGGAAGGCTCATTGATCACACAATAGTTAAGTGTGGCTAGAGGATGTTCTTTATCAAAGTAAATTTATATGATTTGTTATCTAGGTATCTATATGTTTGATTTTCAGATTCTTTTTGCCCGTAAATGCATAAGCTAGCCGGTTTTACTTGGGATTTGACTATCTTTGTTGTCACATTTTTTTTCCTTTCTAAGCCTGATATGCGCACTTAGCTGTATGTCATGCAAATTGCCCCCTTTATTTCTATTTTGACTGTTTTGTATGTACAGTGCTATGGCATGTTAATATGAACATTTGTACTCTGAAATATGGTTATTTTGAATGGTCTGCTCTTGTGGTAATTAATATTGAAATACTATATATGCAGGTGCAGATTTGAAAAAACTGGAAGATGAAAAGGGTATTGTTGTGCGATTTGTAATAGGAAGAAGGTCTCTATTTATGTGATTCATATACATGTATATGTATGTAGAGAATTATATGCAGTTTTCTTATTAAGTTGAAATTATATATACATTGCAGTGCAAATCATGGAGACAGTTTGGACAGGGAGATCGACAGTGAAAATAGGCAGACCAATGACTTCATTGTCCTTGTATGTTCACCTGATGAAGTTATTTCAAGAGTATTTACTGCAATTTAAACTTATAATGAATTTTCTTATGCTGGAATTTTCTTATGCTGGAGAATCAAACCGGCATCAAATTTGCCAGATCAGCAATGTAGCTTCTTTGGAACTTAAAGAGTTTTTATTAAGAGTTGACTTTTGAAGTAAAATGCCAATACTCCTGAACTCGTTTCTACATGTTGTATACCGACCTATATATATTGTGTGTGTATGTCTGTATTTGCTTACTAGTACTTTTGTATGGCTGACATAGTTATCTCTTGCTAATGAAGCCCAACAACGATATTTGTGCACTCTGTTAGTTATCTTGTACATAGAAGTTGGCGTTTAACTTGTTTTAGGTTGTGACAATTTGAACGAGCAGATATTAAGATGGCATTCTTTCTTTTTCCCAGGATGATCAGATGGAGTCACCTAAGGAGCGCTCAAGAAAGATAAAATCTTTCTTTGTACATGCTGTCGAGAACTGGGATGCTGAGTTTTATGCTAAGATCAACGACGATGTTTATCTTAATATCGGTATGTAGTCCTTGATTGTTTGTTCTGGCTATGAACATATTCACATGAAGACTCGTATTTAATTCTGATTTGCTCTTCTTTTCCCATGTGTACACTAGTATGTTATAAACCTAGATAATTCCGGAAGCACTAGTCATAATAAAATAGATGCTATGTCAATAATAAACACTTGTTTTGACTTGGTAAAGATGTCCGAGCAATAGAGTCATAGATGTAACAATAATTTTCCAATTTTAAAATTTGTATACAATAACTTTTAGATTTTAGATATTAAGATGGCAATAATTATATTCATCGGAAGGACAAAAAGATTGAAAGAACTTAAGTTGAGGGGTCATGGATTAAAACAAACCAAGGAAAAATGTCATTCTTAAGAACAAGAAAAAATAATGTTGAGTTTACTTGGTTGTTTCTGAAAACTTGAACTTGTTTAAAACTTTAAATTAGCTTAGTGTTCATTGTCCATACCAATTCACATAGCTTGTTCTTCATTTTCCTACAGATAAACTAGGAGCAATACTTTCCAGTCATTTGGATAAGCCTCGTGTTTATATTGGGTGCATGAAATCAGGCGAAGTAATTTCAGAGCCGTGAGTTACTCAAGATGTTTCTGTTTGCTGATAGTTTACATAATGAAATCACAGTTTATGTTAATTTAATATTTATCCCTCATCTTATCACATCTTGTAGAACCCGCAAATGGTATGAGCCAGACTGGTGGAAATTTGGTGATGGAAAATCGTGAGTGATACAGAATTTTAACTTTTTGTATTGTAGATTACGATGAAGTATAAGAATATTATAGTTCTTTTATGTGTTGTGGCATCAGATTGACAATATTGTTATTAGCTTATAACTTTTTTACAGTGATAATTCTCATTGTGTTTGGTGCAGGTACTTTCGTCATGCTTCAGGCGACATGTATGCCATTTCACAAGCCTTAGCGCAGTTTATTTCAATTAACAGGTGCCTTTTGCTCCATTTTTTGGTTATCGGTTGGTGTGTGTGTTGATGTTGGCGGTAAATTCTACATTGTACACAGACATGATCGGATGGACTACATTTACCCTACTGTTTTGGTTTTCCAGGTCAATTCTTCGTACATTTGTCCATGATGATGTAAGTGCCGGATCATGGTTCATTGGGCTTGATGTGAAGCATGTCAATGAAGTGAAATTTTGCTGCTCCTCCTCCTCTTCAGGTCTCTCTTTCTCTCTCTTTCTCTCTCCCAATAAGGTCAAAACTAAATATTTTTCATCAATTTTTTTTTCTATTTGAATATTCCAGGAGCCATTTGCGCTGCTGCTGGGTGATCTTACTTTGCGTAATTTATGTTATATACTGTAATTATACATCAAAGAAGACCATTCTTTTTCTCCATAATCTCAGATGCCTGTTCAAAATGAACCAACAGAGAATTTCACATTATTGGACCAATCGATAGAATATACCATTTAGAATCATAGTTTTGTTGATTGAGGAGAATTTTTTGAGAACCAACCAGTTCTCACAAGCAAGTTGGAGGATTCTCCGAAAGGTTGAGATTCGAAAATACACCAGAAAGACAGTTATGAAGTTCGGAAGGATTCACACGAGATTGTAGTATAATGGGTTTGTTTTCCAACTTCAAATCTTAATTTTTATTTTATTTTTTGATGAATTTTTGCTTCGTTTGGAGATAGAAGTGATCAAGAGATTCTGATTAAGTAGCAATTGTAAAATTTTGATGACAAGAAGTTAGATTGTTCATGTGATTAGCTTCCCTTCAAAAAGTTTGTGCAATGCATCCACTCACGCGTGAGCCAGCTCAGCTGGCGTGCCTTCACTTTCGTCGTGCAAACAAACACAACCTAGTGGTAGCGTCCAAGCAAAGGCAATCAAGAAAAAGATGGTTTTGAATCTTCTGATTTTTTTATTTTTTTTTTAATATTAAATTAATTTTAATTTATTAAGAAATCTGATTTGACATAATTATATTATATAATTCTAGAGTCTTAGCTACCAAAAATTGAAAACCTCAAACATTTTTTTTTCCTTACATGAAATGATATTTTTTTTTTACCTTCAATAAAGAAATTTATTCCCATGAAAAACGACCAACAACCTAACCTAAACCACAGAAATTGCAATGAATTAGCCAGTGAAAAGTACTTCCAAGTTGAAAGACCAAAATAGCACTAGACCCCCCCTTTATTGTACATGAATTTACAATGTGCGCCCTAGATGTTTTTTTTAGGCGTTAAAGCCCCCTGAATTCTTATTTTTTAACAAACAGTTTGATTTATTGCCCTCTGACTGTCTATTTAAGTGGGTATCTACATAAAGGTTTTACCAAAAAGTGAGAGTTCAAATGGTTTAAAGTCTAAAAAAAACATTTATGGGGCACATTGCAAATTCGTGTGCAATTTAGGGGGGTCAAGCGCCAATAAATCAATATATAATTCCATTCAAAAAGCACTTTTAAGATAAACTTTATGAGAGACATGTTTTGTGGTCTAGAAGACAACAACACATAGAGAAGGAAAATGCTCTGCAAGGGTTAGAATTTGCCCACCTTTGAACTTGCTTGTTTCTGGGTCTAAAAAAGCTTCCTCTGTGGGGACACTAATATGGGAATATTTTCAATCTTCAACAGCTCCATACATGTTTTTTTTTTTAATTTTTTATTATTATATATTTCCAAAAGTGAAGTGAATAATTCTGAATCATTTCTTCTCTCGTGTGTTACACGCCCAATTCTGTACTCTGTTTTGACCAAGCATGGATGGAGGTGCTTGAATATTCTCCAAGATAATCTTCTTATTGAAATTATCAAAACTGTCATGAAGATGTATATGAAGACTGCATTTAATATTAATTTGAACAATATCACTACACAAAATGTAATACGGGTGCTTGTATAACCTGTTCATATTCAGGATCAGACAGACCTCTGACAGTTAATCCATTCATGTTTGTTGCATGCATTTTCAGCAGATCAAACTTGAAAGTCCACACCAGGTGTGAAACTCACCATAGCTTCAGACTCGATCAAAAACATGACTTTTTATTTATATTTTTTTGAACTTATACAGAGAATATTTTAGTATTTTTTTTTTCTTAACAAGTAGAGACCAATAAATTATCAGTCAAATGTCATCCAAGAATAAAAATATATCCATATGAACAGAATATTATCTCACGATGATCTATCTCTTCAAAATCTATCTTTAATTAATGAGACAAAGCTCATCCAGGAATCTTAAACAAGTCTCAACCTTTCAACTTTTAGCTCTGTTTTCATTTGTCGCTTCTCAAAAATATATATATATATTTCTTCTTTTGTAGACATAACGGTTTCCAGTACCGTTAATATTATTTTTGTTTGAAACCGGCGTTTGAGACAAAATTTGAGTCCTAAATTTATCACTTCTGGTCCCAATTCAATTTCTCTCTTCAAATTTCAGACAGTTTTGTCATCTGGGTAACAACAGTTTCTAGACTTTGACATTTCTCTCTCTCTCTCTCTCTCTCTCTCTCTCTCTCTCTCTGTGTTTCTTTGAGAGTTTCTCAGATTGAGTGATTGAGTCTGTGAGTTGATCACTTTTGTTGTTGTTGTTGTTGTAGTGGGACTAAAGTGGTTGGAATTTTAGTTTCAATTCACGGAAATATTGGTGTGTCACAAGAAAGGTGTTGAGTTGAGACCTGGTTCAGAATTCAGATTCTCAACTGCTTCCTGTGATTGCTTATTAGACTTTTTATATATATAAATACCTGTGAGACCTGGTTCAGAATTCAGAATTCAACTGCTTCCTGTGAGACCTGGTTCAGAATTCAGATTCTCAACTGTATTGTGATTGCTTATTGCTTATTAGCCTTGCTCAAAAGTCCTTTTTTTATAAGCAGTGATTGAGAGACTTCTGCTTCTAGTTTCCTCTTATTATATACATGTTCGTATTGTGTTTCTTACCATGAATCAACATTCCGGAGCAGCCTGTGATCAGAAATCAGCAATCGAACCAACCAAGGACAGGAACGGAGTTGATCAGGTTGTTCTTCGAAACCCTCGTGGGGCCTCTGCCAGGGTAAGTCAGGATTCGTAACCTTTTTTTATCGTTACGAGTTTGTTTTCTCTCTTAATTCCTTCCTGGAATATGAATATAACAATATGACTTCAATCCAGATTAGCTTACATGGAGGACAGGTGCTCTCCTGGAGGACTGACCGCGGAGAAGAATTGTTGTTTACAAGTTCTAAGGTAAACTTTTGGAAATGTCTTGTCTTTGTGCCATAATTCTATTGATTTAGTCCTGAACAATCAACTGATTTTCAAGTTATATATATAAATTGTTCTTAGGCAATCTTCAAGCCACCACAAGCAGTGAGGGGAGGAATTCCTATATGCTTTCCTCAGGTATATGTTTTCGATGTTTATGTGAATTATCTGTGCACCTAGTATAGAAATCGAACATATTTGACATCCGGGTTTGCTCCAAAATGTGTTAGTTTGGGAACCAAGGATCGGTACAGAAGCATGGATTTGCCAGAAACAAGATTTGGGTCATTGATAGCAATCCGCCTCCATTGCATCATCATCCCAGTGATTCCCTTGGAAAGGCCTTTGTTGACTTGTTACTTAAGCCGTCCGAAGAAGATTTGAAGATCTGGCCACACAGGTATATATGATCTTGTAATCCATAAACTTTTGTGATCCTGATTGATAAGTCAGTTGATGCTTTCAAATGAACAAGAATCTCAGGAAAAATTAAATTAAATTAATTATAGTCCTGACCAATTGTCCACCACATTATCATTGTCAAATCTGTTAAGTTATGGCATGTTTTAAGAGATTTCAAGTTTTAGCTTATTAGAATGATTGGTCCATCCTTTTCAGTTTCGAGTTTCGTCTGAGGGTGTCTCTGGCAACCGATGGAAATCTAACGATGATATCGCGTATCAGGAATATCAATTGCAAGCCCTTTAGTTTCTCAATAGCCTACAATACATATTTCTCAATCTCTGATATCAGGTACTACATATGATGATATAAACATGGTGGTAATATGAAATTTCATTTTCTTCATTCACCTTATCTAATGATAATAATTGTACTAACAGTGAAGTGAGGATAGAGGGGTTAGAGACACTTGACTACCTTGATAACCTCTGTCAAAAGGAGCGCTTCACGGAACAAGGAGACACCTTGACATTTGAATCCGAGGTAACAAAATATCAATGCGGATTAGTGCTGCTGCTATGCAGTTTTTTAACTTGTTCATAACTCCTTGTTGGGTATGCTAGAAGTCTTATAAAGTTCTTATTTATATATCAGGTAGATCGCGTTTATCTTAGTTCTTCGAATATGATTGCAATATTTGATCATGAAAGAAAACGAACACTTATGATACGCAAAGAAGGACTCCCTGATGTCGGTAAGCCTATCACGACTCAATTTAAGAATTTTGAAGCTATAATTGTAAGTAATATCAGTGACACCAACCTTGAAAAACCAGGACATTCTCTCATTCTAACAAGACAATAAATTTCCAAGTTTAGTATACAAGTAGTACAAGCTTTGACCTGAAATTCCAATGTATTTGAATGGATAATGATGATGATGATGACACATGAAAATGTTATGTTTACTTTGGATTTTACTCAGTGGTATGGAATCCATGGGAGAAGAAGTCCAAATCCATAGCGGATTTCGGAGACGAAGATTACAAACAAATGCTATGTGTCGATGGGGCAGCAATTGAGAAGCCAATCACCTTGAAGCCTGGTGAGGAATGGACAGGCCGCTTGGAACTTTCTGTTGTCCCTTCAAGTTGATCAAGTGACGATCATCATCATCCTTACTGATTTTCAACAGAAACTTCTTTGATGATTTTAATAAACAGGTTTGAAAATGATTGATTTCATCAATTCAAATTTTCACTACTGAATACTCTTATCAATTCAAAAGTGAATAACAACATCTCAAACTATGTCCTTGTAAGTTGGTGACATAATAGGTCAACAACTAGTAGTACTCCTGTTAAACAAATTGGAGAGATCTGTTTTTATGTATCTCCACCATAGCAGGAATGAGTAGTGACTTGAAATGTGTACATGTTTTTTTTTTTCCTTTCTTTTTTCTATTGAAATTTATAAATTTTGGGTTGTTTGATTCAACAGTATAAGTGATAGCTTCGAATCTCCTCATGGGTACTTACATAGTCAAAGACCATAGTTTCCTGATTCTCTAAGATCATAGAGTTTGGCGGGGACTTCAATATTATGAAATATGTAAACTCAAAAGCAATCAAACAACTACACACGAAAGTAAATAAAGAATAATAAAAAGAGACGAGATTTTACATGGTTCGGCATAAGTTTACATACATGGAATGCACCAAAACTCTAATTCTACTATCAAATCGGTGTTTGTAAAAGTGAAACAAACTTTTTCTCAATTCGGCTGTCAATATTCTTTTTCTCACCCTCGCACACAAAACCTAAGAATACAAGAGTTTAAAAATGAAACAATGAGGTAAAAATAGAGCTTGAATCCCGTATGGCATCAACGAAACGAAACATAACTGATTCAGGCTTCACTACCCAACATCCAATTCACTAAACGGGTTCGAAGGATTCTTGGGTTATCAGAAAATAAAAATAAAAAATAGAACTATAGAAGTAATGGCTTGTTTCCTCTTTAATTGAGAATGCCAACTGCTAATTTAGTTGGTTCTAGTCTAATCACCGAAGAAGAAGAATGAGAATTATATGCCGGATTCATATAATTCACTAATCATACCAAATTAAGCTAATTTACATACTTGCACATCATCTCCTAGAAGAGATGGTTGTGCACCTCCCTTCCACACCTAGTGGTCAGGGGTTCAAGTCCCACCATGCGCATATTACAAGCATGTGTGGGGAGTTTTCTCCCGGTTTGTGGGAGCAGCCCTCTCTCCGGTTGTGAGAGTTGTAGTCCTTATGTAACCTCTCCCCGATAGTGGGAGCAGTATTCCGGGCAGTGCTTGTAGAATTTAATTAATCTCACCGGGTCCCGGCAGTAGTTGTATTTCAAAAAAAAAAAAAAAAAAAAGCTAATTTACATACTTGAAAAAAAAAAAGTATATATATACACTTCAAAAAAAATACACAAAGATAAAGCCAAATTTGGCCATTTTTTTGTTATAACAATTCACACAATTATCCCTCACATTGTCCAATAAAATCCCTTGGTGATGGCTCTACAGTCTACACTAAGAGGCTATTTGGTTTTTTTGTAAAGTCTTATAAGACCTAAATTTATTAGATATATGGATAAGTCTTATAAATTAAGATATTATGATACGTTTGTTTTTTTCATTTTGGATTACTTATTACAAATTTAAAATTGATTATGTTATGTTAGGGTTTCTTCAAAATTAGGAATTTTTGGAAATTGATATTTAAGATTTTATTATGTGCGGATAAAATTATAAATGTATGAATTGTTATATGACATTTATAGAAATTTAATATAAAATTTTACTGTATCACTTTTTGAATAAGATAAAAGTAAAAAAAAAAAAATTACTTTTTCTTAATGATATATATATCTTAAAATAAGATAAAAGTTGGAAAAATAAACAAATTGATTTATCTTAATTTAATATATAAGAGGCAATAAGTCTTATAGTGAAAAAAACAAACAACCCTTAAAACCCAAGTTTAATATTCCCAATCTGAAATACATGTGGCCACATTTGGCCATTTTGTTGTTATAACAATTCACACAATTATCCCACACACTGTCAATCAAATCCCTTTAGTGATGGCTCTACAATAAGCCTAGTTTAATATTCCCAATCAAAAATATATGTGGCCAATTTTGTTAAATCAAATCAAAAACACTAGTTGTTGAACTAATCGTAGACATTGCATATGATTTCCACCTAATTGCCTACCCCAAATGAGCACACAATTTCAATCAACTGCAAAAGCGATACTTGCATCAATTTGATAGGATTTGGGAATATCCAATTACAATGTTTGCTTTAATAATTAGTTTAGAAGACTGTAATAGGGGCCATAGTGAAAAAGTTTCAAATTTTAATAGTAGTTTTATAAATTTTTAATCGGAGGAGGGTTAAGGCCATGTGGGTTGCCTCTCTCTGCCACGTTATGCCGTGGAAAGAAATAATTAATGTTGGGTTTGTGAAACCTGAAATCAGTCAAAGAAGAAAGGGAGCAATTTTGCGACCAAAATTATGAGACGAAGTCACAACTCAGTTCCAGAGATTTCTGTAAGAAGGAAATTGCAACATGAAGTCGCAAATCAATTCCATAGATTTTTGCAAGGAAGGAAGTGCGACATGAAGTTGCAGCAAGATGAAGTCGCATGCAGGCCTGAGTTCTTGTTCGGAAAGAAATCCTCTTCCGGTGGGATTTGTCTGACTCTAGCACTCCTATATAAATACTATTGTTTCCCTATACTTAAGTGTGTGTGAGAATTACTAGAGAGAGAGAGAGAGAGAGAGAGAGAGAGAGAGAGAGTAACCTGTAGGGAGTTAACAGTGGATTTGAATACCGATGCTCTTCGTGAACGTAGATATTTGTTAAACCACGTAAAATCCCTTGTGTTCAGAGTAACCTGTAGGGAGTTAACCGTGGATTTGAATACCGATGCTCTTCGTAAACGTAGATTTTTGTTAAACCACGTAAAATTCCTTGTGTTCTTTTTTTCTTCTTGCTTTCCTTTATTATCTGTGCGGTCTAGATCTACGTGTGGAGCGATTTCTTCACAACAATTAATAGGTTTTTAGAATAATGTCTACAATGAAATAGACACATCACATCACATTAAAGGATGACCGTATCACTAAAGGATATTTTTTTACGGATAATATGATATGTATTTTCTGTTGAAGCTTTTGTAGTTGTAGTTAGCTACTTGTTGATATGATTTCAATTCTCGACCAAACAAAACGGACAACAATGGCCACTGTTTTAAAGGCCACTCGAGGAAAGCTATCGAACTTAAAACGGTCGTTAAAAAAGTTAGTTGAGTTCGACAGAGACATGAATTAGGATTTGTGGAACTCATTAATTAGCCAAAAAAGAAAGCACTCCGGTTTTTTTTTTTTTTTAAAGACAATAATTTTAAAGATAATGTTGAATTGTTTATGACAATTACATAGAATCAATAATGTACCTATAAATTCCTACTTATAAGAATAATTATCATATGAATCAATAATATAGTAATAATCATAAAGAGATATATATTTTTCATAGAGCGGGTTGTATTTCATACTATATCAATAGAGATTATTTGTCAAATTTCAAAAAATAAAAAATGAATAGTCGATGTCATCGGTTCCCAGCAGACCCGGATACGATAAATTATTATGTTGTTTATTCTTATTATTTTTTTTGAAGTATTAAAAAAATTATTAGGATGTTTAATGGTAATTTTAAAACAATTTAGAATAAAATGCAAATCAAAAAGGAAATAATTAAAAAAAAAATTAAAAAATAAAATAAAATAAAATAAAAACAGGAAAAGAACAATAAAAAAACAAAACTTTAGCTGTTGGCTGTTGCAAATCTCGTTATTGGTATCGATTTGTTTATCAACTACAATGAGAAAATTTTGTATGGGACGGTTTAACCACGTGGCGGTGAGACCGTCAAATTAGGTCATGTAATATAATTCAATATGGGAACATAAAAGGAAATTGTTTGAGACACCAAACCATTTAATGGGGTGTTGTCACGTGACAAATTTTTTTTATTTTTTCCATTTTTCTCCTTGTTTAGGGTTACGTGGTAACCAATGAGTGGTATGGTCAGCACCTTGGGTATTGACTGGTCAGTACCCAAACATTCTCCAACATAAAAAGTTTTTAAAAATAAAATATATGATTTGGCGCAATGTGATTAGATGGTCTCACCATTTAACTGATGAGACCGTCTGACATAAGTTTTTCTCCCAAAACGAGACAAAAGGAGTAGACAAAAGTTAGTTCACAACTTTAATCCAATCCAATCCAACCGCCAGAATTTATTCAAAGTCTCACAAAATCAACGGCCACAAATGCACTACCATCACTAACCTGGCCCCAAATGTCAGCCATTAAAATCCCGCCACGTCACCGGTTTTATCTTTCACTGTTTCTTCACACACACACTCACTCTCTCTCTCTCTCTCTCTTTTTCTTGCTTCAGTTACCATGAAAATATGAAATCTAGCCGTTAATTATTATTAATAAAGAAGAAGAAGAAAAAAGGGAAACCACATCTCATTCGTTGAAAACTACAGTGTTCTCTGCAGCTGTGGGTTTTTTTTTCCATAATTATTATCATTTATTAGTGTTGTTGGGGGATTTGAAATTCCACAGAGAAAGTATTGCTTTTATTAAGCACTTTTTTGAATGATTACTATTCAACTTCGTGCTACTTTAGCAGAGAAATCATAACTCGTTCGTTTTCACTTCTTTCTTTTTCAAGTAAATACGTGAATACAACACATTTCACCTTAGACATTTTTATGCTCATCAGAGGTTGTTGTTCAGAGACAAGCTCGAAGCAGCAAGCAAAGGTTTCTGTTGAGTGTTGAGTGTTGAGTGTTGAGTACTGTGCTGTTGCTGTGCTGTGCTTTTGTTTTGTTCAGATCTGAAAAGGCGAGGTACTACTACTACAGTGACTGATTAATAATTTTTTATTATTATTATTTTGTTTGCTTGAGAAATGAATGTATTTTTGGTTTTCACCAATTCAAATTTTCAACCCAGAAAGTTAAAAAGAAGAAATTGAACTACGAAGAACAAAAAAGAAGCTCGATTTGTGTTGTGGTTTACTTTTATTATATAATTTAAATTTTGAGTTCTCTGTTTTAGTCCTTTTTGACTAAAAAAAAAAACACAATATTCAAAGCCTGCAACTGCAAAGCTCATTTTTTTATGTTGAAAATAATACACACTCACTCACCTCTGCTTTTGTAGACAATAATCTTGGAATCTGCTTTTCTCTTTTCCTTACATTCTGTTCTCTTTTTTCTTTTTTTCAAAATCGTTTTTTTTTTTTTTCCCTTATTTCTTCAGCTTAAAAGACCACCAACAAATGTGCTGTGCTGGACCCGAGAGACTGGCGAAAACAGCTCGTTTTTAGCTTGTTGTTGCAGAGCAAGTGAATAAAAATGGAAGCTTTGTCCATTTTCACTTCGATTTTGTATCTGGGTCTGATTATCTCTCAAGTGAACACAGACCCAGTTGAAGACAAGCAAGCTTTGCTTGATTTTGTCAACAGTTTTCCACATTCTCGTTCTCTCAACTGGAACGAGAGCTCTCCAGTGTGTAATCAGTGGACTGGAGTGAAATGCAGCCAAGATGGGTCGCGTATAGTAGCTCTCAGATTGCCTGGTGTTGGATTCACAGGTCAGATTCCACCAAACACCGTAAGTCGTTTGTCTGCTTTGAAGATTTTGAGTCTTAGATCGAATGTCATTACTGGGTATTTTCCTTCTGATTTCATTAACTTGAAAAGCTTGTCTTTTCTTTATCTTCAGTTCAACAATTTCTCTGGTCCATTGCCTGATTTTTCTGTTTGGAAGAATCTTACTATTGTCAATTTGTCTAACAATTGGTTTAATGGAACCATTCCTCGTTCCTTGTCGAATTTGACCCAACTTCAAGCTTTGAATCTTTCAAACAATTCCTTGTCTGGTGAAATTCCTGAACTTACTTTGCCCAGTTTGCAACAGCTGAATTTGTCTAATAATCATCTTAGTGGGTCTATTCCAAAGTCACTTGTAAGGTTTCCGAGTTCGGTCTTTGCTGGTAACAACATATCTTCCGGTGAAATATTAGCTCCTAGAGGTTCACCGGATCTTGCACCCGGTGAATCCGATGTGAGGCCTAAGAGTAGTGGTAGGAGGATAGGTGAGACTGCCTTGTTAGGAATTATAATTGCTGCTTGTTTGTTGGGGGTTGCGGCATTTGCGTTTTTGATTATAGCTTGTTGTGTAAGGAATAAGAAAGAGGATGGATTCGAGGGGACGTTACAGAAGAGGGAGATGTCTCCGGAGAAATTGGTTTCGAGGAATCAGGATGCCAGTAACAGGCTGTTTTTCTTTGAGGGGTGTAGTTATGCATTTGATTTGGAGGATTTGTTGAGGGCTTCTGCTGAGGTTTTGGGGAAGGGAACCTTCGGGATGGCTTATAAGGCGGTATTGGAGGATGCCACCACAGTGGTGGTGAAGAGATTGAAGGATGTGAGTGCTGGGAAACGTGATTTCGAGCAGCAAATGGAGATTGTTGGAAGTATTAAGCATGAGAATGTGGTTGAGCTGAAGGCGTATTACTATTCAAAAGACGAGAAGCTGATGGTGTATGATTATTACAGTCAAGGAAGCGTCTCTTCTATGCTACACGGTATGTTGCTTTGTCCCATTTCTGCTATATGTACATGCTCCATAATTTGTTGGTTTGATCATTTATGAAGTAAAATATGTTGCAATAATGCCCTATACATGATTAATTTTCTGCTTGGTCTTGCTGGATTTTATTATATGTTCAAATTTTCAGAGAAAAGTTTTATTTGTAATTCAATAGCTTCTTACTTCTGATAGATATTATTAGTTTTCCGGTGTGAATTTAGCCTATAGTAAAAAATCTTATTTTAAGTGTTCAAACTTTTCATTGTTGAAATTAGACTGTGGTGATTGATCTGGCTATCGAGTTGTTCAATTGCGATGATTGGACTTGAGCTAGCAATTTATGGTTAAACATAGATATTTTGTAGCTAGCCTACTGCTTCTCTTCCATGGAAACGATGGTGAAACAGTGTTGTATGCCCAGCTCTTAATTATGGCACTGAATTTGTTGAAAATTGGGAGTTAAAAAGTTGCAAATAGCAAAATTAGTTGAAATAGAACGGATAGATGGATTTGTTAAAAGGAGGTAAAGTGTGTAACTATGATTTCAAAAGTTTCTATCATTTTTAACTTTCTATGCTCAAAATCTATTTATTCATGAGCAAGAGAATCTTTAACATTGATTTAGTGAGACATATTGTAAGACAAAGGTGATTCTTATGGGGCTTGGTTCTTTTTCTTCCTAATTAAGTGAAACGTTGAGCTTGTTTTTCATAATACTGTTTTTGCATTTTGCTAAAGAACATCCAGGCTACGGAAAAGCCATTGGCTCCTTGTATGTTTGTGTCTATGTTACTTACTTTAACAACAAGATCAAATGAGTTGATGTGCAATCTGCCGGCTTTAGCCTTTGAGAGCAACTTTGCATCTCCCACCCACTAAACTCCATCTCTTAGAGCGCTCTATATATGTAATGTAAACATGATTTAGATAAAAGAGTCAATATGCTCACTAGTCACTAGTCTCTGTTGGACATCAGTGTCCACACATCATGAGTCATTGTTCGGTGTCCCCGTTCTCAGAGAAGGTCAATCTCGGTTTGATAACTCTTCGCATCTTTCTTGTAGGGAGAACTTACAGTCTACTCTCACTCTTTTTACTCCAGAATCTATGACCTTGATGGTTTGAACGTGTAACACGGCTGATTTATGTTGAGTTTTATCCATCCTCTAATGCATATATTTGACCCTTTACAGGTAAGAGAGGAGAAGGCAGGGTTCCACTAGATTGGGATACTCGGATGAGAATAGCTATCGGTGCTGCAAGAGGCATTGCTCGTATTCATGCTGAAAATAGTGGGAAGCTTGTCCATGGCAACATAAAGTCCTCGAACATCTTTCTCAACACCCGTCAGTATGGTTGTGTGTCTGATCTTGGTCTTACAACCATTACAAGCCCACTGGCCCCAGTTATTGCCCGTGCTGCTGGTTATCGAGCACCAGAAGTTACAGATACCCGAAAAGCAACACAGTCTTCTGATGTCTACAGCTTCGGAGTGGTTTTACTGGAGCTTCTCACTGCAAAATCCCCCATCCACACCACTGGTGGTGACGAGCTTGTTCACTTGGTCAGGTGGGTTCATTCGGTAGTTCGTGAAGAGTGGACAGCAGAAGTATTCGACATAGAGCTGTTGAGATATCCCAACATAGAGGAAGAGATGGTGGAGTTGTTGCAGATAGCAATGTCTTGTGTAGTAAGAATGCCAGATCAGAGACCGAAAATGCTAGATGTCATCAAAATGATCGAAAATGTCAGACGCGTTGAACCTGAAAATCATCCATCCTCTGAAAACAAATCCGAAAGTTCAATACCGACACCGCCTCCTCCAGTAGCCGAGTGAATGTACCGTTTCGCTATCTCAATTTTAATATTTATTTTTTTCTTTTTGCCAAATGCTTATGGTATTGGTATATCTTCATTTGTGATGATGTTGTGTATTTTCATTTCAATTCATCTTAAAATGTTGTTTAGCCTCTTTGAATGAACAGATTCTGATAGACTTTTTAGCATCACTCGATGTTCCTAGTAAGTTTCTATAGTAACTTTTTTGTTTCGTTCGGAATTCAAATAGCTACCGGTATTTATTGGATTAACACCAGGTAGCTATTGGGGATCCTGCACTTGAATTTATTTTTTTATTTTTTTTGTTAAGTTTCTATTGCCAACACAAACATGTAGGAAAAATTTTACCTTCTCATGAGTCATGATGGTTCCTCATTATTAGCATGATCAATTGTGTGATTTGGGCTTCACTTGGGCCAAGCCCAGCCCAGCCCAACAAATGATCAAGAAGTGCAAGCAGAGCAGGCCACATAATGATACCTACAGATGAGTGGCAGTAATTGCACCTCTCAAAAACTGTATGTACACTTCAAATTAGTATATATATTTTTTAAATCCAGTATTACCCTTGAGCAAAATTACTTAAAGGACTAAATAGTTTGTAAGTACAAGCCCCAATAATTATTAATTGAATGTATATTTATCGTTAGTAAAAAAGAAAGAAAGAAAGAAAGAAAGAAAGAAAGAAAAGATGTTTCTTGCTTGATTTTCACATAAATAATAAAAATAATTCTATTTTCTTAAACCCTAACTTCTGTAGGGGGTCGACCTATAATCGATGTGGATCAGGTTGTGTTTTGCTAGGCCCAATGCAACTTAGGTTGAACCGTCAGTTTGACGTTGTCGCTTGATTAATATCCCTGCAAAAGAACTTGGTCGATCGACCTGATATAGTTTTCTATATTGAACCTGCAAAAAAGAACAATAACAGAAAAGATAAAGATAAAAATGAAAGAAAAGAAGGTGGGATTAGATCGTTAGCCTTAGGTATGCTTGGGCTGAGCAACAGTTTGAAGTGATCGTAAAAACTTGGATTCCGATGGCTGGGATTCTTAAGTGCAGAATTTCAGTACACTCTAGTAAGCTTTTTTTCAATGTCCCTGAAAGTGTTAAAATGCTTTGCTATTTATAGGAAACTCCAAGTCACTGTTTGAATCGTATAATGGCCTGATCTTGGGCAAGATCCTTGGAGATATTCTCTCCACGAATATCACATTTACTGGGCATGAAGTAACCGCTGGCTGACTTGGTCTTCAAACGACCAAGTCATGCTGCTGCCTCTTTTGTTAGGCTATTCACATTGGGCTAAAGTGAGATGAGCCTGGGCTTTGTATTTTGGGCCTATGGGCCATTTTTGGCTACCACAACTTTTATTTTAAATACTAATTTCAATCCCCAAAGGCCACAACAACCACCGTCATCAATAACCATAAAAGTTCTTCATAACCAGGTCCCTTAGAGCATTTTCAAAAGACTCTTCTATTTTCACTCTTCAAATGTTTATTTGCTTACCTATGTGGCAATTTGAAGAGTGAAAAAAGAGAAGCCCCTCCAAAAGACTATTTAATTAGAAATAGGTTTATATTATTTTAATGAAAGCACTCAAATTCCTCCCCCAACAAATATAATTACCCTTCATTTTTTTTCAAGTTAGATATAATAATATGTTATTATTAAATATTAAATATTGGTCTCATTTTAAAGATCTAAATGAGATATTTCTAATGGTATAATTTTTATGATGATAAAATTTATAAATTAAAATTTATTATATATTAATTGAATTTAATTAAAAAGATAAAAAGATATAGATGTCAAATATTCATGATGATATGATATAAAAATAATATAATAATAATTGAAGAGGGAGAAGTTGCTCTTCAATATTAAAGAGAGAGAAGCAAAATCTTATTTGAAGAATCTCATTTGAAGAGTCTATTGGAGCAAAATATGCTGATGTGGCTCTTTTGACTTTAACAAATATCTCATTTGAAGAGCCTTTTGGTGATGCTCTTAACTGGCGAGAACCCATTTTTATTTTGTTTTTAATTTTGATTTTCTTTGTTATGGTCTATGGGTTTTGAATTTATATTATTATTATTATATAGTAATTAGATCTTTTGTTCATTGCTTTTGATTCAGAACATGTGGGTGTCTTTGTTTCTGGTGATAATATATAAATATATTTATTTATTTATTTATTTATTTATTGAAAAAAGTAATTATTTATTTGAATATTTGAATAAAAATATATAAAATAATAATAAAATTGATTACATAACAAAAAAGTGATTCTGTGTTTAATAAAATATAAAACAATAAAAATAAAGAAAGGGTATTTTGATAGGGTTTACAATAGAGATTTTTAAAAGATAGATAGCTATTGATAATCCACTAAATTTCTTTATACACTCCATTTTAATATATTTTATTATATGAGAATTTTATCCTTATTAAAATTGTCAAAAAATTTCTAAAAAGACTGCACACCAACTTTTTGTGAATATTACATTATTGCTACTCACCCATTCAAAAAGTTTCGGATAATCTGTTGATAGAAAGCTTTTTAAATCAGCCATTTTGATCTCTTTGCATTTGATTTATTATCTCCTGATTATAAGAAATGAGCACACACCGGAAGATGTTCATGGCAAGCCTCAACCAAAACTTTTTCTGTGAACATGAACGTGTGCCTATTCTACGGAAGGAAGCAAAGACCCAGTGACTTTATTTAAATTCTACAAAGAAAATTCTATATATTTTTTCAAGTGTTGCCTGTTACAAATTCTATATTGCAGTTTTTTTTTTTTTTTTTTTTTTTAAGTGTTTACCATTATAAATTTTGAAAAAACTAAAAAGTCAAATGAAGTGGGAAAAAAAAAACTTTTCAATTTCATTATTCAATGAAAAAAAATTGAATCGAAATGAATATTTCTAGATTTTTTTTTTTATAAAAAAAATTAGGTTTTTATAATGAATTATAGTATTAAAAAAAATAATTGTCAAAAGATAAAAAGGATAATTTTGAACCAAATGAAGTGTTTTTAGAAAAAATTTAAAATTTAAGTTTTTATGATGAAATGTTTTTAAAAAAGGAGTGTGAAAAAATAAAATTGGATTATAAGGAGAAAATCTCTTTTTAAAATATATTAGGGATGTACTTACAAAAGGGGATGCTAAAATCACCGCTCCCTACGGATTCTTGAGATAGTGGATATCAGAATCTAATGATGAAGAAATCTCATGGCCCTCACTATCCAAAAGGGCCAAAACACTTGGTCAAGCACATCATAAATGACCAAGATTAGTCCAAAGTTAATGATGTTTAATTAATTACAAAATAATAGTTTTTTTTTAACAAAATTCATAATCTTGTAAATAACCATCTTTGTAACATTACGGAACCATATTTATAACGTTACAAAAGTAAATGTATGGTAGGATGTTTGCAACCAAAGAAGCAACCTCGTATTTAGGTTGCATCAATAAAGAAAAGCCAAAATCAATACTCTTTGAAAGTATATCATCACTCGACACGTATTATAGTGCAAAGTTCATTCTACGTTAGTGGTGGGGGATTTGAATCCCTCGACAAGTTCTCTGATCATTTGACATCATAACTTATTGTACCAGAAGATTCATGATCCGACTGGTTGAATCGAAACGTATAGTACCGAAACAGAAATATCTCAGGAAAAAATTCTTACAAAGTATTTATGACATGTTTACTAATCAGGAATCCTACTTAGGAGGAAAGAAAATTAAATTCCTAATTTCTGAATTCCATTGTTTACTAAATTTTTAGAGAATTAAATTCTATGGACCCCACTTATAAATTAGGAATTAAAGTTTCTGTTGGAAAGGAAACTTGATTCCTCCCACCATAATTGAAAAATGAATTCAAGATATATTTACTAAATTATCCTCACTTAAAATAAAATAAAATAAAATAAAATAAATAAAAACAACCATCTTCTTCATAATTATTGACTTTTGTTTTTAATTGAAGTAAATCATATTGGTTTACCCTTTTTTTTAATCTTAATATTGGTTGTTGTATGTGAAAATTTGGCAATAAGACACATCAGCAAAAAGGCAATAAAGACGGGACAAGTAAATAGACACGTCACCCATTGACCCGTCAACGGGAGGAGATCAGTCAAAGACGTATCAGCAGGCACGCTCGCCAATTCAAAGAAGAAGAGTGCTCGCCACAACTAATTGACTAGCAGAAAGGCAAAATGCGCTCGCCGATCTAAGGTGTTCTCCAAAGAACATACAGCCAGAAGAGTAATCCAATTCCAAGTATATTTTCCACGTCAAGTGAGGATTTAATCGGACACAAAACTTAAGGATTAAATCCTATTCTGAACAAGATACAATCTCCTTCAAAACAAAGAAGAGTCCAAACAGGAAACAAACCCTAAAAAGTTATTTCTGGACCCTAGACTCCTTACGCAACGAAAAATAGGAACTCCCCTATCAACACGGCATAGGTACAGGAAACCCTAGAAAAACTAATATAAATAGAACCTTAAATCCCATGAAAAGGGGTTCAAGATCAGAGAGAGAATAATCAGGCTATTGTACGAGAGATTTGAGTGTGTAAATTATAAAGCAATTCATAGTGATTTCTCTCGCCCTCAAAGGGCACCGTGGTTTTTTCCCATTCAAGGGTTTTCCACGTAAAATCTGTCTTGCATGTGTTGATCGATTTTCTTTATTTTATTCGTTTTTATTAACATATTATTGTTGACTGAGTCAATCAAAAAATCACCGTCAACAATTGGCGCTAGAAGGAGGGGGTTACTGAATTAAAAGCTTCCAGGAATCCTTACAAAACACAAAACAGGCACAGCATGAACAACGGTAGCAATAGAGATGAAATTCTCAATAATGATCAAATCCCTGAAGCAGCGGTGATACTAGGGGAGGAAACGTTGACAACAGGGGAACAGTCAACAGCAACTCCAGGGACTAGAGCAGCCAACGAGACTCTGCAGCACTTTCATACCGTATTGGTGAATCTGGTCAATGAGGCCAACAAGATTGGACTCACGCTTCCTATAGGGTTGGGAGCCTCGTCTCCTTATGAGTTGACGACCAGCACGCCCGGAAATCATCCCACAGGAAGGCTGCGATCAGAAGTCCATGTCGCGACTCCCAGTACTCTCAGGCAAAACCAATTGTGGGAGAAGCCCCCCAGGATTCGCCAGAGGCCCTGGAAGAAAGAGGCCAAAAGAAGGGAAAAAGTTTACTGGACGAGGAGTTCCCAGAAAAATGGTATCATGGGCGAACGCATAGGGAACCAACCAACGACAGGGCTAACAAAGCCCATAGGAGACGGCGATCGATCTCGTCGGAAGACAGGAATCCCCAACCGAGAAGGGAGTTGCGATCGAAAAGGGCGCGGTAGCAGAGATCCGAAAGTACAGATGAACTAGGAGGTAACAGAAGTACCGATAGCAGGGAAGATGATTATCGGAGGATGACAACCAAAAGCAGGCTCAACCAAGAGAGGGAACCAACTGGTCGTCGAAGCGTTACCCTTCAACAGCTCTCGAAGAAGGTCTCAGCAATGGCTAAGCGGTACAGACACAATGTGTCTTCGGATGATGAGTCAGACAATCCGTTCATCGACCATATCGCTCATACCCGGTTCCCTGAAAGATTCAGAATGCCAACCATCGAACAATATAAGGAGAATAGGGATCCAAATGAGCATGTCCGCAGATTTCGCAATGTCATGGCTCAATACGCATCCAATGACGGCCTCTTGTGCTTAACATTCCCACAAACCTTCGGCGACCTCGCTTCCAGATGGTTTGGGCGCCTACCAGCCAGAAATATTAACAACTTCTCTAATTTCAGCAAGGCATTCATAAGGCAATTCATGGGAAGTGTACAAAGGAGAAAGTCACTGGCTCATCTGTCGAACTTGAAACAAGAAAGCAACGAGTCACTCAAAAAGTATTTAGCCAGGTTTGGGAAGGAGGTCGCCCAAATAGAAGATGCAAGCGATGTAGCTGTCATAGCAGCCTTCACCAATGGGCTGCAAAGCGGACGTCTGTCTTTTGACCTACGAAGGGACCGTCCGAAGACATATGAAGAGATGATGAATATAGCTGGAGACTATGCGCTAGCAGAGGAAGAAGAAGTAGCCCAAGGGGGTAGTTACGTCCATGGTCATAAACCAGACACAAAGTCCGAGTCCAAGGATGAGAGAACAAAGGGTCAATCTCGCGACCGCCAAAAAGAAGAGAAGAGCCGAAGGAGCAAACCCCAAGAAAGCCGAGGTAGTAACAGAACCAGTAGGTTCCGAGGCAGGTATAGCAATTACACTCCCCTAAATCTCAAACAGGAGGACATACTGTCTGTAGTGGAAGACAACGGGCTCGCCAAGTACCCCCGACAACAGTCAGCTAATGCCCGGAGAGATACAACGAAATACTGTCGATTCCACAAAGACCACGGGCACGATACCTCTAAATGCTTTCAATTGCGGGATCACATCGAGAGTCTGATCAGAGAAGGGCACCTTAAAGATTTCACATTGAAAGGAGACCAAAACACAGGTCGCCAAGGCAGCCATCGAGGAGGTGGGCAAGAAAGAATAAGCCCGAGGAAAGGCAGCCCAAGCGTAGCTATAAATACAATCTTTGGAGGACCTCACACTGGTAGAAGCAATAGAGAAAGGATGTCGGAAGTCAGGGAAGTAATGTATGAAAACAGGGACTTTGAGGTAAACTCTGTGCAGAGAAACCACAAAAAACCAAGAGAAGGCCATGATCCGATAACCTTCACGACCGAAGATTCAGAAGGAATTGATGCCAAACCCAACGATGCGATAGTTGTGGGAGTACAAATAGCACACAGGGATGTCCTCCGAGTGATGATAGACAACGGAAGCTCCGCTGACATTTTGAGCGCCAGAGTGTATGATGAACTTCGGCTAGACAGGAAAGACTTGGAGCCGTTCCATGTGCCCCTAAAAGGGTTCGGAGGCGCAGAAGTAAGATCTTTGGGGACGGTGAAACTGCCTGTGAGATTTGGGACAACACCTTGTCGACGGACCATCCTCCTGGATTTCATGGTAGTTGATATTTATAACTGGCCATACAATGCTTTACTCGGCCGACCGTTTTTGAACAAGGCTCGAGCAGTTACATCCACCTATACACTAAAAGTCAAATTCCCGACAGAATTTGGAATCGGAGAACTTAAAGGGTCGCAGGAAATGGCTCGCCGGGCCAACCTATCAATCTTTAAGGACAAGACTGGGGCGGAAACCTTAAGCATATTTCAACTCGACCAAGAGACGAGGGAGGAAAACCCCGAAACATTTTAGTTAGACCCGAGAGATGAGACCAACAGAGAAAAAGAAGAACCAACCGAAACTGTCATCTTGGATGAAGAAGAGCCTAATAAAACAGTCAAGGTTGGAGCGAGCTTGACGAAGCAGGTTAAAACAGGTGTGGTGAATTTGTTGAGGGAGTACAAGGAGATCTTTGTTTGGAGCCACGAAGATATGCCGGGAATCAATGCAAATGTAACCACACACCATCTAGCAGTAAGTAAAGACTGCAAGCCGGTAATACAAAAAATGAGAAGCTTCAACCCTAAGAGAAGTGCAGCAATAAGGGAAGAAATATCCAAGCTGCTCGCAGCAGGATCGATCAGAGAAGTCAAATATCCTGAATGGGTAGCGAACATTGTGCTCGTAAAAAAGAAGAACAATCAGTGGATGATGTGCGTAGACTTCACTGATCTGAACAAAGCCTGCCCAAAAGATAGTTTCCCAATGCCAAGAATCGACCAGCTGGTCGACGCAACAGCCGGACACGAGCTATTAAGCTTCATGGACGCATACTCAGGCTATAACCAAATCAAGATGCACAAACCAGATGAAGATAAGACAACATTCACCACGGACCAAGGATTATACTGTTATACTGTTATGCCATTCGGCCTGAAGAATGCTGGAGCAACATACCAGCGGTTAGTCAACAAAATGTTCGCTAGCCAAATAGGCAGGAATATGGAAGTGTACGTTGACGACATGCTAACCAAGAGCATCAAGGCCGACGGACATGTAGACGACCTACGGGAAACCTTTGATGTGCTAACCAAATTCGAGATGAAGCTAAACCCTTCAAAGTGTGTGTTCGGTGTGCCATCTGGTAAGTTTCTCGGGTACCAGGTACATCAAAGAGGGATAGAAGTGAACCCAGACAAGATCAAAGCGCTAGCCGACATGGTTTCCCCAAGAAACTTGAAGGATGTCCAGAAACTTACAGGATGCTTGGCGTCGCTGAACAGGTTTATCGTAAAATCGACAGACCGATGCTTACCATTCTTCAAAGCGCTTAAGAAAGGGAAAGGGATAGAATGGAACAAAGACTGCGAACAGGTTTTTCTCGCCCTAAAAGAATACCTCGGCCGAACACCGTTGCTGTCAAAGCCTATCACAGGGGAAGTGCTATACATGTACCTGTCAGTCACAGAAGCAGCCACAAGTTCTGTATTAATAAGGCAGGAAAATGAAATACAGAAGTCGGTGTACTACACAAGTAAAGCGTTACTACCGGCTGAAACAAGATATTCGCCAGCTGAAAAAATGGCCTCGCACTAGTAACAGCAGCGAGAAAACTGAGGTCGTATTTCCAAGCACACAAAGTAGGAGTATACACCAACTGCCCACTAAGAATGATACTACAAAAGCCAGAAGTGTCGGGTAGACTTACAAAATGGGCCATTGAGCTAAGCGAATTTGACATAGAATTCATCCCAAGAACGGCGATCAAGGGCCAAGCAGTAGCTGACTTTGTAGCAGAATTCACCGAGCCAAATACTGAAGTGGCAAAGATGATGATAGATCAAGCAAGGAAAGACTTTCGCTGGAAACTCTGTGTCGACGGCTCATCAAACACGCATGGCAGCGGGGCAGGGATAGTGGTCACAACCCCAGAGGGAGACTCCGTAGAATGTGCCTTACGGTTTGATTTCAAGGCCACCAATAACCAAGCCGAGTACGAGGCGTTGATAGCAGGACTGAAAGTATGCACAGCCTTGGGAGCTGATGAGATTGAAGTGTTTAGCGACTCTCAAGTCATCGTCAACCAGGTACTCAATGAATACCAGGCAAGGGACAGCAATATGATCGCCTACCTAAAACTAGCAAAGGAGTTATTGGGGCAATTCAAAGAATACAGGATTGTTCAGATCCCAAGAGAAAAGAATGAACAGGCAGATGTTTTGGCCAAGTTGGCATCCACCATGGTCAACATCTGGCCCCTAACAATCCCTATGGCACACCTGCTTCGACCCAGCACAGCCGAGCAGACTGAAGTGGGGGTAATCATGAATGAACCAACCAACTGGATGACCCCAATCAAAGAATACTTGGTTAATGACGTCCTCCCAAATGACTTGCTAGAAGCCAAGCGGCTGAAATACAGGGCAACAAGATATTCAGTCCTCAACGGTGAACTATATAGGAGAGGATTTTTTAGGGCATTGCAAAGATGTGTTGGACCTGAAGAGGCAGAAGGAATCCTGAAGGATATACACGGTGGAAGCTGTGGGAATCATGCTGGGAGCATCAGTCTAGCCCATAAAGCACTGAGGCAAGGATTTTATTGGCCGACCATGTTCGCCGATGCAAAAAGAACAGCGACCAGATGTGAAGCATGTCAAAAGATCGCGAATAACATTCGCCAGCCGCCTGAGCGCTTACAAAGCATTACCTCCCCATGGCCGTTCGCCATGTGGGGAATTGATTTAATCGGCCAAATGCCCACAGCACCAGGAGGAGCAAAACACGTTATTGTAGCAGTAGATTATTTCACTAAGTGGGTAGAGGCCGAATCACTGGTACACATAACAGAAGCAAATACAACCAGTTTTGTGAAGAAAAATATCTTGTATAGGTTCGGAATACCAAACACCATCATCACTGACAATGGGACACTGTTCGATAACAAGAAATTCAGAGACTTATGCAAGAAGTATGGGATCAACAACTACTATGCCTCTCTAGCTCACCCACAGACAAACGGTCAAACTGAGGCGGTAAATAAGATTATCAAGCACAACCTGAAAGCCAAGCTAGCTGTCAAAAAGGGAAGTTGGGCGGAAAAGCTACCACAGGTGTTATGGGCATACCGAACGACGGAAAGAAACTCCACTGGGGAGCCACCCTACTCCATGGCATTTGGGACCGAAGCAGTCATTCCAATCGAAACAGCGTTCTCTTCGCCGAGAACACAACTCTTCCAACCAGAACTTAATATTGACATGTTGAAATACGGCTTGGACGAGCTAGAAGAGAGAAGGGAGCATGCCCAGATAAGGAACGCCGCCTATCAGCAGGGAGCGGCGAGGTACTACAACTCACATGTGAAGGTTAGAAGGTTTGCACTCGGGGACTTGGTCCTAAAAAGGGTGACACCATGAACGAAGGACAAAACTGCAGGGTCGCTCGCAGACAAGTGGGAAAGGCCATATCACATCACAGGTATAGCAGGCCATGAGGCATATTACATAGCAAAAAGAGGAGTCGGCGAGCTGCCATGACCATGCAATGCTCAGTATCTGAAGATCTACTACCCTTGATACTACAGCCCAAGAAGACCTTTTATTATTTCTCTTTGCTTCACATTTATCTTTCTAGAAGTTTTTTATTTTTCTTGATATTAGAGTTTGCAGGAAATAATCAATAAAGAGAAATTTATTATTGAGATGTCTGCTATCGTTAAAATTATAGATCAGCTATGACAAGCGGGTCGCCCGAAATAGTAAATTGAGCTATCTAAATCCGGCGAGCGTCAAAGAAAACCGGTAAATACCCCGTATTATAGCAGGCTGAAGGCAAAAACGCCACAAAGCAGCCTGAGCTAGAGAAAAATGCCACATAAAAAGCAGTCGCTGTCAATAAAGGCATAAAACCCCCAGACTATATGAGGCGTTCGGCCAACAGTATTCGGGAAAATCCCTTGGAACTAAAAACACTGAGGGTAAAACAAACTAGCAATCAGAAAACAGTGAGCAAAAGCGGGAGACATCCCAACATTATGCTCACGCAAAACTTGGTGTGTGGTCGGACACGTCCTGACAAACACTGAGTAAAACAAAAACTAGCGGTTGTAAAGCTGAGTGATAAAAGGCTTTAGAGCCTGAGCCAGAAACTCAGCAATGGCAGCTGAACAAAAACGCATTTAATTAAATATATGGCGAACAAGAAAAGAAACGCATAGTGAGAAAAATTGACATTTTATTTACTCGTTAAATATATTTACAAAGTCAAAAGGAATAGTAAAAAATACAAGAGATCAAGCGCTCGTCGGCGGAAGGCCCCCATCATCCTCCTCCTCTTCCTCACTCACCTCGTCCTCTGACGGCCAAACAACCTCTTCATCCCCTTCGGGCATAAAAGGCGTATAATCCCGACCACCCACAGGACCTAAGTCAGGCTCGGCACCAGACCCAGTGAAACTCCCCTTCTGGCAAGAGTAGTAAGTGTTAAAAGCCCGTTTGGAAGGAATTTCAAGGTGCATAGGGAGAGGTTCTGTCTGAGTATATCGGCAATGGGTTTTCCACAGCTTCAGCTGACTCTTTACAGAGCGCACCGCCCCCTCCATATGTCGCTGAAGGTTCTTGTCATAACGCTTCAGGGCCCTCTCATTAGAATGGTCCTTCAGGGCGAAGAACTTTTTGGCTTGCCGCATACCCCGCTCAAACTTACGGAGGAGGAGCGCGTCATAAGCGGGAGACCTCTTAAAACGATCAACGGCCTCTACTTCCAAAACTGCCTTCATGTCATTCAGAATAACGTATTGGGAAGCCTGTTGATGCCGCAAGTCTTCGATCTCCTGCTCGGCCCTCTCTTTTGCCTCTGTTGCCAAACTCTCCCCCTCCATATGAGTGGCCAAGGCATCTTGACTCGCAGAAAGCTGCTCCCTTAGCGACTTGATCTGTTCTTCAGCGGCAAGCAGTTTCTCTTCAGCAGCGAGCTGGGCAGCCATAAACCCATCGGCAGATTCTTGCAGCTGAGCGATTTGTTGTGCAAGAGATGCCTCAACCGAAAGCTTTTCAGCTGTCGAACGGGACACTTGGTCTTGCAAACGCCTATTATCCCTTGAAGCTGGATTTATTCGCCGATAACCACTCGCCATTTCCGACATCATCTGCAAGAAAAATAGAGTTAAAAGATAAAAATAACATGGAGAAAAAGGGGGAATAAGCAAAAAATAAGGTCATTCAAAGCGAAACCAATAAAACAAGTTTAATTGTAAGTTTAAAGAGCTTACAGCGGCGTCGCCTAGCGGACAGGCGAGGGAAAACGCCACAAGTGACCATCCTTGCCTCGTCAAGAAGGTATTCCTGACCCCTCTTGGCCAAACCAAGCACCGCAGCTTCAGTCACATTCTTTACCTTGTGCGGGGTCAGGGTAGGGGGAGCCTTCGTCCAAGCTTCAAGAGACGTGAAGTGTCTCGGAACCTTGCTCGCTCGAAGGTTTCGACGGGGATCGACAGGGTTATTTCTTCCCCACTCGCCACCAACAAAGAACCAGCTGTTCTTCCACCTCTTGTTTGAAGTGGGGAAACCCCAGACAAAACCCATCTTCTTTTTGTCACTCGAGACTTCCACCTGTCCTGGGTTGGATACACCCTCAGGGATCCAGTTTTCTACGGGGGTTGATTGAAGGTAATAAGTACCTCCATGACCGGACTGTCGCAAAACATAGAAGTGGCGAATTTCGAGTGGCGTTGGTGACCGACGGCCCATTGACTTCCATATCACGCACAAGGCCATCAGAATCCTATAGCTGTTTGGTGAGAGTTGGACGGGCAGGAGCGAGCATCGCATCAGCCAAGAATCTGGCTATAAATGGTTGGAGTGGGAGAGTCACCCCACAACCCAGCATCGACCCATAAATGGCGACGTCGACGGCGTCGCTCGGTGGATTCCACGCAGCCCGCTCGCCAGAAGGTATGAGAACAACTGTATCCGAAATATCATACCTCTTCTTGTATTTAGCAATTTCCCGCTCGCCGACCACATTTACTTCAGTATCGAACGAGCTTGGGCGATCGGCTGCGAAACACAAATTGTGTCGTCGGTGATCTTCAACATCTGAATCAATCACCGTTTGAGCACCTAGAAGAGAATCCCTAGGGGTTCTAGGCCCTCGTCGACCACTACCAGCAGTTTTTGAAGTCTTTGCCATATCTGAAGAATCGCTGTCAGAAGTCGAAAGAAAAACAAAATCAAGAGTATGGGATTTAAAATTAGAAGGAACATGAAGGGAGATGGGTACAGGAGAAGTTGGGTTAAAATTATGTAAATATGACTCGATTTTATCGGCCACTTCCTTATCACCAAGTTCAAGGGCTTGCATCATCTAATTAAAAAGAAAAGCACGCTGAGAAAAATCCATGAAACTCACCAGAGATAAATATTTTCGAAGAAGGAAGAAAAGAGAATGGGTAGCAGAATCGCACGTCAAGAGGATCACCGGAAACCTGACACGTCGAATCAGAAACTTGGAGGATTTTTTCAGAGGATGTTTTCTGCAGAAGAAGCAAGATCGGAAAAAAGTAAAATGAAGTGGAATAGTTTCGTCTTTAAAAAGGGGGGAATTCGAAATTCAAGAAAAAACAATAATTAAAAACGGCCATGATAAAGTACCGCCGCCTGTGAGTAAAGACAGTGACGAAAAATATCCATTAAACAAAGAACACGTGGCATCATGGGAGTTCGCAACAGACGCGAAATCATTGCAGGCGTGACATCAGTTGCAGCGCGTCACGTCAATACCCATCGTTTGAAATTCTGTGGCTGAAAATGAAGGCTTGCCAGGGAAGACTTAATAAAAGCAACACGTGGCTAAAAACAAAAAGAGAGGGAAAAATGTCTGCAAAAATTTCAGAAAACAAGGGATGTCAGAAAAACATAAGTAAATCATATAAACACTGCTCGCAGAACCAAAGAAATCAGCTTACATTGGATCAACTCGAAGTGTTTATGGGGGTATTGTTGTATGTGAAAATTTGGCAATAAGACACGTCAGCAAAAAGGCAATAAAGACGGGACAAGTAAATAGACACGTCACCCATTGACCCGTCAACGGGAGGAGATCAGTCAAAGACGTATCAGCAGGCACGCTCGCCGATTCAAAGAAGAAGAGTGCTCGCCACAACTGATTGACCAGCAGAAAGGCAAAATGCGCTCGCCGATCCAAGGTGTTCGCCAAAGAACATACAGCCAGAAGAGTAATCCAATTCCAAGTATATTTTCCACGTCAAGCGAGGATTTAATCGGATACAAAACTCAAGGATTAAATTCTATTCTGAACAAGATACAATCTCCTTCAAAACAAAGAAGAGTCCAAACAGGAAACAAACCCTAAAAAGTTATTTCCGGACCCTAGACTCCTTACGCAACGAAAAATAGGAACTCCCCTATCAACACGGCATAGGTACAGGAAACCCTAGATAAACTAATATAAATAGAACCTTAAATCCCATGAAAAGGGGTTCGAGATCAGAGAGAGAATAATCAGGCTATTGTACGAGAGATTTGAATGTGTAAATTATAAAGCAATTCATAGTGATTTCTCTCGCCCTCAAGGGACACCGTGGTTTTTTCCCATTCAAGGGTTTTCCACGTAAAATCTGTCTTGCATGTGTTGATCGATTTTCTTTATTTTGTTCGTTTTTATTAACATATTATTGTTGACCGAGTCAATCCAAAAATCACCGTCAACATTGGTTTACATAATTAATAATTTATATTATTTTAGCCGTGTGATTTATAAAAAAAAATCTTCTTTATATATACATATTATAATACCATTTATGAACTAAAAAAAATTATTGCATTTTTTCAAAAAAAGAAAATAATAACAACTAGACATATTCATATCTCTAATATATATATATATATATATTTCATCATGTTTTATATACGATGGTATTTTTGTAATCAATTATGTATCATTCCAATTCCTTAGTTTTAAAAAATTGATTACGTTTTCGATTCCTAAATTGTTAGTAAACACTGGAATGTAATTTAGTATCTTGATTCTGACTACTCCGTTCCCTTTCCGGTGGAATTTGATTCTGATTCCATCCATTCATGATCAGTAAACGTGTCTAAAATAGCAAAACAAGATAAAATTAACCGGAGACCAGTTAACAAAGTTTTCGAAAAACACTAAAATACTCAAGAAAAACCAAACAAAAGGAGGTCAACCGGTAAAAACGCAAATTAAAATAAATAAATAAAAAATCGAAATTATCAACTGTGTCGTCTGTGTAGGGTCCACGTAAAAAGATATCGATAACCAATTACAATCCAGCATCAGCTCGTGAATCAATCATTTTATTTTCTTTTGTTATTATTATTATTTTTTTTATTATTTTTTGTACAATATCCGTCGTCTGATAGTCTCTCTCTATATATATAGATAAAAATTCGTTTAACATTTCACTGTAAGCCCTCTCCTTTTAAAAGAAAAATAAAATCTAATCTATTAATAATAACCAGGAGGATCTCTCTCAGGTAATCGAATCTCTCTAAAAAAATTTAATTATTTTTTCTCTGGTATTTGAATCTTCGGTTTCTCTCTATCGAAGACGAAGCTGATCTAGAGTTTGTTTACGAATTTTTTTTGTTGAAAAAAAAAAAAAATAGAGAACAGCGTGATGGCGTCGAAGCGGATCTTGAAGGAGCTGAAGGATCTCCAGAAAGATCCTCCTACCTCTTGCAGCGCAGGTTCGATGTTGATCCTTTTTCGTTTTCGCTCTTCTGTTTGTATTGATCTCGTGATTGAATTTCCGCGATTTGGTTTTGTTTTTTGTTTTCTGTGATACTGTGAGGTTTGGTGTTTCTGTTTATTATTTGAGTTTTTTTGTTTTTTGTTTATATAAGTGTAATTATGTAATTCTATGTGTTTTAAGTTTTAATTTCTTGAGAGGTTAAGCGAAAATATGGTATTTTATTTAAATTAGATGTTATTGGAGGAAGTCAAAATTTGTTCATATGATGTGATTTGTGAGGTTTGTGAGGTGAGAGCTGGATTTTGGCTTTGTAGGTTTAGGCCTTTATGGATGATTTGGTTTAATTAGTGTATTTAGTTAAGAATTTTTTTGTTTGAGAATCGTTATTCCCGGCTACGCTTACTGCGAAATTGAGCTTCAGTTAACATCTCTTTTTAGCTGTATAGAGATTTGAATCCAAATTTGGCTTGTATTTGTTTGGATTTCCACTCTGGAAAGTTAGATTAGTAAGTTGACTATGGAGTAATCATTTGGACGATGACGAGGTTGGCGTGATTCTTATTTGCCTAAACATAGCATTTGGGGGAAGAAGATTGACTTTATGTGTATGGGGAGACAAACTTATTGTGGACATGAAACAATTGTTACTTGCTACTCTAAACAACATCAACTATTCTACAATTTTGCAGCATGCGCTAAAACTATTATGAGCTTGATCATTTCATGTTTATTAGCAGTTTGTATTTTGACTCCTTTTTGCAAAAAATAGTCATCTTTCTATTCCCTTTTCATTTGCTTGTGTACAACAGTTTATGAAATCTAATTTTCTTTTCTTTCTGTTTCATCTTATTTATATGTATAGGCCCTGTTGCTGAAGACATGTTCCATTGGCAAGCAACAATTATGGGTCCTCCAGACAGCCCATATGCAGGTGGCGTATTTCTAGTCACGATTCATTTTCCTCCAGACTATCCATTTAAGCCACCGAAGGTACACCTACTTCCATTATTCAAAGTAACAAGTATGATATTTACTTGGACAAATCTTCTTCTTATGTTTTTATAAAATTCGTTACTTTTATCATGATGCTTAAGCTCTCAGCTCTCTTTTCTATATCAACAAGCAGATGCTCATAACATTCTATACATATTATTTCTAGATCTTAGCATACCTATTAGAGGCAAAATATGAAGTCCTGATATTAATCATATATATATATATTTATATATATTCTAGAAGGGTGTGTACAAAGGGAGAATGTTGATGTAATTTAACATAGCTTGACAAGTCTATATATGGTACCCAACTGAAACTAGGTGGAGCATCACTGGTCTCTCGAGTGAACATTACCACTCATGTTTGAATATGAGTTTAATGTGGTTCTTATTCACAGTGTGATCTTTTGTGTTATTGATAACCTTACGAAAAGCAAGAAGTGTGGCCTATTTGTCTTTGATGCAGGTGCACTTGGGCTCATGGGAAGTGGGTCTATTTGTCCACTAGCTTGGCTAAGTCTAGGCTTTTATTTCAATTTATATATATATATATATAATTTCATGTGACTAGCATGTCTTCTTGTCAATTTGGATGGTTGAACTTATTTGGTATTTATTAGATGATCCCCCTTTAAGACATATTAAGCAGTTTTAGTTTACCATTAATCTAGGTAATTAATGTAAAAATTACTTTGGATCATCTGTTAGTGTATTTACAAATACAACGAATGAGACCAAAGGAGTAGATTTCTACTTGAAAGTGCTATAGCATAGCAAGATCCTCATAGTTATTATATTGAGACGACTCTCAATCTTCAGAAGATAATGAACACAAGTTTCATTATGCTTAAGAGTTGCCAAAGGGTGGGATCATATGATAGATCAATGCCTTGGTGATTTGGGTAATTAGTCTTTTGGACATAGTGAACATTATCCGTCAAGAAAAATCGGTGTGATTATTAAATACATGTATATGGTTATTCTAAGGTATTGTTAGAATAAGTTTGTTTCTCAAAGGAATATAAAAGGTAGGTAAGAGGTTGATAGTATCTTGTTCCTACCTGATTATGATTTTTTTTCTCCGTGGAAGGGTTAATTACCAGATCCCAATGATTAATAGGTCAAGGACAAAGCAATAATAAATTAATAATCCTTCTTTTATTATTATTTTTGTTTCTTTTTTAGCTTCAATTATAGATACATGTCGACTATGGTATTCAATTATAACTTTATAGTGGGTTAAATTGTAATTAGTAAATTCTATTTGAAGAGTCAGTGAAGTTAATTGAATAAATTTTACATTAGCCAAGTAGCACTTGGTCCTAGTTTCCTCTCCAGAGCTTGCAATTTAATGTAATTAATATATATATTTATAATATAAATTATACAACAAATCATGTAAGGGTGGGATATATATTTATAGTGATTAGGGTTTCGACCTCAATCAAGTAACCATGAGTAGAGAATTTTGAGGGGTTGGCCACTATGTTTACATGCCTAAGAAATTTTTTTCTCTTCTGAGTTGCCAAGCCACAGACATCCCTATGTCCTTAGTTCTCTCTAAAGATCCCAATTATTGCTATATAATTGCGGTGATAATGAGGAAGATCTAAGACTTTGAAACAATCAAAAGACAGTGGGAGGCAAATAAGGGCAGCCAAGACTACTTGGGGATAAGAGTTAATAACAACTTCAACTCTGAGGTGTGTTTTTTTTTTTTTTTTTTATATAGAAATAAACACGTGGTGATACTAGAAACATAAGAGTTGAACATTCTCAACTCATATGCAGATCTGTTTTTTTAAATTAAATTTTCTTCGATTACTAATTACTTTTTATTGCATGTGCAGCTTCACAATTATCTGTCACTGGGAAATTCTAGTTTTATTAACAAAAAACAGAAAACATTTTGAAGTCAAAGAAACTGCTTCAGTCCTAGGTTCCATCATAGAACTTTCTTGATGATTTGGCTTTCCCCTTTTGTGAAATATACAAATTTTAAAATGAAATAACTTCTCAACTTGAACATTTCATCTCTACATGTGCCCCACGTTACTGAAGTTACCTCAGGCCTCAATTTAGAAGTTTTGCCATTCTTTATATTTCCGTTCGATCATGTTTGTAAATCTCTTCTGCAGGTCGCATTCAGGACAAAGGTCTTTCATCCGAATATCAACAGCAACGGTAGCATTTGCCTTGATATTTTGAAGGAGCAGTGGAGCCCTGCTCTCACCATATCCAAGGTAACCTTATGTTGTCACCTGAGGTTGCAATGTCGATCCCGCCAAGGAAACTGTAGAGATCTAAAATAGAAATTTGTTATGTTTTTAGGTGTTGCTCTCGATTTGTTCATTGTTGACGGACCCAAACCCCGATGATCCTTTGGTGCCAGAGATTGCCCACATGTACAAGACGGACAGGAGCAAGTACGAGACAACTGCCCGGAGCTGGACCCAGAAATACGCTATGGGTTAGTTTGCTGCTGCTGTTTTATGTGATGGGAGGGGCTTCATTCCTTATGGATTTGGACCTTAAAATATATTTATGTATGAAATATGAATCAAGAAGTGTGATATATCTCCTCCCTCTTATAAGTGGGACCATAAGGGAGAGTTTCGAATTCAGTCCTCCTAAAAAATACATTTTACTGCTTTTAATTGTTTGTATCGAAAATTATCTTTCATACTTCTCATCAGCGTCTTAATCTTATCGTATCCCTCGTAACAGGTCTATAAACCTTGTCCAAACCATATGACTTGTGCTCCCTCGATATATATTCCCAGTTTCCCACGAACACAATCAATCGATGAAAATTTCCCAGCTTGGATCAAAGTTTCTTTGGGCTATTTATTCCCTACCTTTTTCTTTTTTCTCAAATTGCATGATCTTGTTCTTGAAGTCAAATATCATGTGATTACTGTAATAATTTATTCATTTGTAATTTACTCGATTAAACACCAAGTATTCTTTCATTTAATTATGAAAATACCTTTGAAATTTTGAGTAGAGAATGGTGCAACTGGATTAAGCACTCTCTTCGCATATTTCTCTTATTTATTTATAAGTAAAAACTGGACACTGTGATCGGGTCGGGAGTTTTCTCTGAGCTGTTGGGACTCGTGCAGGCAAAATAAGCTGTTGGGCTGGCCTAGCTTGTGGTCCACCACTTCAACCAAATTCCTGGCCCGGGCCTCTTAATGGCTTGTGAGTTGTGAATCTGTGATTTTATTATTATTATTATTTATTTTGAAGTAGGTTTGTAGGTTTGTGTTGTTTACTGCAAATGTCTTCATCTTCTACGCGCTTTTTATTTTTATTTTTTTGACATAAAATTTTAACCATAAAAATGATTTTTCTGTTTATATTACTTGCAACTTAAATAAATCATTCTCTTTCCAAATTGTATTTTTTTTATTTTACCAAAAATAATTTGTAATTTCTTTCATTTAATTCTTTTCTAAGAAGAAATCATTTGGTTCTTTTCAAAAAATCCTTTTTGATTGTTCTGGGGTTTTTTTCTTTCTACTTTTAAGCATCATTTATACTCCTTGAAAAACATAATTTATAATGAATATAATTTACAATCTCTTTCATCTAATTCTTTATGAAATCCTTTTGAGTTTATTATTACTTTAAAAAAAAAAACATTTTTGAGTTTTTTTTTTAAACTTCTAAACATCATTTATTCTCCTTAAAAAAAAAAACATAATTAGTTAAAAAAGTAATTTATATTACCATTTATTTCATTCAACATTTATTTAATATATATAAAAAAAAAAAATTGATTGTAAAAATCATTATATATATATATGTATATTTATACACTATCAAACATCATTTAAAAAAACTCAAATATATATATATTTTTTTAAATTAGATGAAAGAAATTATAGTTGGTCAAAAGAAAAGGACAATTTGAAAAGAGAATCGTTTGTTTCATGTGAAAAAATAAAATACTCCTATTATTATCGGCGTGTGATTGTGATCATGATCACGATAACTTATTACACAGTCATTTATCTATCCCTCATGCAACTAATCACTAATATTAACACCTTGAAGACCACAATAGTTTATTTCATTATCGTTAACGATAATACATCCAAATACAAATAAGATACCAACACCCATGTTTACAAATGGAATCAAATTGTATACACAAATGAAATCTCAGTGATTATTAGATAACAAATAACAAGAATCAAACCTCCTTGGGGTTGGGGATTAGAGAGAAACTATATATATACACACTACATGACTACAACATACAAGAGTATCGATTAGGATATTAATTCGAGGTCTGAGTGATTTCCTCCTAAGTTGAAACTTCTTTTTAAAAGTGCCAAAACCAAAAGAAAAATGACCACCACAAAAGTACAAAACATAATTGCATTTTTGGACTGTTCAAGGTAAAAAAGAACTCCGGGAAATCCTGACTGAAAAAAAAAAAAAGAAGAAAAAAAAAAAAAACACGCTCCCGATAAAAAGCTGATGAAGAAACAACATACAGTACTGTGGACCAATCCTTATAATAGAGCCCACACATCGATTTTCCCCAGCCGTTCACATTTTGTTTGCCTTCAAATTTGCTGTCATTTTGTTGGGAAGAGAGCCATAGCTAGTTGCCTATAACACATATGGCCTTTAGTTTGAATATTACTCCAACCAGAACAACTGTCGTTTCATTTATCACGAGTCATTTTTGTTATATTAACGTATTCACACGTGAGATTTCAGATGATCAGATCAATATTTTTAGGTGGAAAAGTGTTCAACAAGTTATTTTTTTTTATAACGTATTGATACGTGAAATTTCATATCGGGTGGAAAGAATCGAATTTTCAGTTGAATTTATGGTAAAAGATGTGTTCAAGGAGTAATTATTTTATTATAATATATTAACGCGTGAAATTTCAGATCAACTAGGTGGAAAGAAATTTTCAGATGAATTTATGGAAGATGGGGTGTTCAGCGACGTAATGTATAATTAACATGTGAAATTTCATATCAATTAGGTGGAAAAAAAATAATCTAATTTTCAGTTTTGTTTATAGGAGATGTGTGTTCTACGAGTTATTTTATTAAAACATATTAACACGTGAAATTTCATATTAATTAGGTGTGAAATATCGAATTTTCAGTTGAATTTATGGTAAAAGATGTGTCGAAGGAGTAATTATTTTATTATAATATATTAACACGTCAAATTTTAGATCAACTAGGTGGTAAGAAATAATTAGATGAATTTATGGGAGATGGTGTGTGCGGACGTAACGTAATAACTTAATAACACGTGAATTTTAGATCAATAAGGTAGAAAATATCAAATTTTCATATGAATTTATGGGAGATGGTGTGTTCATTGAATGAAGTTCTTCTCATTTATATATATTTATGGATAAAAATTTAAGAGAGGAAGATAAAGTGATTAATGGCACAAAAATGAAAAAGAAAAAGGAAAACTATGTATGGTGGTGACCCTTCAAAGTTTCAAATGTGACAAAGAACATAATAAATTTCTTTTTAGGTGCTTTCAATTTCCAATATCTACCTACACAACAAATCTAACAATGACAGTAACTACTCAAAAGTGATAATAATAATAATAATAATAATAAAAACCAAAAAAATTAATGATTTCTGTGGTGAAAATTAAAACAAATGTATGAATTTTGGTCAAAACATTTATTAGGGCCATGCAAATTGCAAGGAACACAAAATGACAATTCCATGCACAACAATAAAGAAGAAAGTTGGTAGGGCTAGAAAATCTCACTGACAAAATTGAGTATATTTTATCATCAACTTTTTTCTTTTTTTACTTTTTAAATTTATCTCACAAATTAAAGGTCAAGCGCTACACTCTTATTAATAGGGTCAGTATTTTAGATACCAACGACTGATGAGTACCCAAACTTTTTTTTTTTTTGAAATACAACTACTGCCGGGACCCGGTGAGATTAATTAAATTCTACAAGCACGGTCCGGAATACTGCTCCCACTATCGGGGAGAGGTTACATAAGGACTACAACTCTCACAACCGGAGAGAGGGCTGCTCCCACAAACCGGGAGAAAACTCCCTATACATGCTTGTAAAATACGCATGGTGGGACTTGAACCCCTGACCACTAGGTGTGGAAGGGAGGTGCACAACCATCTCTACTAAGAGGTGATGTGCATGAGTACCCAAACATTATTATTATTATTATTATTATTATTATTATTTTCTTTATTACAGCAATGGCAGTCTGGCATTGAAAATGTGTCCTATATTTTCATCAACAACTAGACTGTCTAGTATATAGATCACTAGTTCCCCCTTCCCAGCCAACCAAATTATTCACTCTCTCTGAGACTCTGACTATAAATTAAATTAAATTAATTATCTCAACTTTTTTTCATCTAAAACTTCTACTCAAATGTAGTTCAAATTGGTTCAAACCCTAGAATGAGAATTCAAAATCTATTGCTATTATTAAAAATCTTAATTTTAGAAACTCAATTTCTCAAATACTTAATTTTTAATTTCCAACCATTATCTAAAATCAAATTTCTCATGACTCTAATAACGAGAAATTTGATTTAAGACCTACACTATCCAAAGAGAGTCGTTCAAACTACTAAACAGTCAAGAACCATTCCATATATATATATATTATTATTATTTTTTTCTACTAATTAAATATTTTAAAAAGGGTTTTGTTCCCTATAAAAAAGAAATTAAATGAAGCTTAGTTGAATCTGAATTTATATATTCATAAATTATTTTAATATTTTGTTTGGGAAACTGTAAGTCGTGTCTTTTTAATTTTTATGTCTAACAACATTGCATTTGGAGTTTTCAGTGACAACTCAATTAATTAAATTTATAATCAAATCTTTGTATCTTCCACACAGATTTCTTTTCATATAAAAATGCACGTGTGAACCCTAACCCATCATCAAACTCACATCGTGCATGCTAGTTGTTGGAAAGAAAACACAGTCCCAGAATTCATGGTTTTCCGATCACTTAATTTATTTTATTTATAAAAAAATTAAAAAAAAAAAACATTAATCAAAACCATTAATTATCTTTGTCTATTGTCTTTTATGAAGACAAAATTCACAATCAACAAGTTCATGAATCCCACTTCATGATCACTTCTACTTGCTCAAATATATATCTCATTATTTAAAAAAAAAAAAAAAAAAAAAAAAAAATCAGAGAAACTATTGGATGATGTGGCCATTGTCGAGACCCAAATCGCCAAATGGGCCCAAAATACTTGATGAGGTAGACATGTCTAGTGCTTTGTTACTTTTTATCATTATAATTGAAAAAAAAAAAAATGTTGCTGTTAATTTCACTAAACAATTCTTCAATCATTCCTTGCTTTTGTTCTAATCATGGATGTTATCAGATCTAATCATTTGTCTTTTGTGTTGATTCATGTAAGTTTTGATGATTAACCTTTTGACAATCTCTTTGAGAAAGAATCTTACTTACTCGTTTTAATATTATTAATGTGTAAAATCTAAAATCTCATATTTTAAATATTTTAATTCGTTGGACCAACTAGAATTTTCCTGGACCGAATGATATTAAAGCCATGAACTAGCTAGGTTTCAATCCTCCCTTTTCCTTCTAAATTTGCTAATCATATATATACGGATTACATTCCATAACGATATATTAATTGTCATGTAGTCAATATGTTTCTGCCATCTATTTTCACATTGCACGTGAAGGAACGTGTTAACGTATCAAATATTCTATATGAAAATCTTATAGTTTACGTACCCTTACCTGAATTTAGACAATTCTTTTATATATATATATATATATTTTAATAATATCACTCGGAATTTACCAAAATTAAACACTACAAACGTTTAAAAATGTCTACTTACATTAAACAAATATTCCTACTAACTCAATTAACAATAATTACCCAATTAATCACGTACAATAATTTCATCAAAAGTTGAGGTAGAAACTTATTCCACTAAAGGATATTAATTTGTCCCAAATCTTCAAAATCCATACACGAACACTAAACATATAGTACTTATTCTTCAAGGAACTTAATTGAAAAATAAAATTTGAAAGACAAGTACTTCTTGTTTAAGTTAAGACAATCAATCTGTGTACGTACACTTATGTTACAATTATATAGGGTTAAATTTTTTTAAAAAATAATCAATGTCCCGATAAAAGGAGAAGAGTGAGGGAGAAGCAAATATTATGATGCATTAATTGTGATGGAAAAAAAGAAAAAAAAAAACATTAAATACATAAATTCCTTAATGTGTGATGTTTGGTCCCTCTCCCTCCGCAATAATGGTCTGTCTACCTAAACTCCTTAATTTGAGGCCTTTTGAACCCACTTTTCAAGTACTCTCCACTATTTATTGGAGACATGTTTTTTTAAAACCAGCTACACTGCCTACACACCCCCTCAATTTCAGTTCTTTTTTTTTTTTTTTTCTTTTTCTTCCTTTTTCATTTTATCAAATAAATAAAAAATGAAATTTTTGTAACTTTTTATTATGTGTTGTTTTTACAAAGGTTTTATAATTCAAGTCAGAAAGATAATGCAAAGTGTTAGTGCATCCTTGTCGGATGTATCGTACTTTTTCATTCAAATCATTATCATAGGCTAACTATAACCTTATTAAAAACGATGATGTACCATTTATTTGAATATTCTAAAAATCTATTAAAAAAAGCATCTTCCTTTCAAAGTTTCAATTACTCTTCACGTTTGTATCAAAATATTAAAATGGGAAATGTAGAAAGATTGATTGTCTAACTGAAACGTTAGTAGCGGATTTTTATTAGTATGCAGAAGACACGTCATAGTCACTCAACCATGTACACGTGTCAGTCGTTGAGGAATGGGAACTGCGAACGGTGCCGGTAATGGGACAGCTTAAAGATGGTGTTATTTGAGTGGGACCGATCAATTACAGCCATTGATTTAGTGTGTAAGAATATAAGATTTCCAGACAATACCGGTGCGGTTCGTTAAATTGCGGTTGCGGTTCATGCCTCTTTGCCTACCACCTCTTCCAGATTTTTTTTTTTTTACTATTCTAATCTCTCTTTCCAATACTGCCTGCAAATCCACTTTAATCACAATAAAATATAATAATAATAACAAGAGATTTGTTGTGTATTAATTTAAAGAATTCTTAAAAACAAAAAATAATAATTAAGAATTCTGTGATGATTATTATTTCATTTCACTAAATAACCAAAGCTCTCTTCAGTTATATGGGTGTAAGAGAGTTATTACTGAATCGATCATATCGGACTAAATTTTAAATATAAAGCCTCTTGCATGAAGATAAAATCGTTAACGGTCAAACTTCTAAGAGGAATGTTATATCCACTCTCCTAATTCACTCTCTCAACACACTCTCTCTTCTCATGTTAATATGTGTTTACTTTTTATTTTTTTACTTTAAACTTAGAACCATAATAAATGAGCTGGTTTTGCATGTTGTTTTCAGTTCAAACCAATAACATCTTCCTAAATTGACCTTTCTTAATATTTATTATTATTATTATTATTATATACCTCTTTTTATTTTTATTTTATTCTCATTACCAAACATAATTTATACTCTTTTCATCACATTTTAATATTTTACCCTAATTTTGATTTTGAAAAATATAGTTAAAAAATAAATTTTCTTTTGATGTAAAATAACTAAACAAGTTTTTTAGTATTTTAATAAGTTGAATAATATCAAAACTCAAATGTACTCAAAACGTGGGATGTAAGTTTTATTGTATTTTAAATTAATTTCAATATTTCTAATAATATATTTTTACTAATTTTTATTTAAAAATAAATATAAAACAAATTTAATAAATATTATTCAAACCACTACCTTTAATTCTTTGAATATTTTTTCTTCTATCTTTGGTAAGGGCAATTTGGGGAAAATGTTATTGGTTTGAATTGAAAATAACATGCAAAACTGGTTCATTTATATTACAAAAAGTAAAAAGTAGACACATGTCAACATGAGAAGAAAGAGTGTGTTGAGAGAGTTAATTTGGAGAGTGGATCTAGCATAGTAGCATCCCTCAACTTCTAGTACCCATTTATTGCACATATTTTCATAAACTTGAACTTATGGTATTAACAAATTTTCTTAAGAACATATATTGTTGTTGGGTAGTAAGGGCATAAGTTAAAAGCATAAAAGTTTCTTTTATAGGAAACTTAATTACTGTATTTATCGTAACAATACAATAAATACTGTAGTTGACTTTCCTTCTATAGTAAGTGCATAAGTTAACACTGTCCATTATTGTTTATTTGTTTTAAAAAGTAAATGTCAAACATTTAAATTCATAGCTACAATACATTAATATTCAAATTTTAGTGATATATATACTGTTTTCCTTTTCACAAGTTTCGTCATAATATTAAAAGTTCAGTTCCGTCATGATTAGAGAAAACTATATATATATTATCATGATCCTACGTAATAAAAATTATCAAAATTATATTTTATATTTATAAATAAGGATCTCTTATAATTTCATACAGAAGTTTCGAAGGAATTGTATATGAAATTCATGCTAGGTTTATTGACAATTGAATAAGGATTCTTATAGGCTTCCTAAACCAATCAATTTTAAAAAAATAAAAATAAATTAAATTTATACTTTTAAAAAACAAGAGAAATTTATATTTAAATATATATTGTATGTATTTACTTGATAAACAGTATGATTATGCAACAATGATTAGAAAAACCAAGCACATCTAGGTCCAAGTGAAGGTTGACTTGTATTAATCATACATTCCAATGAACAAGAAAACTAATAAAAATCCAAATTAACAATGATGGATGGTGGGGATTTCATTACCTGAATTTCTCAAAAAAATAAATAAATTAATTAATTAAAATAAAGATTTGTGGGCTCAAAGCTTCTTGAATTTGTATCTAGATTCTAGAAGACTCTGCTCATTTTATTTGACCTGTGCCTCCAAGAAAACGTTAACTCACTAGTCAGTAGTCACCACCTCCCATTTGCAATAAAATATAAATATAAATTAATTTCAATAATTATATATATAATTTAATTAAGTTTAGTTTAGTTTTAGAGATACAAAACAAGACCTCTCTTAATAGATTTTGTCTCTTCTAATGTACTTGTTTTGTTTGTTTTTAAATTATTGGCCTCCGGCTCCTAATTAATTATTATCATAATCCAAGTTCCAAGAAATTTTTACAAAAATAATTACTTTCACTTCAATTAACAGTACTTTTCTTTAAATCATTTTTAATTTTAATTTATGATTTTTTTACAGCCGTTGATTTATCTACTTAGTTTGTTACTGGTCGATGTATCACAAGGTGATTGTGACATGAATTAATTAGTAATTATTTATAGTTTACAATTGCTTTTGTTTTCTCTCACAAAAATAAATAAATTACATATATACAGTAGAACCCCTCTAAACTAATATTCTTGGGACCCATCATTGAGTATTAATTTATAGGGGTTATTAATTTGAAGGGTTAGAAAATGTGTGGAAGTCGGCTTTCTTATTTAGGGAAGGTTTCTTTTCGGGATTCCTTGTTTAGTCAGTTTTCTTCTTTAAGGAATTTTTTTTTTTTTAGGATTCTTTGTTTATGAAAGATTTATTAAGAAAATTTTCAATTCCTTTTGAGAATGTGATTACTTAGTGACCAAGGATACTCATCCTATAAATAATGAGACTTATTTTTTGGTTGTATATAACAAGAGAGATCTCATAATATACCTAAAAATTCTATTCCTAACAGCTCTTAAAAATTCTCTCTTTTCTATTTTAGTGGTTATAACAAGAGAACAATTCAAAAGATGAATGATGAAGTCAAAAATATCAAACATGGTGGCATTGTGCAAACTCACATCTTGAAGTACTTTTCTAGCTCTTGATTATTATGTAATATATTTTATAATTTTATGGAATTATTAGTTTATGCGACAGTCGGGACCGAAATTTTACATTGGGTTTTAAAAAGAAATTATTAATTATTACGATAGAGGGGTTTATTAATTTTTTACATTGGTCCGAGCTGGGACCAGTATTTTTTATTAATTTAGAGAGGATATTAATTTATAGAAGATTAATTTACGGGGGTTCTACTGTATATACATAATTTTTCTATTATCAGTTCGTCATGATATAAAATATATCTAGACGAAAAATGTTGACCGTTAGATTTACATACTTTAACTCAAAATATATGCACTTTTCAAAACTTCTCCATAATCTATAGTCCACATTCTTCGTCCTGAGATATTTTATATATGGACGAACTAACGGTAGAAAGTAGAAAGATTGTATATATATATTAAATCAAATAAAGTATATATTATGTTCTTAAATTTAATTGTTCTAAAAAATAAGTCTTCTTTTGATGTAGTTATTATTCATACAATTTACTCTTTATGATTATAGACAACTTCTTTTTTTTTTTTCTTTTTTTTTGAACAGAATTCTAGACAACTTCCAAATATACCAAATATTTTTTAAAAATAAAATAGATTGTCCTATTAGAAGACAAAAAGTTTTTTAGAACAAAAGTGTGATTTTGGGGAGGGGTAAGACTTGAATCTACGACATCAACATGTGGGTGTGAGACTGTGAGGGAATTAGCACTAAATCTTATCAGCTCTTGTCAAAAATACAAGTTTTTGATAATTTCAAAAACAATAATGCTAAACGTCTCATCTATAATCCCAAAATTTTCATCCCAATACATATGGCAGCTGAGGTGTCATTTGGTGAGTGGACACACATTAATTGATACCTATCTCTCTTACCTATGTATTCACTCACCAATTAATGTTTGTCCACTCACCAAGTGACACCTCAACTGCCACGTGTGTTGGGATGAAAATGACGGGATTATAGGTAAGTGCATTTTTGCTCAGTCACACTAACTAAGGTGAACCATTACCACCCACTCCAGGTGTTGACACGTATCTCAAACTTAACTCAAAGTCCAAAGTTAACTCAAAGTTTGGGACACGTGTCAACACCTAGAGTTGATGGTAATGGTTCACCCTAGCTAGCGTGGGTGAGCAAAAATGCACTCATTATAAGTGGGATATGTAACATTACTGTTTCAAAAATAGCACTAAACAAGTGTTCTTATGATTCTAATAATTCTCTAATCAAGATGTTTTGATTTTTCACAAAATTTGTAAGTCGCTGAGCCATTTGGGCATTAGCTTTTGGCATCAATTGTCCATTAGATATTCAAAATGCATAATTTTTTTCTTCTGAATAATTCAAATTTTGGAGTTTTAGAAAAATGATATAACTTGAATCCATAATTTTATAGATCATTTAGATATGAAGAGACAAGTTACTATAGTTTATTATTACACCATCTCAATTTCTATCCAGATCAAATCATATTAGAGTCAAAACTAGAGCTGATCACGGTTCGGTTAAACCGTCGTTTTTGTCCGCAGTTTAACCGGAACTGAAAATCGGAACCAAAACCGTCGGTTTATTAAAAAAATAATAATAATAATAAATCAACCAATCAGAATTTGCCACATGGCACTTTTTTGATTTTTTTTTTTTTTTTTTGAAAAACTGTCCAAAACTGAAAACCGAAAACCAAAAACTGAAACTGAAACCGTACCCAAACCACCGGTTTTGAAACCGAAACCGAAACTGCCAAACCGACGGTTTGAAACCGGTACCAAACCGGTGGTTCTGGTTTCGGTTTTAGTTTTAGGTGGCCACCAAACCGAAACCGAAACCAAACCGAACCATGGTCGGCTCTAGTCAAAACGTTACGAACTAAATTGAATGAGTCAAGAGACATATCTCATATCTCAAATCTCAAAATGTTAAAGATTTAACACCGAATCTTAATAAAATCAAAACGTTATTAGAGAAAGAAAAAAAAAAAAAAAGTTTTTATATTTGAAACGAAGTGCTGCCTATGCCATAATTTAACGTTGCACGTCAACGTCCTATGTTTCATTTATCGTGACTGGTCTTTGTACACATTAATTATCTACCTATAATTTATATAATATTTGTATATGCAACTTCTTTTGATAATATTTACAACACCTATCAAAAAAAAAAAAAAAAAAAAAAAAAAAAAAAAAAATTTACAACAAGACAAAATAAAAAAAAAGTTGCTTTCAACAAAACACTACATGAATATATGTCTAATCACTAATAGTCGATACAAACTCCAAAACGGAATAATGAAAACAAAACGGCACATGATTGGAAAGTTTTCTGAATTTTTTTTTTTTTTTTTTTTTGCTTTATATTATTCTTAGTCAAACACCATTTATTATTATTATTATTATTATTATTTCCTAATTTTTGATAGTGAGAACCCACCAAACAATCATTTATTGACACGTAATTTATAAATATTTTTCCAAGTAAAAAACAAGTGATACCTAATAATGGAAATTAAAAATCCATTTGAAATAATTTGGAATTTTGAAGATAAATGATTTTGATTGATCGGCGTTATTCTTTTTTCTCTTCTTCTCTTGTTTAATTCGATGAGGCCAAATGATAGCTTTATTCTCAACAAGATCAAGCCAAAATTTTATAAATACTAGTTTTTTGAATAAATTATATTTATTTATAAACCTTCCTCTAAAAATATAATTTGTTCATATGTAAAATCAATTGCAATTTTGTTTTATAGCCGTATGTACCAATAAAACTTGACGTTTGCTTATTTTACGTAATTAAAAGAGACTCAACCTAATTAGTAAACTAATAACAAGAAATTACCAACATGGGCGTAGCTCAGCTGGTAAATAGGCAAGTTTGAGGTTTGGATAAATGACTCCCAAGTCAGCTTTCAAAAAAAATTATGAACTAATAGATATTGTCAAAAAAAAAAAAAAAACTAATAACAAGAAATTTTTTTTCTTCAAAAGTTATAATTGAACTTTTAAAATATTTAAAAATAAACATGAAAAAAAAAAAAATCTATAACTTTACATGAGCCTACTTTTGAAAAAAATAAAAAATAAAAAATAAACCATAAGCACAATCTAGTATTCATGGATTTAGCTCCTATACATGATATGAATAGTTGCTTTTCAAATATTTTATTGGGTTTTTGGCAAAACTACCCTATTTCAGGGGTTGAATTGCAAATCTACCCTAAAACCCAAATAAATTGTAAAAATACTCTAAAATTCCCAAAATGTCCTCACTCATAACTACACCGCATTTATTAACCTTGTTTATTACATTTACCAACCGTCAACTATCAGTTTACCATTAAACCCATCAAACCATTAACTAAACAACCTCTAACATTTTTCTTTCTCTACACTACCTTTCCTTTTCATATTTTAGTTTTAAAAACATTGGGGATCGTTATATAAAGTTGTTTGAAGGGTAAGTATTGCATTGTAATTATTTTTTTTTCCAACCTCCTAATCTTTATTTTGATTATGGTATTCACATATCTTTGCTTCTTTTTTTTTTTTTTTTTCTTTTTTTAATTTAATTCGAATTGGGTATAAAACCTATGGAAAAATCCATCAAGTCAGGGTAACCTGATATTTTTTTCCTCGGGACAGGTTGACCCGACATCGAGTCACCTTGACCCAATGGTTTTTCACATAATTCTAACAATGAAAAAATCCATCGGGTCAGGATGACTCAACATCGGGTCACCCTATCCCGATGGATTTTTTCATATGTTTTCTAACCATGAGAAAACCATCGGGTCAGGGTGACATGATGGATTTTTCTATAAGTTTTATACCCCATTTGATTTTATTTTATTTTTTATAATAAATAAACAAATAAATAAATAAAACAAAGATATGTGAATACCATCATTAAAATAAGGACTAGGAGGTTGAAAAAAATAATTATACAATGTAATCTCCAAACAACTTTATATAACATTTACCAATGTTTTGTAAAACTTAAAATGTGAAAAGGAAAGGTGGTGTAGAGAAAGAAAAATGTTAGATGTTGTTCAGTTAATAGTTTGATGAGTCGGTAATTTGTTACTTGATAGTTGGTAAATGTAATAAATAAGGTTAATAAATGAGGCGTGGTTATGAGTGAGAGCATTTTAAAAATTTCTTTACAATTTATTTGGGTTTTAGGGTATATTTGCAATTCAGCCCTTGAAATAGGGCGGTTTTGCTAAAAACCCTTCTAATAACTAGAAATTAATCCAGCAATATTCAACACGTTAAATTCAGAGTTTATAGAGGAGATACAACCTGAACCCAGAAGGTCATAATGTAAGTGGTCATTTATTTTTTTGTCTGAATCCTAAATAGTTCTGAATTTTTTTTAAAGACTGAATAGGGGCTGAAATCTAAACTTGAATGACATATTTGTTTTTTTTTTTTTCCTCTTATCTGAATGTATTATCAATACGTATATTTTTTAAAAGTAAAATTGTCTGAAAATAAGTAATTTTACATTTATACCTATGTTAAACAATTAAACATATAATATGGAATAAACACAATCCAAAAATAATAATTATGATCTTCCTCTTCCATTACAAACAAACTTCATTTTTACTAAGAAAAGAAAAAGTTTTTTTTTTTTAAATAAAAAAAATAAAATAGGCAATAGGAAAACTCATACAAAACACTATACATATATATATTATATATATTATAAATATATCACCATAATATCATAATAAAGTATTGATATCAAACACTAATATGAGAAGTGACTAGGGTTCTTTTTTATTTTTAAAGCTATTTGAAATAAGGTATATATTAAAATAAAGATTTATATACCATATATAATTATGATGAAATTGGAAATGTGTTATAAGTGGAAGATAGTATCGGAGGAAAAAATTTTGGATTTCATTTATTGCAATGCAGTGATTTGCAATTAAGTAAAAAGTAGGGATTTTTTACTTTTTATTTTAAGTTGTTTTTTGGTATTTTTATGTTGTTTGACCACTAAAAAAAAAAAAAAACATTAATAATTATGATTCAAACCTATTAAGTTTTAAGTGAAAAAAACAAACGATCCATAAGTGTGAAGAGCATACCATTCAACTAACATCATCTCGCCATCTTTGAATTTCAAAATTCAATAGGGTCTTCTGGATTTTTATTTTTCTAACTAATAAAACTCTCCAAAATTCAATTATTTTGTGCAATTAAAAATGAGAAGCCAATATAGTTTACAAAATCGGTATTTTTAGAAGGTAATTTCTTTATAGTCAGCAATCACTATTAGCCGCCAAGAGATTGTTCATTAAATACTATTTTAAGACTTAAAAAATAAAATAAAATAAAATTAGAACAAGGACAACAAAATGATGGCAACTTGCATGTAACCCCCTAATGTGTTTGTTGTCACCTTTCCAAGGTGGGCATTAATTATCATCCTCACTCTTGCCAAAAAAAAAAAAAAAAACATTTTGTTGCCATTGAAAACAGTCCAACAACAAAACACATATATTAATGATAAAAAAAATGCAATTGGAGGAAAGAAACAAGCCGGACGGCTTTCGATACGGCCCGATACGGCCCATAATCCAAATCTAGGCCCACTATGTGGAGACACAGAAGATAACAAGAGGGTATATTGGTAATTTCAATGAATTGCAAGTGGGATATTGGAGGGTTCATAGCATGAGTCCACAGTAAGAAACAAGAAACAGCGTTAATGGTTACTTTTATTACAAAGGACTGTATGTAGCTACATGAAATCATCAATCACCTAACAAATTTTACTACTATTGATAAGATATGCATGAAACCAGAAAAATAAATTTTACTATAAATTGACAGTTCATGTGTAATCAAGTATAGGTATTATATCCTTCAAAAAAAAAAAAAAAAAAAAAAGTAAAGGTATTATTTGATCTTTTCACATACAAATAAATTTACTGTAATATTTATTTTTTATAAAATAATTTAATGCAGTAATAATTAAGAACAACTCCTGTAAGTCTGTAACAGTACTTCCTTCAAAAAAAAAAAAAAAAAAAGAGTCTGTAACAGTACAAATTGAATAAAAACGGGAAGCGTATTAATGATTAAATTTGGATCGAACGGCTGAGAATTAACTGACGGTAAACGGTTTTCCGTACCCAGATAATAATTGTTGTATTAGAAATAAAACAAGAAAGTAAAAAACAGCAAGTAGAAAAACATGACATTGGGTGGCTCCAAATCCGAGGTTGCCTCCCATGTTACCACAAGCCACAGCTGTAAAATGACCGGACCCAACCCAGAAAATGAAAGAAGAAGAAGATAAAATAAGGGTAAGAATGGTAAATATCACCACAGTCCAGCACACCAGCTCAAGCACGCTACTGTAACGGCCCTTTTTCCACGCTTGAAGTTTAAACACCCACGTGTGAAATTACCAAAACGGGCCTTCGTTTTTAAACTTGATTAACTGTTAAATTAGGAGGTAATTAAGGAGAAGATTAATGGGTATTTAAGTATTATGATTTATGAGAGAGAGAATTAATATTTTAATTAGTCAAAGGAAAGACTGAACCCAGTGTCCGGTCTCTCACGTGACAAAAATCCCTTCTTTCGAGAAGAAATCTTTTGCCGAGTCAGCCTCTAGTCCACATTTACCATTGGATCTCCTCTTTTTCTGGTCCCACATCCGCCACGTGTTCTCATCCGGCATATGCGGCGACTGGTTTAAAATATCTCAAAAACCCGCCGGAATCTTTTAATTTCCGGTTGAGTCTCCTAAAAAGTCTTATTTTATATATATATTTTTTTAAAAAAATTGTAATATTAAATGGCAACTTAAACGGAGTTAACTAATAACAAGCGGTTTGGGATCCTATAAAAGAGCTATAGTCTTGGTTTCCACCTCGACTTGTGCAGTTGTGCTTCATCTTCCCAACTCTTCTCTCTCACTCTGTTTTTATTTTTGATTTCTTATCTCTCTACAAAGACTCATCAATCTTTTTTTTTTTTTTTTTTTCCTTTTTTCATGAAAGCGATTTTGGGGTCTTGAAAGTTAGAATTTTTTTTTCCCCAGAAATAGCAGGAGCTGTCTCCGATAAGTTACTTGGAAAAGTGTCCATTAACGGTGGGTGGGTGATTCATCTCGGAACATTTATTCGCTTTTCCTTTCCGGTAAAGCAGAGAAAAGAAAGAAAGAAAGAAAGAGATAACTGTTACAGTGAACCCTTTTGCTTTTCCTCCATCAACTTTCAATCAACTTTATCAAATATATTTCGACTTGAACAAGCTCTAGTTCTCGGTCTCTGTCTCTGTCTCACTTGTTCACATACCATATCTCTCTCTGCTTTTCCGTGCCACTAGTGTGTTTTGGTTCTCTCTGTTTCATATTTTTTTTTGAAGGGGAGTGACTTTCGTTGAAATTTCTCAGTTCTTTTATAGCTTTTGAAGAGATTATTCAATTGAAGTAATGGTCTTTTTCTCTCCGTTTTAAGCTTCTCTTTAACACTACCTCTCTCAGTCTCTCTCGGCTTTCTTTCTTTTTATCCCTCTTTATTCTCTCCTCGTGTCTACTCTTAAAAAAATATCTATTTTCTCTTTTTCCATTCTATTTCACCGCACGCTCGCTTCATTTTCACTTTCAATGCGAATCTGAGAAGCAAAGAAAAATCAGTCACTCACCCACTCTACAGAAGAAAAATAAAATTATGGATCAAAGTTTTGTGAAGTACACTGAACACTGTAACCACACCAAGCTCATAACCCCTTTTTCGACAGCATATCCGGAAATGAAGCCCAGAGTCGTACGGATTTCAGTCACCGATGGCGACGCAACCGACTCTTCCAGCGACGAAGAGAGCGAAGTTTCTTACTCGAGGACACGAGTCAAGAGATTCATCAACGAGATTACAATCGAGTCATCCTCGTCCTCGTCATGCGCCAGCGAGCCGGAAGGGGCCGTTTCGAAGAGTAGATTCCCAAAGAGTGGTAATCGGAAGAGGTCTGCCGGAAAGGTCGGGGTTCCGATGAGTCTAAAGCCGGTAGCGGCGAAGCTAGCGGGCGGGAAGAAGTTCAGAGGTGTGAGGCAGCGGCCATGGGGGAAATGGGCCGCCGAAATCAGAGATCCTCTGCGACGCGTGCGGTTGTGGCTCGGAACCTACGACACCGCAGAGGAGGCTGCCATGGTCTACGACAACGCGGCCATTCAGCTGCGTGGACCCGACGCGCTCACTAACTTCGCTACACCTCCTCCTCCGCCTCCTGCGCAAGACAAGCCTGTCGTTGTCAGCTCCGGCTACAACTCCGGTGACGAGTCTCAATCTCACAGCAACAACCACCAACACAATCTCGCCTCCCCCGTCTCCGTCCTCCGGTGCCCTTCTCCTTCCAACGAAGAGGCCGAATCTCACACCAGCAGCAAAGAGTCTTCCAGAGACATCGCCAGCGAAACGCGAGACGAATCAAGCGTGTCGGAGAGTTTCTCGGAGTTCTCCGATTACTCGACTTTCGAGACGGTTTTTCAAAACGATATTTTCGATTTTAAAAGCTCCATCCCGGATTTGTTCGAAGAGACCAGTTTCGGTAATGGAGTTTTCGAGGACGATTTAGGTGATATTTTTTTAAGTTCGGGTATGGACTTCGGGTTCGGATCTTCAAGTTGGCCAGTGGATGACCATTTTCAAGATATCGGGGATCTATTCGCTTTGGATCCTCTCGTTGCTGTCTGAGTCTCTCACTCTCTCTCTTTATCTCAGTAAAACTAATAGTCTCGTCCGAGTAAATGCCGGTTTCTCGGCAAGTTTTGTATCGGCGGGAACTGAATATATCGGATGTATTTTTTTTTTTTTTTTAATTTTTTTCCAATTTTGTATTTGTAATTTTTCTACTTTATTAATGTTATTAACATGAACTCCGTCACAGTAACGGTGACGGACGAGTTTGCCTACTTGTTATAGACTTATAGTGTCTTCTATTTTTATTTTTTTTTTACATTTTTGTTCCATTTTTATGAAGCACGTGTCCTTGCAGGCTTGCACGAGAAATGGAATTAAAATTGAAAATTGAATGTATTATCTATGACAGTAGATATGAGTGACGTGTCATATATTTTCCCGTTGACCGATCGTTTTATATGTGCACATGTTTGGTAAACAAACCAATCTCTAGTTGTAAATTTGTACTGCATTATTTTTGTATAATTCACTTTTCAAAAACACTACACATTTGTGTATAATTGTAAATTTGTACGGGGTTGCAATTCTAAATTGTGTAAATTTTTCATTTCCCAACTGGGGAGTCATGAATGGATAATATCTAGAAATTGTACGAATATGACAAACAATTAATGGGTTCCAAGATTTGTTTTTACTTTTTATATAGATAGAAGGACCAAATTGTAAAATTTATTGATTCTCTACCACGTCTCCTCTCCCTATAAGCCCAAGTGTATCTGCAGATCCAAAGAGCAACAACAGAACCTATTGGAAAGTGACTTGTGAAACCTCAATTAATCCCATTAAACATGTTTAATTAATTAACCTTTGTTAATCACTTTCTCCTTTTTGGGGACCATTGACAATTAATGAAACATTACAAATCTCCTGGACACTGAATTTATCGATCTATCCCTCATAAATAATGTCGTAACTCCAATCGAGGCTCAAATTAACCCAACACACAATTACTATAGCTGTAGGTTACAATCTCGTTAACGTAGAGCGTAAATGATAAATTTGTATATAGATATGATTTCATTGTAAAACGTAGAGCGTAAATGATAAATTTGTATATAGATATGATTTCTACACGCCTTAAAATAAAAATAAAAAAGTGGCAATTATTATGTTTGAGACGATAGATTGCATAGTAGTGCGATGAGGGCTGCTTTGGGTCCCTTCTCTATTGCTTGTTTGTTGGTGAAAAAGAAACCTGCAAATTGGTTACAGCAAAAAAATCTGTAAGAACATTCACTATTTCAATATCTGTCGTTTAGTTTCAGAATATACCTACTTTCTTGTGTCCCAAGTCTTACTTACTCTTATACGAATTCGGATGGATGTCAAAATCCAGCCGTCCAAAATTTGATCATAGCAAAATGTATATCAAAGGGTTCAGATTCCAACCCTTTTTTTTTCCAATGTTTTGATGATCAAGTGGTCCCATGAATTAGCTGGATAGGCAAAGCTGCCGCCAGATTTTGGCTTATTAGAGAGCTTCACTGCACCACTGCAACACCAGAAAAAAACCCTTTTCAATGGCCTCATAACTCATGAAAATAATATGCTTATTAATACAAAAAAGAAAATAAAAAAAATAAGCCAAAGCAATACAGTGTCTTGTACCTGACAACAAACCAGCCATTGATGGTCTTCCTAACATGACAAACATACCACCCTTTTCTCTGTCTTTTCTGTCTATCTGAATATGATTATTCTTTTTCACTCTAATTAAATTTCTACATTTGTTACATTGGTTTTTGGATTTTCGATTAGAAAACATTTAAAATTTAAATTGAACGTTTTGTTTCGTCCTGTAAAATTACGAGAAAAAACTTGAATTGTAATGTTTTCTCTAGTACAATAGTATTTAAAAATTATTTTCTTGTTATTGAATTTTGACTTGTGCTATTAAATTATTTAAAACCTAATTACATTCTACGTTTTTTTCTTTCTTTTGTTTTTCCGGGAGTTTTTGATTCGCAAACATATAAATTGAACGTCAAATTACGAGAAAAAACTAGAATTGTACTGTTTTCTCTGGTATCCAAAATAGAGGTACCATATAGTATATAAAACTAATTTCTTGCTATTGAATTTTGACTTGTGCTATTGGATTGAATTCAAAATCCATTTTATAGTGAAGAATTTTATTTAGATTTTATGTCAAATACCTTCAACATTTTATTTGTTGGTTTTCAAATTTTTCGAGTAAACAATTGAACCGTGTTTGATTTCTTATCGAAAATTAAGTGAAAAACTCAGAATTATATCGTTATCTTTCCCTGTATTATATGAGAAAGTACCAACTACCAAGTATAGTATACAAGAATTGTTTTATTTAAAAAAAATTATTTAAAAAAAAAAAAAAAACATAAATTCATACAAGCCTATTTTGTAATAAATTTCAGGCATCTATATCTAGCTGTTGTGGTGTAAACACAAAAAGAGAGCTAGTGGAGATGTCACTTTCTTCTAAATATTGGCAAATAGAGTTGCAGGCTTTTCTAATCATACAGTGATGAAAGACAAAATAAAATTCAGAAAACCGACCAAGAAAAATCCTTACAACTGGGATTTTTCTGATCTCTCTTACTTACCTCCAATCGTTGCATAAAGACAATTAATGAACTCAGTCATTTATCAGAAAATTTTAAATTTGGGCCCCCCCAACACAATTCATATGCATTGTATGTAAATAAAAACTTGTAAAAAATGCACCCAAAAAAAGAAAAAAATATATATATCCACCACTTAAGGTTTCCTTATCTCTTATTCTTCCCACATGAGTTATATATATATATATATGTATATTTTAGACTAACATATTACATATATGAACTCTCAAAAGGTGTATTACTCCATGGTTTCTTTTAGGATTTGAAATTCGTGTTTTCATGGCATGCTTATCAGCTTAAACATGATTAATGTGATTGAATTTTGAATTATCATAACATGATTATAGTTGGGGTCGAAAATGAGCCTTCAGATGTGCGTGGGAAATGAGACCTTCGGTGGCCTATCTCTGGGATTAAATGTGTCTAACGAGTGTATGAATGAGTCTTGCTTTTAGTTACCAAATTGTTAGTTTTATGTTTGTTAGGTAAAAGTGGAAAAAATGTTACCTTAGAGTGAGGTCAAATGGGGTTTATATAGTGCTTCATTTAACACCAAGGGTGTCTTGTCTCAGCCTTATTGGTGGAATTTGGCAGGTGTTGTTATTGAGGCGACAAGTGTCGCCCTGCATACAACTCCACCAATGCAGATTCGATGGGTCATGGTTCCGAATTTTGAGATATTGGATTCTGTAACAAGGTTTGGAGTAGTGTATCGGAGGTGCCATATTTCGGTAGTTAGCTATATTTCTGAGGTTTACAAGCAGGTGCATGTCCACGAAATATTTGCTACCCGGGCTAAATTATATGTATAAATAGTCTTTTTTTTTTTTTTTTTCTTTTCCTTATTACACACTAACATTACAAAGACAACTTATTATCTATCACTAGTTAGATTTATCTACTTTTGTTTAGTCAATATTCTATAATGCTTAATTAATAATTCACAAACTCTCGCACTAAATTTATTAAATTCGGTGTGCAATATAGAGAAAACTCTTGTGATTTTCCATTTTTCCTCCTCCATGCACATTGATGTAATAAAGTTAGTACAAGAGATACCAGCTATTGATTAAGAATAAGTGAATAACAAACTTTTTATATGATTCTTGAAAATATTATTTGTTTAATTTTTAATAATAATATGACACCAATAATAGACTACTCAATAACATAAAATACATTGTAAAATTTATGCATAAACAATTATTTAAACCTGTAGTTCAATTTTTTTTTATTTAAACTTACAAATGACTGAATTCTATAATGTTAAAAGCTATAATACTATGTGTATTTTTACAACTTACTTTGAACAATAAAATATTTACATTTCACTAAATTTAGACAATCATATTATATTTATGTAATTTCTTTCAAACCTTAGGGGTAGTGTATGTAATTAACCTCATGTATATATATATATTTTTTATTTTTTTCAAAAAGGCTACCCAAATTTTTGTGTTCATCGATTCAAAGACAACCCGTTTTATTCCAGTTGAGTAAAAAATTGCTAAATTTAATTACTATTTAGATTAAAATTGGTGTGAATGTATCAATTAAATTTGAATTCATGTAACCAATTAAATTTGTTTCGTATTCGAACCATAAAAAAATTGTCTTTTACATTTCTTGGTGGCTTGTGGGTGGTTTTGCTTGCGGTTTTTCTTTTCGCTCTTCGAAGGAGTAGGAGGCCACTAACAGCCCGCCACTCTGTCGAGACTCAAAAAAGAGCTTACGGAAAGTATTTTGTTTTTTGAGAGAGGCACAAAAATACACAATTTTTTTTTTTTTTAAATAGAAACAGAAACGAGAACAAAACAAAACAATCAAAGAAGATCTTCATTGCTATTCTCCCGCCGCAGTCCCGCCGCAGCCCTCCTACCCACGTAACAGATCGAGTCAATCATGGCCGTACACGTCATGTCAGCATAACGGTCTTTCACTAAAAATCAATCTGCCTCGTTCAGTGCAAGCAAGCAAGTGTGTGTGCCACTAGTGACTAGCCCAGTGGTGAGTGGTCCTCTCCTGGGCCCCTCACAAACCCTCTCTCTTCACAGCTCATCAATCACTGTTCTTTTAGATATGTGGGTCCCAACTAAATCTATCCCTTCGTTTTCTGCTGATTTGGATTCTGTACCCTGCATTTCTGATAAGATCTCTATCGCTTTGGCCCATTAAATGATGGGCTTCTTCTCTCTGGCCCAGTACTTGAACTTCGACACTTAAAGGTCAAATGTCAATCAAATTTTCAGAGGTGACAGACTACAACACATTTTAGATGTGTTTTGGTCTATTAATTATATGGTTGTGACATTTATTTTCTATACCATCTCACCATTAATTAACTTCATGTTTCAATTATTTTCTGATTATGTGAATGATTAAACTATAAAAACTAGTTCCGAGTTTTAAATTTTGTACGGATAGTGACCCATGGGCCATGAGTAGTAGCTACTAGATCGATTCCGACATTTTATTTCTTGGAACTTCTTCAAATTTGTATTATTAGGATTGAAAACTCGATGGTAAAAGTTAAGATGGTTCAGTAATACCTCGGGCCCACACGTCGAGGTTGTAAGTTCAATTCACATCCCCCTCCCTTAAATCTCAAATATTACTTGAATCTATAACCCATTGATGTAATAATCTGGATGGATGTGAACGGTTTACCATGGGCCAACCGCATTTCATAAAAAATAATAATAATAATAATAATAATACGATTATAAAATCATTACTAATCAAGATTTATGTGTTTGACAAATTAAATGAAAGTGTGAGTAGATGTGTGAGAGTGAGTGAGTGAGTGAGGCAGGTGGTGTGGTCACGAGAAATGTGTGTGGAAATTTGTTTTGTTGTTTTGCAAAAATATGAAAGATTTTATCTTATATGTCTCCATATCTCCTGCCCGGTTTCAACTTTCATGGTGGATGACTGGATGATAGGTATGGCAAGGACCCGTATACTGCCACGTGGCAACTGATTATTAGGTGTTGAGGACCATGATATAAATGCCTATTCATGTATTATGTGTGCAAACACGGACAAGTAGGACCCATTCTTGTTCTATTTCACCTACCGACACCCAAGTCATCAATCCAATTTCCAAATATACAAAAATCTTAGTGAGTGAGTGAATCATGCCAAAATTTATTGTCAATCTACATAGATATTATATAAAAAAAATCGAGTTAATAGAGTAAATGAAGAGATCAAACGCTAATATCCGCTCCCACAACACCGACAATTCAAAAATAACATTGTTTTTTCTAATAAAAAGTGATAAGGTAGATAAGTATGTTATAAATATATTCGCAGTTATGTACCTACCAGAGAAAAACTCATCAAACACTTTCTCTATTTATAAAATAGAGTTTTAAAAGGGAATATTCCCTTCATATCTCATCTCTAAGTTTTTTTTCACTCCCATAGTCCCACCACGTTATCTATCGTTATCTCTATCTCGATTTCTATCTTATCCATATTTATATTTATATCTTCAAATAAATTATATTATCATTATAATTTTTTACTTTCTTTAATAAATTATTGTTTAACTAAATTTTAACAAATATTATTTTTAATAACATTTGTAATTTTTTTTTTTTTTTTTTACTTCTTGTAAAAATATAATGTTTTATTAGTGTATGAATTTATAATAACTAATTTTTAGGTTCTAACATTTTTCAACTAATTTTCTCAACCTATTTATTTCTTTTCTAACATTTTTCAACTAATTTTCTCAACCTACTTATTTCTTTTCTAACCTTTTTCAATCTAATTTTTATAATCTAATTTTTTCACCAAAATTATAAAAAATAAAATAATAATTAGAATTTCACCAAAATATAATATTTTTTAAAAAAAAAAATCACCAAAATAATTTTTTTAGAAAAAATCATAACAAAATAATAAAATGAAAAACAATAAAAGGATTTTTTTTTACATGGTTTGGTTGGTCAATGAGCAACCTTTTATTTGTTTTAATTACACCTACTAATTAACAAGATAACCATAATCTAGTTGAGAATTAAGATCGGATTATTTATGCAAAATCTAAAAAAAATAAAATTGAAAATGAGGAAAACATATAGAAGACTAGAACATGAGAAAGAAACCAAAACACACAAATGATAAAGTATGGTAAGAATGAGTAAATAAAAAATTATTAATTAATATTCAATATTGGACTCATTTTAAAGATTTAGATAAAACATTTCTAATGGTATAATTTTTATGTTAATAAAATTTATAAATTAAAATTTATTATATATTAATTGAATTTAATGAAAAAGGTAAAAATATATAAATGAAATATAAAATGTTGGAATGTAAGTTTAGAGTATAAGATTTGGTACTCTAAATTTAGAATAGCAATATTGAAAACTCTAAACTTTTTTCTTGGAAACAGAAATTTGGAGTATGGTGTGAGCAACCGATACTATATTTTAGAGTTTATACTCTATTTTAGAGTATGGTGGGAGATGCTCACAATGAGTGAGTGAATCATGCCAAAATTTGTGGTCAATCTACATAGATATTATATAAAAATTGAGTTAATAGAGTAAGTGAAGAGATCAAGCGCTAATATCCACTTCCCACAACACCGACAATTCAAATACATTAATATTAGACATCCAAAAAAATTAGTCCGAAAAGCACAACTTAAATGATGTGTCAAATGATATATTATTGTCATACCACTCACCACATCACCCATGATTTGTCTGATGACAACTTATTTACCATAACATTTGGGTTGGATTTTGATTTAATTTTTTTGGGTTCTATAGTATTACTCATTCAAATATCTAAAAATCGGGTTCATGCGGGACATGTCAAAATAAAGTACTACAAATGTGATCCAGATATCTATTACTATAAGCGAGAGATATCTTATCCCATAACACCAATGTTCAAATATATACTTTTTGTACTGAAAGATATCTACTCCTATAACATTGAGACGAAAACCCTCACATGTGCTCATAAAATAAGTATGGTGACGCTCGAACCCTACACCATTTAAGTGTTAGGGGAGATACAAACTACCTGATGTAGCGGAAGCTCTGTCGAGAAAAACCTGCAAGAAACAAATTGAAAACAATCTACTAACGTTCCGTTGATTCGCGTACGAATACCGAAATATTAGGCTTCAAATACGATAATCGACTTCGCGCACGAAGGATAATGTAAATGGATAGTTGAGAAACATCTCTGAATTTTATTAATCAAAAGCCACCTTTCAAACCCTAATACAATCTACTTAAATAGAATTGCAAAACTTGACTAACAAGAAAATTCTAAACAAAAGGGAAAGAATCCTAAATGGAAAAGAAATCAAATCTCCTAAAAATCAAAAGAATCCAAAAACATTAAAAACCTATCTAGAAAAGGAAATTTGATTTGATTTAAAAATCAAATCATAAAATAATTAATAACCTAAAAAAACCATAAAACAAGAAACTGCTGTCTTGGTGCGCCAGAAACTAAATGGCTAGATTCGGATATGCTGCGGCCCGTTATAGAAGACGGAGTCTTCATAACATTTGTAGGAATCGTCTTGGGCTTTTCGGAAACATATTATAATAGACGATCCGACCTCATATGCTCTCTGTAGAGGTCCACGAAAATCAGCCCGGATCATCTCGTCCAGCTCACAGCGTCCAGCTCAAGTCTTCGCGCAATAATCTAGATGACCGAAATTGGATATTCTGCAGCCATTTATAGAATACGGAGTCTTCATAACATTTGTAGGGCTCGTCTTGGGCTTTCCGAAAACATATTATAATGTCAATTTTGAGTTCGTTGGCTCTCTGAAAAGACCCCCGAAATTTGACCATTCTGACCGTTTCGACCATTCCGACCAAGCCGAGTCTTTGCTTCCTTCTTTCCGCACCCTTTGACTTCGAGTCGATTCCTCCGTTCCATGAAATCCAAACCTTTGTTTACCGTATCGTCTTTGATGGCTGCATCACTACCCGAAATGAAAATGTGCTACCAAACGTATAGTTTAAAATATGAATTTAATAAATTAAATTATTATTAAAAAAAACTAAAACAATACATTTCATTCACGACAATTAAATTGCATCCAACAACTGAAATTAAAATAAAAACATCATGGTTCATATATTTTATATATATATAATTTATTGTAATGCTATTTTGGGTCAATATCTCATGAAATTTGCTGGGGATATTAATATGTAAGCCCACAACTCCACTAGACACGCACTTCTTGAGGGCTTTCACTCACTTCTGGCAACTTTGCAAGTACCCATGCTTCCTACTTGCTTGTATTCCAAAATCTATCATAAAATATTCTTCATACATTTCACCAACTCCTTAGATATTATAAACAATATCTTTTATGTTTTATCCTCTCATAATTGTCCAACTCTCCTTTCTTTAATGTTACCATAACTTTTTTTTTTCTTCAATTAAACAAAAAGAAAAAAAAATTCATATACCTTTTGAAATTTGATTAATAGATACACAACATTTCTCAATTCGGACGACTACACCCACAACACGAACGAAAGATTTGTTGACATTTGTTTTTTTACGAGTAATGTAAAACTTGAACTCTCGTCCTCAATACAAAGTGAGAGATACACAACCGCTCAACCGAGTTGATGTGCACTTTCGATTATAATTGACACTTCTAACATTTACATTGCATGAGAACTTATTGGACCGTACTTTCACATTTGTTGGGCTTTTATGTCATGGAACAAAAAAACCACATCCATTCGATACTTTTGGGCTATTGTAGTTTTATTTGGGCCTCATATTGGGCTTTGATTTGAAGTAAAATTGAGGCCCAAGTCAGGCCCAATGTAATGTTATTATTACTTGAAGAGAACGAAACAGCAGCTACTACCGCCGCGGTTTTATAAAGGCGGGACTTATAATTCCACCAGAAACTTTCTCGGAAACCAAACGCTTCCTCAATATTATTATTTTTTTCTAAAAGCAAAAACCCTGAAAAGTAATTTTTAGCGAGGAACCTAAAACCCCGATCTATGGAGAAAGCACGCGATAAGCCGGAGTGCGCAGTGGAGGCGTTGGATCTTCTTAACTGCGTCGCACAATCGCCGTTCGATCAAGACAAATGCCTCCGTCTCGTGCAAGTTTTGAGGGAATGCGTCGTCAATAAGGTTCGTTCCTTCTTCATCTTCTTCGTTGTTTTCGATTTTCTTGACGATTGCTTGATTTTTTTTTACTGAACCAAACATTCTCGAATCATCAATTGGTATAGATAAATTGGAATCGGTTGAGTCGGTTTGTGACCCGAAACCCGAATTAGCACATTAATTCTACTAGTGAGATAGATGTTTCTAGTGAGTAGTGACATTTAATGAAATTGTGTTGTAATTCTCTCGATTAAGGCAACATAGAAATTGTGGTTTCATAAATTTTTACTCCAGTCCCTCTTTGTAATTCGATGGAAGTAGTTTGTTTTTCGAACATATGGATATTAGCTCCTTGTTCATTTCCTTCAAGCATTAAAGTTGTTTATAGAATGAATAATGAAGACTGTCATGATTCACGAATCTCTGTCAAGAGTTTTCTTTGACATCTGGCATAGTGCGAAGGCTAGGATTCAAGGTATTGCAAATAGAAATTACTAGATAGAGTCGAACCTAATGGATCCGTAAATCAAACTGGGTATTATCACCTAATAGCGGAAGTATTACTCGATGATGATGGATTGTAGTTGCTAGGATCGTTCTGATGATACGAGGATCAAGCTTCGATGAGCTGGCTGCTTCACTATTATGTGATTCTTGCATATTTTGAATCCATTATGGCATTATGAAACTACACATTTCAATAATAGTTATGTTACGGTGCTTTATATGAACTTTATACAATCATCTGCATAATGTTCCTTCCTGCTGTTCTTTCATGATTTTTTTCTTACGGTGGAGCATGTTTCTTATTTTTCCTTTTTCGCTATTTCCCTTGCAGAAAGTGAAGAAGTTCTCATTAGCTGATGAGCAGGAGAAGGAAGCAAACCAGTCTAGCAAGAAAGCTTGATGAAATTTTGTAACGTATCTTTTGAGAACTCTGATATTTTTTGCCCTTCCTTTACATTCTCATTGGTGAAAGCTATTGATGTCTACTGATTATAACTGTGATTGCATTGCATCCTAAACTAATGTTCCATGAAGAAATTAGATTTGACAAACATTTAGCCCTGAAAGCCTTATGTTTCTAACTTTTTAATACTCATCATGATATGGTTCGAAACAACTGCTCCATTTTTTTTTTCCGTTGCCAGTAATGTAGTTGTATGAGCTTACATAAGTTTTTGCTTGTTATTGAATAGAACCGTGGTTGAGGGTTTGAGGCTACTAGATAAAAGCATATGGTGGGTGGTGGTAGCAATATTCGTATTACACTTTGCCGTGCATTTTTTAATACAGGCAATCTTGTGTCAATTTAATGATGGTCAAGTGGTCTGCGATGGGTACCCTTCGTTATTATAGGTTTCCAGTAGATCTTACTTGAAAGATAAAAACCTAGTTAAAAACTTAAAATCGAAGTTTATATCTAGTTTTGTCCGCTTATCCGTTTATTAATCACATTTTTTTGCCATTGGTTTATTGTTGCTCATCACCATCTTTTCGTGATGTTCTCTTTTATTACCCAAGTATTGAGGAATCAGTCGACAATACTCTTCAATGATTTGTCAATGTTTTGTATTACCGTTGCAGGTTCTTTAAGCATAAATTCTAGCCAAGTCGAAGACATCACATTAATCAACATTTTAGTTTATTTAATGCTTGATTGCTTGAACGTATATATATATTTTGCGACAGAGCATCCCTCTCAGGTTCTCACTTGGTCAGTTCCCAAGTATGCTACATTTAAGATTTTGAAGTGTATGGAATGCAAAGATGACAATAAATTGATATTTGAATGATAGAATCAATAAGTTTAGAAAAACAATCAGTCTGCCTCCAAACCCAACTACAAATGATCGTTAGAGTAAGAAAAGTTTTACATACAAACAGACCCAAATATCTGAAGAGAGACTATCGAAAAGTACACATTCATCATCATCACCACCGCTCTTCTTCTACCAAAACATCTCTCTGTGATATCCCCAATCTACCTTAAAAAATTAGAAGGGACAAGCCAAGTCGGCAGCGTGAATGAGGTAAGTGAGCACCAGGGCCACCAACATCAGCACATAAGCAATCCCTTGATCAATTGATGTCCCTGCAAAATCATACAATGCCAACATGAGAACGATAAAACAATGCAGCATTCATTTCAGATATGCAAATATACATGCATTGAGAGAGACAGAGAGAGTGACCGTCGGTGGTTGGGTAGGGAGCGGGACTCATTTTCTGGGCATGGACGGCAGGCGACAAAATAACAAACAAAAGAACAACAGCCACGAATCCAAATGAAGCCCTAGTTACCTCCATTGTTCCTCGATCTCTCTCTGCGACGCTCTCTATAATTTCATAAAATGGCTCTGGTGAGAGCCGTTGCAGAGAGAGAAAGAGATAGCTTTGATTAAATCAAAACCTCCAACGGAAAAATGAACACTTGGAAAAAGAAGAAGAAGGAAAACAACAATATCAATGTTGATGATGATGTGAAATGAAGATGTTGACGAGGCTGGCCTCGCATCTTTATAGTGTGTGGACTTGGTAGCTGTTTAATTTTAACATTTTGTTTATGGTTTCAAATTTGAAACCGGTGAATCCGGTGACCGGTATGCGTACGTTTACGAGGGCGCGTGTTGCGGAGTTAAAAGGCCAACGCATGTGAGGTCTCTGTTTTCTTGGTTTTTGGATTCCCGCCAGTCTGTGTGGTTGGCGCCATATGCTGCCTTTTTCATTGGTCCACGTGTCTCTTTCTTTCCTTTATTTATCCTTCCCTTTTTTTCGTTTGTCTGTTGTAGTAATTTCAAAGCCTGTAAGGCTGTAAGAGGCAGAGAGTCAGAGACACCACAAAAATAATTTTTACTTTTTTAAAAAAAATTAATAAAAGAATTGTTAGTAATAATAATAATAAAAAACTGTCTCAAATTGATTTTGATAAATTACTTAATATATAATTTGAGATTATTTTGTGAGAATTATTGGGTTATCTAGAATTTCTAAAAATAGAAATTGTTAGATTTTTATCAATTAAATATTCTGAAAAAATGTGATAAGCTTTAACATAGTTATTTGAAAGAGAAAAAAAAACATAAATGCTTTTTTGTACAAAATTTAATTATGTCTAATTTTTAATAACCGATCAATAAATTATAATTTATAAACTTTAATATTGATAAAAATTATACATTTGTAAATTTCTCATTGAGATTTTTAAAATATACTAATATTTAATATATTTAAATATTTATAAATTATTATCAAGTTTGATAACATTAAAAAAAATTTAGTTTTTAAATAATGAAACATTGTAGAATTTAAATTTCATAGATTAAATTTTTTATTTTTTTGGATTTTTCGTTGATTTTACTAATATTTTTTTGGATAGAAAATATATTTATTTCAAATTTTAATGTCTGAAAAATTATAGACCGTTTATCTCCAACAATCTGCAAATCTGATTCGTCCAAAAAGAAAAAAGAAAAAAATAATTATTTAATTCATCCAACATCAATAATACCCCCTGAGTGAAATTACTAAGAGGAGTAATTGTTTGTTAGTACACTCATCAATAATTATTAATTAGTTTCTTATTTTAATATTTTGTAATTTTTTTTCCTATTAATGGTTTAATAATAACACATATCATAAAAACTTTTTACATGTTAATAAATCAAAGATTTTCTTTTAAATATGTTTTCAATCCCTTTTAAGGAAATACAAATTGATTGCTAAGTACGGAAAATGAATCAAAATCATTAGACAAATTTGGTTGTGAAAAAAGTAAGTTTTAAATAAATTTTTATTATTTTTATTAGAAGAACAAAATCATTATGTATATAAACGGACTTTTAAATTAACAATATTATCTATATTTTATTTATTTATTTCAAACACACTTAAGACTTATTTATTTATTTATTTATAAATATTAGATGTTTTTTCTTGTAAAAAAAAAAAAAAAAAAATAGATGTTCTTCAATTTTATCAAGCACCCTTTTTTTTTTCTTTTTTTTTTTTTTTAAAAAAAAAAATCATTTAAAACCTATTTACTTCTACATCAATTGAGACATGATACAAATCTTGTATCCCTACAACTCTCTCAAACAATTGAGTGATCCACGTTTCCCTTTCACATTTAATGAAATATCGAAATCTTTTCATGACTTTTTCTATTTGATCGAATTTCTATAAATTAGTATAAACAAATTTCCCAATAAAGTATTCAATAAATAATTATTCATTACAAGAAAATGCTATTATTACAATTTATCAATCTCAGCATCAACAATTAATAAAACCAACGGCAGCTAAAATTACAAGACATATATCCATCTCATTCACGATGTGATGAGTTTCTATTTAATTAATAATCTCAGTCAATTACACACAACACACTTCAACTATAGATTCAAAGTTTCTTTCAAAAATAAAAATAAAAAATACAATAATACATTATAAATTATTCCATTAATACATATATGGTTCAGATTAAATCGAAGGTTAATTAAGTAACTTTTAATATTATTCATTGAATTCTTATCTATTTGACTATTTCCATATATGGATAATGCCGTGTATAAGAGGTCACATGTTATTTTCGAATTTAATGAGAGAACTACCAAGAAATTATGATAATTAAATTGCATTTTGTTTTTCATTCCGTAGAAGAATTTGTTTTGTTTCTTCTTCATAGCAGTGGACTGCCTTATCTTATGTACATTGAACTATTATATTAATTCAGAGGTTTATTTATTTTTTTTATTTTTTTTAGAGAAAGAGAGAACTTAAATCCGTAACCTCGTGATGTAGGTGTGAGATCTCATCTCGTCGACTGCTTTATCTTATATATACAACAACAACCACTCCGATCCGTAATTTTACGATACAGGTGTAAGACCTCATCTCGTGGACTGTCTTATCTTATATATATAACAACGACCACTCTGATAGATAAATATCAAGCTAATGGGTTTTATGACTTTATCGAACTAATAATAGGATAAAATTAAGGGCCCACAATATAACTTTGTTTAGATAATTTTCCACCCAATTATTTTAAATAATATAATTTATATTTGAAACCTCTAGAAAGCAGAAAAGGAAAAAAGAAAAGGCCAAAGATTTGTTGTTTTTCTATCCGATTTCGTTTTACCACCACATTTTTTTTCCCAACATGTTGACATTTGTCGATTTATTAATTATTAATTTATCTATTGTCACTATAGTAGTTAATTTTATCAACTCTTAATTAATAAACGGATACATGTCAACGTATAGGAAAAATGGTCATTTTTGCTTACCCCATTGAGATGGGGTAAACGAAAATGAACTCCATATATTTTTTTTTAACAAATAATATTACTATGGTTAATTTATATGGTTAATTTACAAGGTATTCATTGTTCACCATTTTTGCTAGTTAGTATTTAGGCATATTGTCATGATTGTAAAGATGTGGTTTTGCTGCCCTTTACAGCCGCCGCCGCCGCCGCTTGGTTTGGTTTTGGTGGTGGGTGTCGCTGCTGACTGGCGGAGCTGGTAGTTCTTGGTTTTGGTGGCGGTGGTGGGCGGTGCTGCTGAGTGGCAAAGCTGGTAGTTCCACTCATTTATCATATATTGTTATTATTAGATCATGATTCTATCTTATCCTTTTTATTTTTTTTAGACTTTTTATAATGTAATGACACCTAAGTATAACAAAAAAATATACGGTTAGGATTTGATCATTTTTTTTTCTCTCTCATAGTCTCATGTAAGTTGATGATTCAATTACACTTGAAAAGAACTAGGAAAAACAAAGTCAATGAGAGGATCGTAACTCGTTATTATTATAGCATTTTCAATACAATGCCAAATCATTGTGCTAATGCTATAATTTGGCAAAAAAAAAAAAGCCACACTACAATGCAACACCAAAAGCTATGCTAAATTTAGCATATGCATACTTTGTGCCAAATTTAGCACATCAATTAAATGCAGCTGCATTTGTAGACCTTTTTAATTTTAAATAATAAATATTTAACAAATTTGTTAGGAAAAATTCAGTGCATTCATTGAATACATTGGTTGTATTTATTGATTTTTATAATTTTAAATAATAAAAAAAAATAAAAAAATAGAATTTTGTTTTGGATTATAATATTAAAATGATGTGCCAAATACGTATAACATTCTACTATTTTTTGTGCTAAAATTGGCGATAATATTGACATATGTATAGGATATAGTCTTACTTGTCACTTGTAATTAATAATATATGCAATATCTCTGTTGTTGAGAATAATAAATCATGCAAGGGTTGGCCTCTTTTATAGAGAACAAAAAGTTGCACATGGAAGGTATAATGATTGATATTTTACTTTGGTTCAGATTAGATTATTAATTTCTAATATAAAAATTATAGGTTAGATTATTTCAAAAATAAGATTATAGGTTAGATATAATTTGATTTAATTATTTGAGTTTATGTATATAATTACCTATAAACCATCGGTTGATGCATGGTTTTTCAAATTATTGACTACATAAATCATTATTAAATATTTAAATATAAGTCAGATTGTCAAACTTTAACAGGTTAATTATTCAGAAAGATGAACAATATTAATTAGCACCTGATTATTCAGTAATTAGGGTGATTTAGCAGCTGCTTGGTATATAAATATAAATCAATCACAACAAATTAAAATATAAACACAATTATTAAACAAACTATGGGGTGAGAGTTACAATGGGTTTTAGATTATTTCGATCAACTATGCAAAACTAGTTAGTATTTTTAGTACCAAAATAGGTAATGCGATAATACATGCATATATATATATATATGTTCAAGACAGTCGTGAATTTTTATTTTTTATTTTTAAATTCACGAGCATATATATATATGTTCAAGACAGTCGTGAATTTTTATTTTTTATTTTTAAATTCACGACCGTTCTGACTAGAAAATAATAATTATATATATATATATATTTTTCTATTCATACTGAGAAGGCCAGAGAAAGGCTCCCATGGCAAAGTTCCTCTTCTGGTTGGCATCTCCAACAACCGGCAGACCGTACTGTTTGAGAAGGCAGTCCAGTTTCCACTCCGGCATGGTCTCGTAGTCGCGTTTCGTGTACCTCGGATAGTGAAGAGGCATCTGGAAGGAACAGCAATCGATCTCCTTCTTCCCAACTTGATTTTGGTGACCATTTTGCCTATTGAGTTCAGGCATAGCAAAACCTGTGTTGGTTCCAGCACTCATCATCTTCTTCAGCTTGATTGAGAGGCTCTGTGTGATGTTAATTGAATACAAAAGAGTTCCATGTCAAGCTACCCTTTTATAGAGGTTTCAATACAAGAAAGATTGAATAATTGTGCATGTAATAGAACAAATCACTAACATGGTATGCATTAAATCCTGAAAGCTAAGTTTTTTACAAGTGTATGTATATATATATATTACGCTACGTATTGAGAGTTACAAGTCACTGCAAAGCAATCAGGCCAATCCAAAATTAAATGCCTGATAAATAATATATGGTTACAAATTTACAATTGATTTGTGTTCTTATTGCATGATTGACAACCAATTTCAATTTCTAGATCTTTCCAATTGAAATGATCTGTTCAATTGCATAAATGCAGATAAAATGAGATTGGTCTAGTGATAAAACCCCTCACACCTGTACCACAAGGTTACGGGTTTGAGTCTTCCCTACTTCCCAAAGAACTCCAAATTTATGTAATGGTATATATAATATTAAAAATAAATAAATAAAAATGCAAATGCATACATTCATGTCTTGTGTCCGAACCTGGCCAAAGATTTCCTAGCTGGAAGCTTGCTCACCATGAGCTCTGGTTCGAATAGTGGTGGCAAAACTGGCCGTCTGGTCTGGCCCGGCCTTATGCAGGCCTCAGCCTGGCCTGCTTATGGCTAGGCCGTGCCAGGCCTAGCCTGTACGTGGGCCATGCCGACTGGGCTTAGCTTGCCAGACTGACCCATTTTGCCTCCACTAGGTTCGAAATCGAACAAAGCCAAAGCCGCCAAGCCTTGCCCCATTTACGATCAACAACATCTAGTTTACAATTTTGATGGCCTAAAACCTACCAAGGGGTTGTTTGTTTTTTTCAATATAAAACTTATTGTTTCTTATATTTTAAATTAAGATAAATCATTTTGTTTATTTTTCCAACTTATATCTTCTTTTAAGATATATAAATCCTTTAGAAAAAATAATATTTTTTTTACTTTTATCTTATTCAAAAAGTGATTCAATAGAGTTTTTTTAATAAATTTCCACAAATGTCCTATAACAATTCATACATTTATAATTTTATCCACACAAAATAAAATCCTAAAAATCAATTTTCCAAAAATTCCCAATTTTAAAAAAACCCTAATACAACCTAATCAATTTTATATTTGTAATAAGTCATCCAAAATAAATGAAAAAAAAAAAAAAAAAAACATATCATAGTATCTTAATTTATGAGACTTATCCATATGTCAAATAAATTAAAATCTTATAAGACTTTAGATAAAAAAAACCAAACAGCCCCTAAGTCATTTTCTTTTAGAAGTTTGTAGAAAACCTGAAATGTAAAACAGTCCAACAGTTGATAGTACTGTGCGGGGGTTATGAATATTATACATTGAACTTACATATATAATTGGAGAGAAAAATGATTTTTTTAAAAAAGAATTATCAGTCTGAATAGAGTTACAAGCATATTTGATTTTCAACAGTATATTCTGCAGAGATCGATTTCTTCATAGAAATAATCAGATTAGGATTCTTCCTTCTACAACTTTGCAAAAATTCGCACCAGGTTGGATCTGATCACTTCCTTTGACGGTAAATTTTGATTCCGGGGAAGAATCCGGCCTTGAATGCTTTTCCATGTATAAACGAGTGGTACATACCTACTTCTGTAATGTTCCGATTACTGCACTTCAGTTAGTCATACAATCACTTCAACCTTCTGAGGCTACTGTAGAAGCATCAGGAATCCGTTCTTCTTTCGATAGAAACTTCTCTCAGACTCTCTGGAGCTGCTTTTACTGCTGGAGGTATATCTACAAGCGTGCTTGGAGGGGCAAAATACATTTGGAGTGACATCATACAGATAATAATACCCAAGAAAAGCTGCAGCATTGCAACAAATGAAAAAAAAAAAGATATACAATTGTCTATTAGTCACGGGGGAAAGTAAGGAATTCAACAATGGTATGACAAGTAAGAACTTTGACACTTACCTGCACTGTAGGCTTAAAATTGAAAAGGTATACGGACAAAACCATCGTAAGCAGCATAGCCATTGATGTGGAATAAACCTGAAAATATAATAAACAGATGTCAACCAAAAAAAATAATAATTCTAATGTTGCACAGATGCTTAGGAGTGAATCATCCAAGTTGTGCCAGAGCATGACTTTAAAAACTTCATACCATGAACCATATACAACCAGGAAACCAATCCGTATCAGTCCAAAAGAAGAAACGAGTTACCTTCACTATATTGTCAGCATACTTCATCAACCATGAAACCAACAAGCCAGTGGATCCCAGATTCAAAACAACCAACCAAGTTGTAATGCTATATCCATCAAAGAGGCGTTGCCAAAAAGCTCCATTCTCAAATCCTCCTCTGAAATCATCCAGTAGAAGCCGGGACATATTAAAAATCGCACCAAACCTGAAAAAGACAGATAATACCTATAAATCAGCAACAGCGTCAACAAAGAAAGAAACTAGGAGGATTTCCAGACAGTGACCGGTCATAATGCATGAGGACAGTAAAAAAAAGATAATGCCCAGAAAAATCAGTAAAGTGTTGAGATGAGATACCTACGTATACAATTGTACATTCTGCCAGTACAAGCTGTCATTATTCTTCTTCATCAGAAACTCTGTATAAACACCTGCTAATGCTGATAGACAAGCAGATAGGACTCCCAACATATAACCTTGGATTGGTGCTGCAAATAGAGAGTCGCATGATGCTTCTCCACAACCTTTAACCTAAAATAAAGAAAGAAAATAAGGACACTCAACACAAATGTCATTTTGATAATAAGACTAGTCAAAGTCAAGAAATTCTGTAATCAAGCTTTTTACCATGGAAGAAAGATAGGAAAAAAAAAAAAAAAAATCAGATACAAGGGACAATCTCTAAGGTAGATCTAAATATCAGGACTCGTTGATCAAGTTTATTACAGAAGACCACAGTGCAATGGTAGGAAATTAAAATCTCTCTATCATTGAGTTTATTCTCTTAACACAAGATTATGTACATGGCAGACAATAGATGTACGCACTAAATAACAAACAACAAAAAAATGGTCATTTACTTTGAGCTACCATTGCTTTGTAATCTAGAATTCTATATTAATAAAATAACAACATAGAATTGATTCTTAATATCACCTGGCTTGTGGTTGTTCCAACAGCTAATAGGACAATTGCCATCCACTGTATATTAGAGAGTTTCCTCTGCAGAAATAGCCTAAAGAATTGAAACAATACAAATATAAGCTAAATCAGTTAACAGCAAGTGACCCTCAATTATGTTCAATGTAAAATTGTAAATCACAGACAAAGGTATAAGATTTACTAATAAATAAAGCATATAGCATAAGACAAAGTGAAATGCAGCCACTTTTTTATAACCCGGAAAAGTAGATGTATGTACCTAAATAATATGCCAGTTGTAACAATCTTCAGATTGCCCATGATCTGATATGTGGACGTGTCCACATAAGTCAGTGTAGCAAATTGAACATTATTATGAATTAGATATATAATTGAAGGAATGGGATACAAGCGCACACTCTTCCATTCTGTAGTCATCCTTGGAAGAGGTGACTTCCGGCACTCTCTCCAAAGAAGTAAACTAGAAACCAACAGCTGTAGTTTAAATGAGTCAAAAGAAAAGATCAAATATATCAGCTATTATTATTTATTAGCATAAAATATTAAAATTTCAATATCAAATATAGTGAGAAAATTAAAGTCGGGAAAATTGACAACTACCAACATGCTAAATAATCAACTAAAGAGAGTTATAGTGTGAGAATTACCTTGAAAACTTCAGCAAGAAATGGAACAGTCGCATAGTCATATTTATACCCTCCATTACTTTGAGAGAGAGTTGTTAAAATCCCCTACACGTAATAAGAAAGATAAATTTCTTCAGCAGATTTTAACAAAGAAGTCAGGAAATCAAAATATATTGTTTTTTCAAAGAAAAAAAGAAAGAAAGAATAATTTCACAACTCCAATTTAATAATATGCTGGTTTACCAGGTCATACAGTCCTAGTTAATGATCAACATTTCGAATTCAAAAAAACTAAAAAAATATACCGGTTACCCTTACACGAGTTGCTTGTTGCTTGAAATGAATCTTACACTTTTACACGGAGTAAACCGATATGACACTGTTTATATACTCACACAAACCAAATGGTTTCTTCTCCTCACACTCACCCATTGAAACTATTGTAATAACCGAGAATATAAAAATTACAAGCCAGAAATTAAACAAGACCAAATTAAACTAATATCATACTCTTATACGATATAGATGTTAGATTGGCATAACATCTTAGAAAATCTGATAAATTTTACGGTTATTTCAAAATCCAAAGTTATATTAAAGCATGAACTCGATAATGAAAGTAGTAAAATAGTTCAATTCACAACTTAATTGCTCAAAAATGTAAAGTCACATTTTCATGTCATAAAAGCTCAATCACCAATTCTTTCAATCAACACAATCAATCAATTCTCACAAACGCTTGTATTAAATTTTCCACATAACATAACATCAATGGTTCACTATAATTCCAATTAATCTAAACAATGTCCAATAAAAAATAAACAAACAAGTAAATAATCATTGAAAGTTGTATCAGATCAAGCAAACGTTTTCAATCAACAAACGTTGTGATTATCCGATTCAAACTCGAAAGCGAAGAAATGTAGCAGAAATTAAAGAGATCTGACACGTGTGTAGAAAAAAAAATACACGTGCAGAGATCGCGAGGAAATGAAAAATGAGTTAGGTAACTTAGAATTCAGTACCTGAGAACTGGTGAGAATGGTGAGAAGAGCCGCGACGAAGTACCACTGCATCGTCTTCGACAGCTCTTTGGTTTTCACTTAGCTTTCTCAGTCAGTCACTAATGGAGTTTTCTTGTTATGCAGCGTAATCAACTGGTGCCTGGTGGGCCGACGGACGGGTCGGTGAGATCAGATTTGTTTGGGCTTTTGGGTAATGACATTGGATTGGACCATGAAGTTGAATCTAAGCCCAATTAGAAATTGGTTAGAGTTGGAATTGTGATATCGAATAGAGTAACGGTATTTACGCTCCTGGAAAATTGTATGTACACCCTTGGAAAATTCCACATATTACAAATATGCCCTTTCTGGAAAAAATATTAATTTAATAAGTTATAAAATAATTAAGAGAGAAAAGGTATATCTATACAAAACCCTCTGTTCTTCATTCAAAGAGAATTTTAGTTTATTTTTTAAAATTAAATTCAATGTTTTCTAATTAATTTTGTACACTAAATATTTTAATTTTGATTAATAAAAATTAATATTATAATCAAAAGATATTATATATATATATTAACTAATTATAATTTTTGTTAAAATGCTCAAAATATTAAATATTACTTTTATCACTTTAAAGATTTTATTTAAGGGTATGTTAGAATTTATGAAAATATGTTTATTTGAGGTGTACAATTTTAAAGGGGTGTAAATATCACCACTCTATTGAATAATATGTTTATATATCAAAAAATTCGAACCCATTGTCTACTCCTTTCGAATTAATTTTCCGTTGGCGAGATGGTTGGTCTAGTGGTAAGCCCCTCACACCTGTACCACGAGGTTACGGATTCGAGTCATTTAACTCCTAAATGATTAAAAATGCAATTAAATGAGCTACCCGACCGGAATTAATAAAACAATAAGGTACTTAAATAAAAAGGTATAATTATTGGAAAAAATGGAATTGATTTTTAAATATCACTTTCAATGATATTTTTAATAGAAACGTTCATTTTCAAGTCAATTTCATTAATTAAATAGCATTTGTTTTTCTAAAATGTAATGAATTGTACAATTGACATTATCAAATACTGGCATGTCTTGCTTGGCACGTACATTGGCTTGATCAGTGTATGAACTTTAAATTTGGTTAATGTGGCGTGCGTTGATTGGTTTAATTAGTGCATGAATTGAACCACTAATCCATTTCTAATGAATCTATTTTTGCTCATCCTTGGGGTGGGTCCCCTCCCCAACACTTGACATGTGTCTAAGGAGGAGGTATTATTTTTTATTTTTTTTCTAAGAGTGATGCTATTGACAATCCACTAAATATATTTCCACACTCCATTTTAGTTTTTTTTTTTTATCTGACAATTTTATCCTAATTGAAATTACTAAAAGGGACAAAAAAAATTCTAAATACACTACAAAACAATTTTGCTAGACTCTTATTTTCAACAAATTTTTTTTGTTTTGCTAGACTCCAACATTACTTCAGTATCTTTAAAGTTTTATTTGATTACGAAGTAATGAGAATGATTTACAAAAAGAAACAAATTTTTTTTTTAATTGTTGATTTTTGTTGACTTTTTGCATAAACAAATAATAAGAAAAAAAATTACAATTTTTTTTTTCTATCTTAATTGTTCTCTCTTAATATATATATATATATATATTTGAAAAATAGTTAAATGAATAAAATAAAATTTGAAGTACCCATGGAGCTCTTTTAAGTGTCAAGTACAGAACAAAAATTTTCCTTCAATATTAGCAAAAAAAAATTAGTTGAAGATTCTGGGTGGTGAGAGAGAGAGAGAGAGAGAGAGAGAGAGAGAGAGAGAGATGGACTTGTGTGTGTGGGTTGGATACAATACACCATTTATGGTATTCAATTAAAAAAAATTGAAACAAAATGATTTTTTTGTTTTTAAAATTTAGGTTTTTATGAGGAAGTGTTAAAAAAAAATATATCAAAAGATAAAAATGATAATTTTGGAACTAGGGATGGGAATTTCCCCCATGGGGCCCCACCCCCATTTGGGGGCAAAATTTGGGGTGGGGGTGGGGGCAAATTTTGCCCCCAAAACCTAAATGGGGGTGGGGGTGGGGGTGGGGGAACCTCCCCCCACCCCATTTCCCCATTCCCCCATTTTCTAAATAGGGGATGGGGTGGGGCCCCAAATCCCTCATTTCTCCATATATTTTTATTTATTTATTTATATATTTTTAATTTTATTTTCTTTAAAAAAAAAACTCTAACTCTATTAATCTATTACTCATATTTTGGATTGATCGAAAGTTTTAAATTTGTTTAAACTTTTATGTGTTATAGTGTAATACACTAACACTATATTATTATAATTATTTATATTAAGTTTGGATTAAATTAAATCAATTATATATTTTTTAGATTGTATATTTTGTTAATTATTGGATTGGATATTGAAACAGGATGAAACAAAAGTTTGGTCCGATCGAATTCCAAATTTCGAATTTCGAATTTCGGATTGAAAAATTTTAGGATTAGAAATGGGGGAAATGGAGGACGGGGACGGGGGTGGGGGTGGGGGTGGGGGCAAGGGAACCTCCCCCCAAACACCCTCATCCCCAGTTCCCCCAAATGGGGTTTGGGGGCGGGGGTGGGGGTTTTAGGAATGGGGGTGGGAATGGGGGTGGGGGGACCCTCCCCCGCCCCATTGGGCCCCCATTTCCATCCCTATTTGAAACAAATGGAGTGTATTTAGAATTTTTAAAAATTTTAGATTTTAGAATGAAGCGTACTTAGAAAATGAGTGTGGAAAGAAAAAAATTGGATTGTAAGGAGAAAATTTCTTTATCTAAACACATAGCAGTTTTTTGACGAAAATACCCCTCCCCTTACATATGTCAAGTGTTGGGGAGGGGGGTAATGCTCACTCCCCTTCAAGGGGGTGAGTAAAAGTAAACTCATTTCTAATCGTGGGGTTCACACGAAAAAATGCTTAAAATGTGCCACACATTTTACGCCACCGAACCTTCGTTATCAAATCTACGTCGATCCGTCGCGAATTCGACGAAATTGATCACGCCAAAGAACTCAGTGTTGTTCGATCTTTCAGGTCCAACTATTGTTAGAGTCAAACGGTGTCGGAGAAGAATCGCCAATAACAAATCCAGACTGAGTGTGAGAAAATGGAAGAAAGAGAATCTGATAGACAGTGAAGATGGAGAGAGAGAAAATGAGGTTGCTAAAAAAAATTAAAGTGACAAGTGTTATTGAATGAGTGGATCCGATGCACACAATCCAACGAATGCACTCAAGTTTTTCTTCACTTTCAGGGCATTTGTTGTCAATTCAAAAATGATTTGTAATGATAAGAACTTGCACTACATTATAATATTATGTTAAGGTTGTCGACATCGGTAGCTTGGCCTTTGGAGGAACATTTGATTAATTGTGATTTCGGATTTGAACAAACTTTTTTTTTTTTTTTTTTTTTTAATGTTAGACCATGAGGTATTTTCACTCCGATCAGCAACCAATCGTTAATGAGTGAGACTAATCTCCGCTTTGATCAGGAGGTCAGTAAAACCTGACCACGAGATGTTTCCAGTGGTATTCGAACTTGAACAGAGTCCAAACCATTCGCCCCACTAGAGTGCAGTGACCAACCGCACCACGAGCTGTTGATTTGAACAAACTTTAATTACAACATTAGAAGACTCGAAAAATGAGATATTGGCGGACCAAATAAGAGAACTTTACCACCAAACGATATTAAGCTGCGGTTGACAGAAGATTAATAGTATAATTTCTCCCATCATTAAATATACTCTATACACATCCTTCTGTGAAGCACGTTAGTGTAAGTGGAGTCTGAAGTGTATGTTTCTTTCCTTTGTAGATCCACACGAAAAAGCTTGAATGGAATTATAGATTCGAATTTAGACTCCATCTGGTTTGAGTTTTATTTCAACTTTTCCTTATCTAATGGCTTCACTTAAACTCCCATGGAAGATCCGCCTCCTCTTCGCCGCCCGAAAATTGATCGTAAACGCCTCTCGCCGCCCAGATGACACCATCAACCGCTGTCTCCTCAACCTCTCCGATCCAAAAACCTCACCCTCCAATACCCCACGAAACGGCGTCGCGACTTTTGACACCGTTATCAACTCCTCTCGCGACCTCTGGTTCCGCTGCTTCACACCCACCACCACCCCAGCCACCGTACACGGCTGTACCTTTCCTATTATTGTATACTTCCACGGAGGTGGGTTTGCTTTCTTTTCGCCAAGTTCGATCACCTTCGATGAGTGGTGCCGCCGGCTTTCAGCAGAACTACACGCTGTCGTCGTCTCCGTCAACTACGGTCTCTCGCCGGAGCACCGGTTTCCGACCCAGTACGAGGATGGTTTCGATGCCTTGAAATTCTTGGATGGAAATTTTGACAAACTTCCGGGCAATGCGAATCCGAAACTGTGTTTTCTAGCCGGAGACAGTGCCGGCGGGAACTTGGCACACCACGTGGCTGTCAAAGCCGGCGAGTACGAATTTTCACAATTGAAACTTATGGGGTTGATAGCGATACAGCCATTTTTCGGCGGAGAAGAGAGGACAGAATCCGAGATCCGAAATATCGGAGCAACGGTTTTGTCTTTGGAGCGTACAGATTGGTATTGGAAGATTTTTTTGCCAAACGGGGCGGATCGAGACCACCCGGCAGCTAATGTCTTCGGACCCAAATCCTCTGTCGATATTTCTCGGGTCAAATATCCGGCAACGTTGATTTTGATGGGTGGGTGGGATATATTGAAGGATTGGCAAAGAAAATACTATGATGGGTTGAAGAAAGCAGGGAAAGAAGTGGATTCGTTGGAGGATCCGAATGCATTTCATGGATCTTATTTGTACAAGGAGCTTCCCATGGCTTCTTTTTTTATTAAGGGCATTCAAGATTTTATGCAAAAGCAATTGAATAAGGACAATTGTTAGTGTCAATGGTGAATATAATAAATAATCACATATTGTATTTATGATTGTGTATTTATATTGTAATTTTTATCCAAAAAAAATAGAGTAATTATTATTTATCTCATGTGACGATATTAGGATGAACCAATGATATATTCTTCAAACATATATTTTTGAGGTTATGAGAACAAATAGTGTTGGAGGTAAAAATGTGCCTCGACATATTTCCCCTGTGGGAGTCATGATTGTTGCATTTTGAATATGCACTTTAGAGTGCTTTTGGCCGCCCACCCACTTAGCTGAAATTAATTGAAGCTCATTTTCCTTTGTTATAATGGGGTATTTATAGAATTTATGAATGTCTTGTGTATACATGTGTTGTTCGTATTATTGTGTTTTATGTATTTCAGGCATGTATATTCTACTAAATGTGGTCACATATTTGGGTCTAACAATAGCTCATCAAGTTCTCAGCTCTGGGTGTCTTTGGTAATAGAGTTGGGACTTAACTAGCTTTATATAATTTAAGATAAATTTGGATCGGTGTTAAATACGGTCGCTTCGATTATTGTAGCCTTATTATAGCCTCAGCATGTTTATTCAAAAGGTTTCCTTTTGGAGATTCCTTTGATTGGCATCATATCTTAGAAAAGCTAACAAATTTTACGGTTATTTCAAAAACCAAAGTTATATTGACTCTGTGTTTGGTATGTGGGAAAGATGGACTTAAACGTAGCCTAAAGCATGAACTCGACAATGAAAGTAGTAAAATAGTTTAATTCACAGCTTATTGCTCAAAAATTTAAAGTTACATTTTCATGTCATAAAAGCTCAATCACCAACTCTTTCAATCAACACAGTCAATCAATTCTCACAAACGCTTGCATTAAATTTTCCACATAACATAACATCAATGGTTCACTATAATTCCAATTAATCTGAACAATGTCCAATATAAAAAAAAACCTGCAAAAAACAAACAAATAAATAATCATTAAAAGTTGTATCAGATCAAGCAAATGTTGTGATTTATCCGATTCAAACTCGAAAGCGAAGAAATGTAGCAAAAATTAAAGAGATCGCGAGGAAATGAAAAAATAAGTTCGATAGGTTAGAATTCAGTACCTGAGAACTGGTGAGAATGGTGAGAAGAGCCGCGACGAAGTACCACTGCATCGTCTTCGACAGCTCTTTGGTTTTCACTTAGCTTTCTCAGTCAGTCACTAATGGAGTTCTCTTGTTATGCAGCGTAATCAGCTGGTGCCTGGTGGGCCGACAAACGGGTCGATGAGATCAGATTTGGGCCGGATAAATTTGGGCTTTTGGGTAATGGCATTGGATTGGACCATGAAGTTGAATCTAAGCCCAATTAGAAATTGGTTTGAGTTTGAATTGTGATACTGAATAATGCTTATATATCACCAATCATGTGTTGGTGTGAGTGGTTCGGCGCTCTCATCCCTTAAGCAAGGTCGTGAGTTCAACTCCCCTTGTGAACGGAGCTACACATATTGGGAGCACTTTACCCCTTAGTGGGCCGACCCGGTGCGAGTTCGGATTAGTCGGGGTGTGGTCTGGGCTGATTGCACCGTATGGTGGATCCGCCCCACCCGAAAACCGGATGGTGTAAACCAAAAAAAAAATAAAAAATGCTTATATATCAAATAATTCAAACTAGACCCAACACGGTTCTGGTTTGAACCGTCGAACCGGACCGGAATCGGAAAAACCAAAACCAAAACCAGAACCGGTTCCACATTTCTTAGAACCATTCGGTTCGAACCAGCGGTTCCTATAATATATATATTTTTAATCCTAAACTAAACCTAAAGGCTAAACCTAAATCCTTCTTCAATTCTTTTTCTTACTCAGCTGTCAGCCCGTCACTCGTCAGGTCAGATTCTTCTTCTTTTTCTTCTTCTTCGATCTCTTCTTCTTCGATCCAACCCAAATGCCTTCGATTCTTCTTCTGTAGCATATCTTTAGTTCTTCCCTTCGATCTCCTCTTGGTCTGAGTTATTTTTATTTTTTTATTTTTTTTTTATTTTTTAAAGGTTTAGAACCGGCGGTTCTATCAGAACCAGAACCGGAATCGGAATCGGAACCGCCTAAGACCGGTTCCAGTTCCATAGACGGTTCCGATTCTGGTTCCACCTAACCACGAAACCGAATTGGAATCATGTCAGGTCTAATTCAAAGCCATGATCTACTTGTTTCGAATGAATTTTCCATTGACTAGAAGAGGTTGGTCCGGAGGTAAACCCCTCACACCTGCAACACGACACGAGGTTACGAGTTCGAGTCCTCTCACTCTTCACAAAACCCCGAATTTACGTAATTGCGTAATACTTCAAAAAAAAAAAAAAAAAACCGAATTTTCTTTCAATGTTAAATTTTAAAAAATATATATATACACATAAGAAAATATTAATTATAAAGATCGTAAATTAATTAAAAATATATAATTATATATATTCGATACAGTTTCAACATTATATTTTTAAAAGAAAATTAAAAAAATTCTTCGATTTTTGTGAATATTTATATCATAATTCAAGGGGTTTTAAATAGCATTACATGACATTTGTATATTACAAATTTAGCAAACTTGTTGACGTTTCATGGTAGTATGATCCATGCCACGATGATTATTTAATGTGATGAGGTTTAAAAATGCAATTAAATGAGCTAGCCGACCGGAATAAATAAAAACAACAAGGTACATTTGTCAGTACTTAAATAAAAAGGTATAATTATTGGAAAAAATGGAATTGATTTTTAAATATCACTTTCAATGATATTTTTAATAGAAACGTTCATTTTCAAGTCAATTTCATTAATTAAATAGCATTTTTTTTCTTTTCTAAAATGTAACGAATTGTACATTTGTACAATTGACATTATCAAATACTCAAATAGTGGCATGTCTTGCGTGTCGACGTGGTACGTTGTCTTGATTAGTGTTTGAACTTTAAATTTTGTTGATGTGGCACGCATTGATTGGTTTAATTAGTGCATGAATTGAACCACTAATCCACTTCTAATCGTGGGGTTCACGCCAAAAAAATGCTTAAATTGTGCCACACATGGCGCTTGATGGAAAACAGGCCGGCTAGATGTTTTCAAGTTTCAATCAAATAACTAAAAACGAAAAAAATTATAGGAAAAATCCAGGTCAAGGAATATAATATATAATTATTATTTTTGGTCCATTATAATGAAAACTTTAATATCCAATTCACGAAAATCAATTAACATGATATAATAATATCAATGTTAAATTAAGGGTTAAAGACTCTTCATCATTTTTTATTTCTTTTAAAGCCGAGTCTAAACAAAGACTTGGTAAAATCAGACTCTACAATGATAAATGTAGAAACGACTTATGGGATAAATCCACTTACTTTTTAGAAAAAAATGAAATCTATTAATTATATATATATATGAAGTTAAAAAGATAAAAATCGATCATCTTTATACTAAAATCGTACATTTCATGTATGGTAACAAAATTAGAATCCATGGATATGATATATTAGCTAATAATCCTAATATATTTTTTTAAATCAATATGTATATATGAATTATGAAATATGATTAATTTGAGTATAAAAGTAATTACATTATATCTACAACTACAACCGGGGTTATCATATAATATTAAAATCTACTTAATTTAATATCTAACGTAATTGTCCTTTCGAATAAAATGAAACTGGTTCAGTAGTTAGCCTCATACATAAAGTCGTGATTTCAAGTCAAGTTATTTCTCTTAATCCCATTGTTCTATTCGGCAAAAATGAGAATTGAATCCTGTCACACAGGGTAATTAGTATCCAATCACTTTGCTAAAAGCCGATTTTATATTATTAGGATGTTGGTAATACAGCAAAATTAGTTGTCATTATCATAGGTCAAATCAAATCGAATTTATATATTCCAAATAAAATAAAAAATAAAAAACGTGGAAACGTCAACACGTGAGAATTAAACGACATCGTTTTAAGAAACAAATATATTAATTTTTTTCAAAATTAATACAAAATTGAAGACGAAACTCGCGGGAAGAGCTCTGTCACGATTCCAACGAACCCGGACTTGTTCAACGGCCACGTCTCCATTTTTTTTTATTTACAAATAAAACAAGCTGACAAGAAAAAGACCAACCGCTGTTTTTTTTTTTTTTTTTTTTTCCTGAAAATATTATAGAAAAAACAACGCACATCATAGAAGGGCGTTACAAGACATAACAAAAATAAATAATTCAACAGGTGACTTTGCAATTTCCGTTTGTTTTCAAAAAATTTGATCATTCGTTTGTCAAAGTTCCTATTTTTTTTTCTTCTGACAATTCCAAGACACTAGAAAAAAAATTATTCAGATATACCACTCACAGCTTAGTTTGTTTTCTGGACTCTCGTTGACATGATTTGAATTTGAATTTTCATTTGAAAGGTTAGTGAATTTTCCTTTTCTTTTCTTTTTTGTTCTGGTTTTGTTGGTTGGTTATTTTGCTTTGTTTTTATTTTTAGCGGTTTTGAATACCAAATAGAGGATATGGGTTGTTGTTGTTATTCATGCATCAGATTTGATAAAAAAAAAAAAAAAACATCTGGTTTTCTTGGGTTTAGAAGATTTAATATTTGAATGGGTCAACGAAGAAGATTTTTCACTCCAGGTTTTGTTTTGTTTTTTCACAATATGTTCTTGATGAATTATATGCATTTCATGAGGTTGTGGTGTGATATCCTGATTTTTGTAAATGTGCGTGCATTATAGCTTTTATTTTTTTGACTTAAACCTGAACAATATCGCTTAACTGAATGAGCACTTTTATTTTTAAGATATTGATATAATTTTCTTGCAGGTCCAGGATTATTTTTTTTGGGTTCCCGTAGAGTTTGTGATTGTATTTTGACTGGGTTGTCTGAAAATTCCTGGTGTGTGTGTGTGTTTTTGGGAGCGATACACACATACCGGGAATTAAGCAGACTTTCCAGGGCAAGAAAATGGAGCAATTCAGGCAGGTCGGCGAGGTTCTGGGAAGTCTGAAGGCATTAATGGTTTTGAAAGATGACATACAAATCAACCAGAGGCAGTGTTGTTTGCTTCTTGACATGTTCACTATGGCATTCATAGTAATTTCTGAAGAGATCAGGCTTTACTTGAAAGCAGAAGAGAGGAACACCAAATGGAAAGCTCTCGAGCAGCCATTGAAAGAGCTTCAAAGGGTGTTCAAGGAAGGAGAAATATATGTCAAGCAATGTTTGGATAATAGAGATTGGTGGTCTAAAGCTATCAATTTCCATCACAACAAAGATTGTGTTGAGTATCATATCCATAACTTGCTTTGTTGCTTCCCGGGCGTGGTTGAGGCTATTGAGAGTGCTGGTGAGATTTCGGGGCTTGATCCGGATGAGATGCAAAGGAGGAGAGTAGCACTTGCTAGGAAGTATGACAAGGAATGGAATGATCCGAAACTTTTCCAATTGAGATTTGGGAAAGAGTATTTGGTGCAGCGAGAAATCTGTAGCCGGTTTGAGAGTGCTTGGAAGGAAGATAGATGGCTTCTTGTTGAAGCACTCACGGAGAAGAAAAGACTTGGTTCCGTGGTTTTAACCAAGAACGAACAGCGCCTCGTGGACATGCTGCTCAAGAAGCTAAATGGGTCGGAGCCTGGTAGCGAAAAGCAGCTCTTCCCGACTTCAATTTTGTTGAGAGGAAAGGACTACCAAGTTAGGAGAAGATTAGGTGGAGGGAGCGAGTACAAGGAGATTCAATGGTTGGGGGATAGCTTCGCTGTGAGGCATTTCTTCGGAGAGATTGAATCTTTGAACACCGAGATTTCGACTCTCCTCTCACTCTCTCACCCAAACATATTGCAGTACCATTGCGGTTTCTTCGATGAGGAGAAGAAAGAGTTTTACCTTGTGATGGAATTGATGAGCAAAGATCTGTCTGTGTACATAAAGGAGAATTGTGGCTCAAGGAGGAGGCTTTTGTTCTCTATTCCTGTTGTGGTTGATCTCATGCTTCAAATTGCAAGAGGAATGGAGTTTCTACATTCAAGAAAGATCTATCATGGAGACTTGAACCCTTCAAATATTTTCCTGAAAGCAAGGTCTTCTGCTGAAAGTTATTTCCATGTAAAAGTTTCAGGATTCGGTTTAACTGACGTTAGAAGCCGTGCGTCTAGAAAGGCACAATCACTACCACCACCACCAAGCCAAAATGGCAACTCAACAGCAACATCAACATCACCAACACTACAAATCCAAAACATGCCCCATTTTATATGGCATGCACCGGAAGTTCTGGCCGATCAAGAGCAACAAAGCTCTATGTTCAAGCACACGGAGAAGGCAGATGTTTACAGCTTTGGGATGCTTTGCTTCGAACTTTTAACAGGGAAAGTACCGTTCGAAGACAGTCATCTTCAGGGAGACACAATGGCTAGAAACATCAGAGCTGGAGGGAGGCCTCTCTTCCCATCAAGTTCTCCAAAATACCTTGTAAACTTGACTAAAAGATGTTGGCACACAAACCCATCTCAGCGTCCAAGTTTCTCATCCATCTGCCGGATTTTACGTTACATCAAGAAGTTCCTTGTAATGAATCCTGAGATTGTCGAGTCCTTTCAATCTCCACTTGCAGACTATTATGACATCGAGGCGGGTTTTGTCAAGAAATTTGTGGGAGAGGGGAATTCTGATGTGCCCTCTGTGTCCCAAATTCCATTTCAGATGTTTGCATATAGAATAGCAGAGAAAGATAAGGCTATTATGGGCAATAAAGACAAGCAATGGGACTTATCTAGTGATGCATCATCGTTAGATTTGATTGCACCAGCAGCCAATAATGATTCAAGATCAGTTTGTTCTGATGTCAAGTCTGTTTGTTTTGATCTTAGATCAGTTTATTCTGAGGTTCCGGGCAAGAGAATATCGAATTTCGATATGAGGTCGGTTTGCTCTGAAGCTCCCAACAAGAATCTGATACGTTCCATTACAAGGCCACTTCTTCATTCCAAGGTTCCAGAGAAGAATTCTGATACGAAATCAGAACAGAATGTGACTCCGGAGAAGAGAATTCCCAGTTCTGATACGAGGTCAGTTTGTTCCAGGAATCCGGACAAGAAAACCGTTGTGATAAAGAAAACTACCGATGTCAAGGTCGGAAAGGACTCAGGTTTGTTTTCCCTTTAAAATCTTTGCAATTTTATACACCAAACATCTGATGTATCTTAGACTGAATACTGATTAATTGAAGCATATGATTGGTCCCAGGTGCAACAGAAGCACGATCCGCAAAAACAGCACCGAAGACAAGGCCTGCAAGATCATCAGCGACAGCACAATCACCCTCTGGGCGCTCATCGGGGCCACCAGAGAGCTTGCGTAAATGGAGTTCGAAAATGAGACAGAACAGTCTCTCACCATCAGCTATGAGTCCTGGAAGCCCAAGCAGAAGAAAATTTTCTTCTAGTGTCTCAGGTTCTAAGCTTCCTGGAAGTCCGAGCAGACAAAAAGTTCCTGCTAATCTCTCAGGTTCTGAGAGTCCTGGAAGCCCAAGAAGAAAATTTCCTGTCAATCAATCAGGTTCTGAAAGTCCTGGAAGCCCAAGTAGACGAAAAGCGCCTAATAACATATCAGGTTTAGAGTGTCCTGGAAGTCCGAGCAGACGAAAACTGCCTATTAATAAACCAGGTTTTGAGTGTCCTGGAAGCCCGAGCAGACTAAGAGCTTCTGTTAATGTCTCAGGTTCAGAGAGTCCTGAAAGCCCAAGCAGACTAAAAACGGCTATTAGCCTCCCAAGTTCTTATGCTGAGAGTCCTGGAAGTCCAAGCAGACTAAAAATGGCTGTTAGTCTCTCAAGTTCCAATTTAGTCAGACAAAATGATGTTCCCGGTTCTGAAATAGCATAGTTTTATTTACTTTGGTTGATCAGAAATGGCCTTTTGTTCTCCACCAATTCTTCCTAGATTTGACCTGAAAGGTATAACTTGTCTATGGGTCTATACCAGCATTTTTTTTTCAAGGGATGTCGTGACAAGCTTATGGGTACCGATATCAAAAATACCATCGAAACATCAAAAAGTAGACAATATTTTCACAATTTCAGAACCCCATTTATCCTTTCGATACTGATATTTACTTCATTCAATTTTTTTTCTTCAGAAATGTTACACATCCCACCTAAAATCCCACATTTTTCATCCCACTACATGTATCCACTCACAATTTAACACCTCACATGTCACATGTAGTGGGATGAAAAATGTGCGATTTTAGGTGAGATGTTTAACATTATTGTTTTTTTCTACTGTCTAGAAGTCTCTTATGTTGTAGATTACAGTTTTTTGTTTCCTCAAATAGTGAATTTTACCTTTTTGTGGTTTCCATATGATTCACTCTCCATAAAGAATTGCCCATATTTTCTTTTCTATTATATATATATATATATATATATTGGACTACTTATAAGATTGTTAATTGATCATCTGAGACTCATTCAAAAAATCTGGAAAAGAATTGAACATTGTACAGAACATTTCGTATGATCTACTGATCTTTCAAACAAAATTATCATTTACATAAAAATTTACAACTCAACTTTGTAGTTACAACTTGAATACTCAAGATACAACCCATCTGGGAATATCTTGTGATCGTGGGAGGAGTCAACTCTTCCCTGCAGTGTCTTCTGCAAATGCAGCCCGAACACAAATATTTGTCCGTCCTGGAAAGTACTCAAGACTGCATGTAGATCTACATTTGTGATGAAGATACCCTATGCTTGTTCAAGATTTCATATTAATCTTGATCGTTTCCTTTCATACTCCGAAGCACTGTGTCAAGCCTCTTTGTATCAACACCTATATTATGATGTTCCCGGGTTTAAGACAGTAATGTTTGGCGCCCAGTATTTCATTTTTTCCTCTCCCTAGTTCGGAGATCGAAAATCATGGTCTAGAAGTCACTTATCCTGCCTATTCTTCAGTCACAATACAGCAGAGCTAAAATTCTGAATGCAGCAAAATGAGCCGTTCAGCTTGCTCAAGCCTTCCTTCTCACCCAAATAGCTATAACCGAAGATATCTCCAGATTCTGGGAGTTTCTATGTTCAAACTTCCAAATTTTAGCTAGAGAATGGGCTACCAGAGAAAAAACTACTTGAGAGCTTACGCTGAGAGAAGACAGAAGACTGGAATACATTGTCCATCTCAGAGACTGAAAACTACTTATTAAACCATCTGCAACACTTTTATACAGCCACTTGAATTGGCAGCAATGACCATGTCTGATTTCCTTCTCCAGCACACACTTGAAACAAAAAGCCCATTGTCATCATCAGTTTCTTTACCGGTAATAGAATCAATGGATCCAAACTTGTGGGAAGTGATTGGCATCGGCAGAGATCTATGGTAAGCATAAACCTGAGACAAGACAAACGTGACTCCAAATGCTCAGAGATGTTGATTATATTTAGGCAAAATGTAGATAACGAACTCATTAATAGCGAAAAAAAAAACCCTAAAACTTGAAAAGACAATTGATTTACACTTTATATTGCAACAAACCAGAATGAAAAGGAGGATTTTAAGTTCTACCTCATTTGTTTCTGAACCACATGCTATATAACCGTCAGTAGTAGACAAACCCACAAAATTCTGGAGAGCAAGAGCAAAAATTCAGTCAGATTCTTAAGATGCAGCAAAAGAAAGACATATTCAAGTATCCGGATGCCAACCTTCTCATTAGTATGCCCGCTAAAGGTTAAGCTGCAAGCACTGGTGGATGGCCCCCCATAGTTGGTTTTCTTGAGATCCCAAAGCTTCAAAGTATTGTCAGTGGATGTCGTGACAAGAGTTTCGGAGTCTAGGAATTTCACGTAGCTCACAGCTTTGTCATGGCCAGATAATACACACCAGGGAGCCCTGGTATTCCGAAGATCATAGCAGTAGGTCCTGTAATCTGCAGAACCAAAGGCTAGCAGATGACTGGAGTGAGCAGAGAACTGAACACAGCAGACATTTGCAATGTTTCTGATGGTGCCTAAACAGTTTCTCTGAGGAAAAATAGAAACGGAAAAAGATTAAACTTTTGACACAAAAAAAGCTAAAACAATCAAGAATCATTAGGCAGTAGCAAGATCTAAAAGCCTAGACTTATAAAGTGCCTAAGAGAAAAGAATAGGGAATTATCTTGCAAGAAATAGTTATGAGATTATGCTAAATTTTGACCATTGTACTGGCTGCACATGTGAAGTGACCCTGCCAAATGCAGTCACTAGATGTCCTTCATAAATATAGCTAATATGTAAAGTTTAACTTAAATTGATGTTTGTTAACAAGCAGATCTTCTGTTTTTCTACCAGTTAATGAATAATATACTTCTTGACTTTCTAATAAATTCTTTACAAATTACAATCACTAGATTTAAAGATGAAAATGACAAAAGAAAACAAATTAATCTTCCAAGTTTGGATATACAAGACAAACTTTTCACTTACGGCATCCATAGGATTATAGAAAGAAAACTTGCCTCATTAATGCTCCACAGCTTAACAGAACAATCATCACTGCCACTGGCTAACTTTGTTGGATGTACTCGAGAGAAGTCAACAGACCAAGCCCTCTTTTCATGTTCAATGTAATGCGAAACCACTTGACCAGTACTTGCATCCCATAACTGGAATTCATCCAAACAAATAACGTCATGAAAATTGCAGGGAATTTTGAATAACATTAAAGCACTATTCACAAGATAAAAATCATGAAGGATGAAGTTAAAATAGAGCAGTGTAATACATGTGCATGTACACAAACCTCATAATAACTTGAAACAAAGTATCCATAGTAACTTAAAACAAAGTATTCAGTAATGAAAACCATATAATTCCAAGGCCAAATATCTAAAGGCAGATGAAGATGGACAATGGTCAACCAATTTACTATCCAGCAAGAAAACAGTAATTAAATTTTGTTGATGAACCTCTGAAGTCTTAACACAGTTTAATAATTGTAGTACTATAGTTTAGTTGTTATCAATTTAAACAATTAGAGACAAGTATATTGAAAGGTCATACATGTGATGCCTACGGCACAGTAAAATTTTGGTTGATTTCAGAACTATTAAAAAAAATATATTAATCTGAAAATTCAGCCTACTTTCCTCACTTGACAGAGACGTGTAAGTACATCAGAAGAACTATATATATTTGAACTTTTGCAGTAACAAAATCATATAAAAATGATTAAAAAAAAAACAATGTCCAATCAAAATCCATTACTCCTACGCACTCAGAATCTAATGTGAAAAGCTTTGCATGTATCCCACGATAATAAAATTTTGCCCCACTTTGGAGTGGCCCATGCCATTGATATTCAGAAACGAGTAATTCTTCTGAAATAAAACTTTCTAGTTTACAAGATTTACAAACCTTAACCACACCATCATAGTCAGCTGAAGCCAGATAGTTCTTAATATAGTTGTTCCAGCAGATGCAGCTAAGCTTTGATCTGTTTGACATCTCTACTGCTGGATAATGGATATCGACAGAGTCATTGAAGAGTGCATTAAACTCAAATATCTTTATCTTCTTTGATACCCCAGCAGCAGCAAAATGGTCCTCATCCCGGTCAAAACTAAGAGAGCATATTACATTTGCAGAGTTATTGAAATCGCCAGTTCTCAGCATACCACGTACTTCAAATTTACTATATCGGGCATACTTGCACAGTCCATCAAAGAAAGCTCCTAAAGGATCAGTGGGATTCTGCAATTCATCATCATTTTGTGCTGAACACCAATTCTCACGATTTCTCAGGAGATCCTTATCTAGGCGTGTCGTAGCATCATTGTCAGAGAGCTGGATTATAGATCTCATGGAGAAGTAAGCCCTTTCAAGCTGACCCATATTCCTCATCAACTTCATTTCAATAGCATCAGAAATCAGAGGCAAATGTCCCTCTGAACTTGAAGGCTGGTTATTAAGGTACTTGTTTTCCCTTGCATTGATGGAGTTATTGCGCAGGCAAGATTGAAGCAAGGGATATCTTGAACGATGCCTTCTCTCAACCTCTTCAATATCTGCTTCTAACAACCTAACGTCTTCCAACAACTTGGAGGCATGGTTTTTCTTTTGCTCTTCCAATGAACTAAGGAAATGCAATAATAATTCTGATTCAGCATCTTCTTGGTCAATGGACGATGACAGTTCTTCAGCACACACCTCCTGCAATCCATGAATTACTTCAGATTGTAGGATTTCCCTGTACGCACCAACAATCATATCTTTAGAAGCTTAGACAAAAATTAATTGGGATCTAAAATAAAAGGAACTTGCCCAAAATTTATTGTATAAATTAGCAAATTTACATTTCATAAATAATTTAGCAATGCATCAAATATCTAGCTATCAACAAGAAGGGCACATTAGTTCATAAGAGTGCAGGGTCACCTGGTCGTTGGGCGTGATAGGGTTTCAGGATGAAGTAGCCACAGACAAAATCCAGCTTCCTTGGGATTTTCTGATAGAAAATTTGGAGGAAGAATCCTCTGATGGAGATCAGACATTGCAGCGGCATGCCTTCTTTCAGAATCAAAACAACCGAGTAACTGAAAGGAGCGACTCAAATTAATCACTTAAAGAGCAAACATTGTTAGCTCAATTCCTTCAACGAGAACCCAAAAATAGACAAAATGTAATAATCATTACAAAAAGCAGCACATATGTCTAATGAATCAGGGAGAGGAACACTTAAGAAATGCTTAGAGGTACTAATCTCAGTGACCATTACAGAAGTCACAGTAGCCTTTTCAGTAGCTGCAAGTTCTGTTAGGGATATAAAAGCTTTAATAAAATCACGTTTGGAATTTTTCCTTTTGGAAGTACACTGATTTTGTGGACAAATTAATGTTGTTGTGACGTGTGTAAGAGACAACCAAAAGTACATGAAATATGTTTCTGAAAAAGATAAACTACTAAAGATGGCATCAATTAAATATAAAGATAAATAAACAAAAGATGACTGGGTCATAAGCAACAAATATGACTGCATACATTTTCAGGAGGTCAGATTCAAGAAGAAGGCTACAGAGGAAGGGGAGGTCAAAATGGGTCAATGGAGCACCAACGAAGAGAAAAATGTTTAAATAGAACTTACATGACACTATAAGGACAAAAATAAGTGTTTTGTATTGCTTCTTCTCAAGTAACAGGTCAACCTATTTCAAGACAAAAATTACTTTTCCAAATTAATCATGAGATAAAAAAAAACATGGATATTCAATAATTATCAGACATGAATGCTACAAAAAAACCGGCCTTAACCGCAGACCATCCCATGTAGATGGATTGTAAACTTTCATTAAGTTATAAAGAGTACCCAGATTGCAGCAATGGCTCAAATCACCAGACTGGCCTACTATATAAGTAATTAACATATGAATGTTCAGACATAAGTTCCAGACACAAACTTCAATCTCAGCCTACTAAAATAGTAAAATTAAGGTTTACATATGCTATTTAATTCTTTCCTATACAGCATGCCAAAAGGGAAAAAAAATTATTCTATGTATATTGAACAGTTAAACAAAATCATGTCTCTTCCTTGAAATAGTTAATGATTGGGACAAAGCTCCAATAATCATGATGATTAGGCATTATGCTTTAAAGAACAACAAGTATACAGAGAATAATTTTCTGCAGCTAGTATAAATGCAACAAGTTTGCATTTATATTATTAGTTGCAGTGACTGTGTTTAACATGCCCTAATTAATTAAAGAGAGTATGTGATATGCAAGCTCTGCTGAAATTTTCATTTGACAAATGCGAAAATAGAATTATCTTCTTACCTCAAAAAGAAGAACACCAAGACTATAGATATTTGAAGACATAGTGCTAGTTCCCTCACTGAGTTCCTCAGGACTTGCATACCACTTCTCTTCAAACTGCTCAAATATAGAAGTCGACTGCTGTTGAGTTTTATGAGGCAGAAGAAAGCTGCCAGACTTGTTCTGAGTCCCATATCCCTTACTAGAGTGATTTTCATCAGTATTGTTAAGAGAATATTGTGCACCAGCTATATTAATGTCACTCGCATTCACCATTCCAATGTTGATACCAGACCTTAAAGGAAGCAAGGGCCACTGTCTGACAAAACTAATGCTCTTGTTGAACTTTTGTTTCTTCGCAGATATATCTCCCAGGGGAAACACTTCCTGTTCTGCTGGCCTTCTCCTTATCAATATATCTTCTGAATGAGGAATATCTTGATTGGTAACACATTCTAACATTTCTTTCTGGTTCGTTGATCCCAGGTACTTAACCTGATTTGATTGCAACAACTTGAAAGAAGATGGTCGCAAATCAAGCAAGGTAACTCCTTGAGTGTGAGAACAATCCACAATATCTACTATTTGTCTAAATATATACAAAGACTCACTTTTGTTCACTTTATGACTCCTACCTTTCAGCCATTCTCTCAAACTCACTCCATGATCAGAGCTACCAGGCCTGAGGTCACCAAACCTATGGGAAGAAGCTACACCAATTTTGACACCTGAACTTAGTGAAGCATTTGAAGACATTGTAGTACCACCAGCAGCTTTTGGTGGAACATTAGAAGGCGCAATAATGGCACCTGCAGCCTTTGGTGAAGCATTAGAAGACACTGTAGTACCAACTGCTATCTTTGTATCACTCAGATCTCTAAGCTCTTTTAACGTGTCATGTGGTGGGCCTCGACATACAATCCCCTTGCCCTTCAGTGTATTTTTCACAAAGAACTCAGAAAATCCAGACTTGGAAATAATCTTCGTTCGAATACTTCCATGAGACAAAATATTGCCTGAAACCCCACTATTTTCAGCATTTGCCGATCGTTCTATGACTACATTTTGGTCATCATTCAGTCGTTTTTGAGTCAACTCAGGGAAAGATGTGTGTCCCACGCTCTCTAATCCACCCAACATTGTTGGACCATTGTCCCTATCGTCACGTGAACTCCCACTTCCAGATCCACTCCCAAGATTATAAAGATGTTGCCACCTGTTAAGCCTGGGCTGCATCTTTCCTCTATTGTTTGATGTACCAACAATCGCTAAGTTTGAACTGTCATATTGTCGCACAGTTAACTCTTCAACCATGACACCCGCTTCATCCACATTATGAGGGCTGGTACAGGGTTGTTCTAATTCATCCACAGGGTCTACAATCCTATTTATATTCTTACCTTCTAGCATATCAGCAAGTATCTGAAATGAGCTATCGGGAGAATGGCTTTCTGGTATGGCCATTTCTCGGTGGGATTCCACCATGTTGCAGCCTTCAGGTTTCAGTGAATAATCACTCTCTTTGTTCTGGAGGTGAGCACCCTCGGTCATATCAATTGATGCCACTTCATCACCCAGTTCTTCATCCATATCATCCACACAAACTTCTAAACTTACATATTTTGACTTTTGCTGTAAAACAAATTTGTTTCAGTCAGAACCACAATAATGATTAACATCGCATCACAAGTATACATTATTCATAGAAAAAGCAAAAACAAAAACAAAAACATGTATAAATGTTACAAAAATAATATCAATTCCATTCCATTTAATCCAAAAAGAACAAATGAACGAATCCAACAAAATATCAAACACAATCAACAATAAGTTCTTCTACATACATATAATCAAAATCATCAAATTCTAAAACCCACCCACAATAACAAAAAACAAAAGCTCGAAACTGTCGAGAGAACAAAAGCTCCTACCTTAATAGTTGTCAAAGAACCCAAAATGCCGTGTTTGGCAGCCTAGAAAACGCAAAAAAAAATACTACAAAACTAAAAAAAAAAAAAAAAACTTGAAGTAAAACCCAAAACCCTCCACTCCAAACGAATTCATCTAAAGCTGCAACAACAACCTATTCACTCCATTCAATTGAACCCAAAAAAAAAAAAAAACCATTCGCTTTATCTCTTTCATTTTCTAGAGAACCAAACAGAAAAGGTAAAATTTAAGAAAATTAAATGCCGAAATCAACAAAATTAAAATACGAAAAAAAAAAAACGTAACGTACCAAGTTTTTAAGCCGGAACCAAAGCAGGTGCACTTGAATGGCGTTCTATGAAGTGCAAATGACAGGGGCAAAACTGTAAAAAAAGCTTCATCAGCCAATTAAAAAAGAAAGAAGGAATTAAAAAAAAGCCCTAGAAAAAGAAAACCATTGAATTAGAAAGTTAAAAACAGAATGATAGATATAGAACTAGAACTTGCCAGAAATGGAAAAAATAAAATAAAATCTTTGCCTGAAAAAACTCTGTGTGTATATATATGTGTGTGTTTGAAATTTATGTTTCGATGATTATGTTTTTATTTTTCTTTTTCAAGTTCAGATTTTTTTGGTGTTTTGTCGGGGTTTTTTTTTTTTTTTTTTCTTTTTTTCTTTTTTTGTTGTTGTGTGAATTTAAATACCTTTTGGTTTCTACTTAACCAGATCTAGAAAGCTCCAAAATTTGGAAAAAGAGCAGCCAGTAATTTTTTTACCACATTTATTCATTATTATTTTCCTATCGATAATTGTGTGTACATCGGTATATAGATTTTCTATTATCAGTCCGTTCTGATAATAAATATATAAGGACGAAAAATATGAATTACTAAATTTACATACTTTGATTCAAAATGTATATACTTATCAAAACTTCTTTATAATCTATGGTCCACATTCTTCGTCTTTATATATTTACAAACTGTCAATAGAAAAATTACATCAATATATATATTATTCGGTGTATTTACTAAAATGCCATGCATTTTCTTACCTGTTACTGTTTAATTTGCACTTTGCACAGTTTAATATGATAGTGACTTGTGGTATTATGGCCAAGTGACTATTAAACTTGGGGTATTGTCAAGTGTTACATTAGAACTGATTTGAGTATGCTTTGTATTATAAAAGAAAATCTTCTTATGTGCGGCTTTAATACACATTTTTACTATATCGATATAAAAACTACTGATACATTTTTTTTTTTTAATCATGTTTTGTTTTATATAATTAATCATTAAATCTCTATCTAAATGACTAAATCAAATAAGAAAATAGGTAAAACTATTAATATTTAATTAGTAATTTATTTTTTTTGCTGATTTTAATCTGTAAATTTAGTTTTCAATAAATTTAAAGAAAATAATTAAAATGAAAAATTATTCATAATTATTGACTCGTTTTAGCGTGATTGTCACTTCCAAACCACCATGACCGTCTATGTCGGGTTGATTCTATTAAAAACGGCAAAAGTGGAAGTTTCGTCTTTATGCCTTTTGCGATGGGAATTCTTTTTTTTTTTTTTTTTGAGTAAAAATCAAACAGAAAAAAAAAAAGAAAAAGAAAAATGAAAATGTTAGCGATGACCATGAGGAGGAGATCGACGGTCCATGTCGGTTCAATGAATGGTGCAACAGTAGCACGCGCAAAGCAGCAGATGATCCACGGTCACATCACGTGACATTCATGGGACCAGGCCAGACCACCGTTTGGTTCATTTCCTGCCACGTCACTACACGGTCACTTGGGCCTGACAAGCCCACGCTCCATTGGCACACCCAAGAAGAAAAATAAAAAAAAGACAACACAGTTACACATGTCCACTGTCTAGCACCAGTTGGTTTCTACTTTCTAGTCATTTCTAGAGGATACTTTTGCTGACCCCTTTAAAGGAGGTAACCATTAACCCCTCTTAAATAACTGATATGTGTCATAGAGGTTTAAATTTTTAGACAATTTTACTCTTCTATGAACACATGTCATATGTATGAGAGGGGAGTAATGCTTACCTCTTAAAAGGGGTGAGCAAAAATGGACTCTCATTTCTATGTAAACAGCTTCGATTCACTTTTTTTTATTTATTATTATAATTACAATAATACTAAATATCCCAACTAAAATTCCACATTTTTCATCCCATTACATGTTGCATGCGAGGTGTCAAATTATGAGTGAATACGCATTAATGTTGCATTTATCTTATCTACCACATGTATCCACTCACCATTTGACACTTCACATACCATATGTAATGGGATGAAAGAGATAAAATTTTAAGTGGAATGTTTTTTTTTTTTTTGTTGATTACAACGGAAGGTAGAGCGAACAAATGAAATCTAAACAAGGATATCCATAAGAACAACTCTCTTAACACAAGGAGGAAAATCCTCCATCAGTGGAATGTATTAATGGCTGCTTATCTTTCATGTAAAAGAAAATACCATCCCCACTAAAATTATAATAAAATATTAAATAATGAAAAAGAAAGTATGGAAGTCCTAGTGACAGAAAGCTATAACAACCCCGTCCAATCTAATCTAATTTAATGGTAAATACGTTTATTCATTCTTAAACTATTTCAGATTTGAACTATATATAAGTAATACTAGATGTTTCATTTTTTTAATCCTAAATTCTGTACTAAATTATGTGGCACGTGAAGTATCAACATCTTATAAATCATAAGATTATATGGTGATTAATATGATGTAGACACCTCACGTGCCACATCATTTGAAATAAGATTTGGAAAAAAAAATTGAGATGTATCGCATTACTCATATATATATATAATTCTCTAATCAAGATCAAACTTTAAATTTTTCTTCGGGACCTAGGAATTATCACATGTAATAATCCAAATAATTTGATGTTAATAGATTAACACGTGTAAATCTTTAGATCATGAAAAAAAAAATCAGGTCTCGGCTAGAGAAGGACCCATACATATATAACAGAAATTTAAAAAAGATTAACATAAAAGAAATTATTCCTGTGGTTAATATGGGGTATCTCGCCAATAAGTTACCAAAGTCAATAGAGTGATTTCCATTTACAAGCCAATCTAGCCAAAAAGACCTGAAAGCGTGAGAAGAAACTACTGCAACAGCTAGAAGCCTAGATGGACAATAAATATTTGATTTGGTGACATTTCTTATATTCCCATCTATTCATCTTCTATCTCGTTAATTAGATATTTGATATTTGATATGTGTATCTAAAACATCCAATAGCAGAAATAGAAGTAAGAGTATAGAAGGAAGGGTTGCTTTATATAATTCCACATCACCTCAATCTAATTACATTAAGCTCTTTATAGACTAGTTGCTCGAATGAGTGAACAACATCAGCAAGCAATAAATCAACTAAGCAAAAGAGTAGGGACATGATCCACTCATGCGTTTGTGGGTGACACCACTCACACAAAATGTGGCCACAAAGTACTCATAGATTCCCCTTTATTTGCAGCACTAACAACTATTGACCAAGTCACTCATGATCAAGTCCTTCCTTTTGCATGGCTGAATTTTAGCCATATCAATATTTATCGTTTCCAACTAAAAGAATAAGTAGAACGAATATCCATTGATAAGAAATACATGTCATAATTAAAATCAAATATATATACAACATTGTGCAATAATTCATCACCTTAACATATCTAGTATGCAAAACAAGATCGAGATCAATATTTGGTATTTATTGATCAACCTATCCACCGTTGAATTAAATTCTAGCCCTAAACCGTCTAAATATACCCTTCCTCTTGATTAAAAAGGAAGCACAAAGAAGAGTAATATCAAGGCGAAAGTTTAGTCTAAGTTTCATTCCTGAAATGATCAACTAGCATTTGTCAACATATCAAAACATCTGTATAATTATATCTGCATAAAACCTGCAAGGAAAGGTGTTAAACTAGTTAAATATAGACATCCCAAAAGTTTCTATTTTATGTAACAGTTAGAGCTGCTGTTAACCAAAACGTCCCAAACGTCCCAACTTCTGATCACGACAAAGGTAGGAATAGAGGATCCTCTTTCTTCTTGTAAATCTCAAGTAACTGCTTGGAGTGATCAGAAGCGATTCTTCTGCAATCGTCAATACCTCTTCTGTCAAATTGCAACAACTCAGAGACAGATTTCTTTAGCATCCCTTGTGGATCCCCGTCTACAAGAAACTTAGCCAAAGTAGTACCCCTGCAGCATTAGAATGGAAATTTAACTACTAGCTTTGGAAGGAAATTAAACAATGACAATTGATTAACGCAACTTGATACACAAAACTGTTCTCTTTCAATAACAAACAAAGAAGCACTGTTTTCATGACACTCCAAAGACAACCTGGATATTTTCAATCAATCAAAATTATGCCAAAAAATGAATTCAAACATGATTAACTTGTTCACACTTTGAGGCATTGCAAGATTATGCCTTACTTTGATGAATACATTTCTTATCTCTCGAATACACACTCTAACGATTCTTTTTTATAATTTGCTAATTAGATATCAAAGAAAAATAGCAGATTTTTTTCTTTCTAACTTTAGCTTCAACTGTAATGAGACGACAGAAGCATCAACAAAATAAAGTCAGCACAGATGAGAATAATGTAGCTACTAGAAGGCCAAGTGGCCAATAAAAGAGTTTTCAATTAAGAAAAAAAAATACACGATAAAAAGCGACTCATAATGCATTTTTCAGGCAATAATAACAGTGACAATTTAATACAAACATAAAATAAGATAAGTTAGTGACAACAATGTAATTTATCATACCTAAGTATGTTCAAATGGTTAAATCCTCGACTACTAGAAGTAGAAGATGGCAGTTTCCTTGGTGATGTCCCCAATGAGATTTGCTGTCTATAAAGAGCACAAACAGCCTTCAAACATAATTCATCATCATTTCCAAGTGAAAGAATGACGTCTAATTCATACTCCCATTTTTTATCAACTTGCTGCCGAGAATTCACATCATCATCAGAGTCAGAGGAACTAGAACTTGAGCTCGAGCTGTCCTCATCATCACAACCACCACCGTTGACATTCGAACAAAACTCACTCTTATGTTTTCGGGTGGCATATTCTTCCTTAAGGTTCTTTCCAAAATCTCTCAAGTACTCTAGAAAATGACTTGATGGGGTGAGGTATGGTTCAACATTATTATCTGTTGCTGAGCCATGATTTTCAGGAGATCCATCATGCACATGAATCACCCTCTGAAGCTTATTTCTGCCAACAATAGCCCCATCATTGTTATCATTCTGACCAACACTTGAGTCTTGCTTTCTTTTAAGCATTTCAGTCCCATTTTGCAAACTGATCTGATCTGAATGTGCAGTGTTTGCAACTCTTTGAGGAGTCAATTCATTTCCACTTAAATTTCCTCCTGGAGCAAATTCATCATCACTGTCAATTATCTCAACAATGCACCTCGGTGGGGTTCTTCCGCTACCTAGCATGGGAAAAATATGGTGCATTAAAGTTCACATTTTGCATTTAATTTTAAACACAATGATTATGTCAATACATGGTCTCATTAGCTTTTTACTCCAATGTTGAAGAGTAGCAAGAGACGAACATTGGAATTTAGTGCTCAAAGTATGCAGCCACTGGGATGTATCATGGACCTATAAAAAAAGATGGGGGTATGATTTCCATGGTACCTCTGACCAATGCATAAGTTATTTTCTAAGTCCTAATTTACTACCATGATTTCCATGGTTCCTCTAACTAAATCGTAATGGTGACTATTCTCACTCGTTATAAAACATATTTATCAATGAAAATCTCCGAGTCAACTATCCGAAACAAAACAATTATATAGTTATTACATTACCAATTATTTCTTGCAAAGTTTGAGCATATTACAAACATTATGATTCTTTATTATTATCTACTAATAGTGAATTATAAATCACCACCGGTACTTAGATAATAGCAAAATAGCAATCAAATGGATTCTCACATGAATTCACCATTTCAATTTTACACAATAACAAACCAATACATAAGAATGAGAACTTAAATATGAACCAATAAAACAACATTCGAACAAATTAAACATAAAATCAATCACAACTACCTTCACTAGGAGCCAGACCGGAGTTCCTTGCAGCCGTCAAATCAACATACTCATCACAGTCGACTGCATCCTCATTCAAAACTTCATTTTCCAATTCGACGTTCTTGTTGTTCTCCCCAAAAACCCTAACACCAGTAACTGTTTGAACTGTACAAAACAAGATTGAATCACTATAGCAACATTAACCTACAACTACACTTTGCATAAATTATTTTCTAAGTCCTCATTTACTACCATGATTTCCATGGTTCCTCTTAACCAAATCGTAATGGTGACTATCCTTACTCATTATAAAACATGTTTATCTGTGAAAATCTGAGTCAACTATCCGAAACAAAACATTTAACCTACATTATAGTAATTGCATTACCAATTAATTCTTGCAAAGTTATAGCATATTACAAACATTCTGATTCTTTATTGTTATCTACTGATAGTGAATTACTGAATTCTAAATCACCACCAGGACTTAGATAATAGCAAAATAGCAATCAAATGGATTCTCACATGAATTCACCATTTCAATTTTACACAATAACAAACCACTACATAAGAGTGCGAACTTAAAAATGAACCAATAAAACAACATTCGAACAAATTAAACATAAATCAATCACAACTACCTTCACTAGGAGCCAGACTGGAGTTCTGTGCAGCCTTCAAATCAACATACTCATCAAAGTCGACCATGTCCTCATTCAAAACTTCATTTTCCAATTCGACATTCTTGTTGTTCTCCCCAAAAACCCTAACACCAGTAACTGTTTGAAATGTACAAAACAAGATTGAATCACTATAGCAACATTGACCTACGACTACACTTTGAATAAGTTATTTTCTAAGTCCTAATGTACTACCATGATTTCCATGGTTCCTCTAACCAAATCGTAATAGTGACTATTCTCACTCGTTATAAACCATATTTATCTGTGAAAATCTCCAAGTCAACAATCCAAAACAAAACATTTAACATACATTATAGTGATTACATTACCAAAAATGAGCCAATGAAACAAAATCGAACAAATTAAACATAAAATCAAACCACTCCTCACCGTTAATCTCGTCCATATCTAAAATTTCATTTTCCACCGCGGCATTCTCGCCAGAAACCCTAACGATGGGTTCTCCGCTCTTCAATTCCTCAGCCTCCGCCTCCAGCTTCGAAATCCGAGAATCCACTAGGCAGTACATCGTCCTCCACATCTTAACCTCGCTGTCGGCCTTTATCTTACTGAGCTCTAGATTCTTCAGCCGTTGATTCGCTCGCTTCCAGGAGCCGATCTCTTCCTTCAAAGTGTTCTCTCTTGCAGTCAGAATGGACACCACCTTCGCAAAATCCGATTCGCGAAAAGAGGACCGCAACCGCCAAATCAGCTCCCCGGCGGTCCGTCTTGGATCGTCGAAGTAGTAATCGTCTTCTTCATCGACAACCACACCTTCATTACGCGCCATGTCCTTTCGATTTCAAAATGAATAAGAAAATAATAATAATGAAAATCAGAATAAGTGGTCAATACTAGAGGACAGAAGTTGACCGTGTTGGAAAATTTGAACCAATAATATTTGGACACTTGTTTGGAATTATTAGATAGGATCATCTCACCGGTGGAAATTACCCAGAATTACCACAAATATTAGGGGAAATTCTTTTTTAACCACAAACAAAGTTTAATTTATGTGGAAATTACCTAGAGTAACCACAAATATTAGGGAAAATTCTTTTTTGACCACAAACGAAATTTTATTTATTAATAACCATGTTTTTGAGAAATTACTAGACAGTCCTCATATAAAACCCATCCCCCAAACACTTTCTCTCTCTTTTCTCTCTTTTCTTTCTCTCTCCTCTGCTCTCTCTCTCCCGGTCCTCTCTCTCTCTTTTCTCCTCTCCATCCCGGCCGGAGTCGTCGACGAAACACACCGGACGCCGCTGGACCAGCGACGGTGACGACCAGCCGCTGGTTCGCGCGACTACCAGGCGGTGCCTTCGTGCGCCGCTGGTCGTCACCGTCGCTGGTCCAGCGGCGTCCGATGTGTTTCGTCGACCACTCCGGCCTCGGCGACGTGATCTGCAACAAAAATGAGAAATCAATTAAACCTAAACCTAAACCTAATTTTGATTTGAGGAAGAAGAAAAGGAAGAAGAAAATTGGGGAAAAAAAACCTAAGGATAATTTGAATTTAGTCCATGTTTCAAGTTTCAATATTTCCAATTTAGACATCATTTCACGTTTGTATATTTCAATTTAGTCATGTTTTAAGTTTCGTCATTTTCAATTTATTCATAATTTCAAGTTTCAAGGTTTTAAAAAAAGAAAACTAATTTCATGGGTAATCTTGTAATTTATGGACATACATTGAAAGTTTTTTTAAAAAGTGGTTATTAACAATTAAAATTTCAAAAGTGGTTATTAACAAAAGTTTAAATGTTTCCTATGGCTACTTCTGAATTTTTCTCTTAATTTATTAATAACCATGTTTTTGGGAAATTACTAGACAGTCCCCATATAAAAGCCATCCCCCAAACACTTTCTCTCTCTTTTCTCTCTTTCCTTTCTCTCTCCTCTGCTCTCTCTCTCTTTTCTTCTCTCCATCCCGTCGCCTATCGCCGGAGTCATCGCCGAGGCCGGAGTTGTCGCAGAAACACGCCGGATGTCGCCTGGACCAGCGACGCACGAAGGCACCGCCTGGTTGTCGCTCGAACCAACAGTGTTGGTTCGCACGACGACCAGGCGTTGCCTTCGTGCGCCGCTGGTCGTCAACGGCGCTGGTCCAGGCGACTTCCGGTGACTCCATGAAGCTCTCCGACGACGGTAACGTGATCTGCAACAAAAATGAGAAATCAACAAAACCTAAACCTAATTTAATTTGAGGAAGAATAGAAGGAAGAAGAAAAAGGGGGAAAAAACCCTAAGGATAATTTCAATTTAGTCCATATTTCAAGTTTCAATATTTTCAATTTAGGCATGATTTCAAGTTTGGATATTTCAATTTAGTCATGGTTTCAAGTTTGATCATTTTCAATTTATTCATGATTTCAAGTTTTAAGGTTTTAAAAAAAGAAAACTAATTTCAGGGGTAATCTTGTAATTTATGGACATAAACTGAAAGTTTTTTAAAAAAGTGGTTATTAATAATTAAAATTTCAAAAGTGGTTATTAACAAAAGTTTAATGTTTCATATGGCTACTTTTGAATTTCTCTCTCATGACTAATGTCCAAGCTTGACCTTTTGCAACTAATAATCTAGGGCATGAAAAATATTGATTATTTAGACTCATTTCAAGTAAAAAATAAAAATTAAAACACAATAATGAAATAAACGCATATCATGAAATATATCTATTATATATATATATATATATACATTTGGTTAATTAATTATTATTAGTTTCAATAAGAACAATATAGCTCTAAATCAATAACTTCAGATTCCGGTAACATTAGTCAATCTTATATATTGCATATAAATAAATAAATATAAATAAATAAAAAGTGTAATAAATAAATTTAGAATTACAGGTTCTAGTAGTAGTATTACCCAATCTCATATATTGTATATAAATAAATAAATACGAATAAATAAAAAGCATAATAAATCAATCTAGAACTATAGGTTCTGATAATAGTATTATTAACCTATCTCATAATATAGTATATGTCAAATTTAGCACAATAATAAATGATTCTTTTTTAATTACAAAAATATCATTATATATATATATATATATATTTTAAATGAAATAATAAATTCATTAATGAAACTTTACATTGAGCATTGAAATAAATAATGAATGTATTAATGATAAGTGTTTACTTTTATAATTTTAATTAATAAAATAATAAAAATAACATTTTAAATAGAATTATGCATTTGACTACAATGTTAAATTGATGTGTCAAATATAACATTTTACTCTTTTTTTATACTAAATTTAACATGGGTATTCGGATATATATACCGGAGATGGTCTACATGTGATACTCGTTATATTTATAATATATGAAAGCCAATAAAATGATGAAATCAAAGGAGCCACCAATCCATCATGCATGTAATCAAAGAGAAAAATTTACATGGACCGTCTAATAAAGATATACCACGTGGTATTTTAAAAAAGAGAGGCTAAGAGAGGCTAAGGTGGAATTCCAACATTTAGAAGCGGTGGAGACGTGGAGCGTTGTAAATCCACACAATTTCACAAAATTCAATTATTGTTATGTTCGTAGAGAAGCACAGACAATTATTATTTTTTATTTTGTCAGTAGAGAAGCGCCCACAAGAAAAATATCAAATGGACAAGGGTTAATATTAAAAACCTCCCCTCACCTTTTAACTATTATTAGATGTATAGTTACAAATGCTTTTATTTTAGAAACCTCCCCTATAGACTAACGCCGTTAGTATTCCATTTGTATTGATTGAGTTTGATGATTAAAAAGTCTAAAATGTCTCTATTCGAGCTTCAATTTTATGAATTGACCATTATACCCTCATACTTTTTAAAAATAAATTAATAAGATGATACAAAAGACAGGAATGTTAACTTACAAAGGAAAATTTATTTTGTGGACAGTTTTATCCCTAAAAATAACAAAATTATAAATGAATCAAAAGCATTGAAAATAAACCAAAATATGTATTTATTTGTCTTTTTTATTTTATTTTATAAATCCAAGTAAATACTCATTTTCAATGTTTTTGGTTGATTTAAAATTTTGTTATTTTTATGGATAAAACTATCCACAAAATAACTTCTCATTTGCAATTTAACATTCTCGCCCTTTGTATCATTTTATTAATTTATTTGGTTAAAAAATAAGGATATAATGGTTACTTCAAACAATTGAAGCTTAAGTAGGGACCTTTTAGACTTTTTAATAGTCAAACTCAGTAAACACAAATGGAATGCTAACGGTATTAGTTTATAGGGGAGGTTTCTAAAATAAAAACATTTGTAACTATACATCCAATAATAGTTTAAAGGTGAGGGAAAGTTTTTAATATTAACCCCATAAATAAAAATGAGATTGGTGTAGTGGTTTACCTCACACACCTACACTTTATGGGTTCGAATCAATCCTTTTTCCCAAAACCTTAAATTATTGTAATATTTTGATATATATATATATATATATATCAAATCAACCACAAATAAACTGATTGAAAGGAACACTAAATTTTTTTAATTATTTAAATAATCAACTAGCCTGTTTTCTATTTTTTGAATTTGTTGTAACTTTCTATTCCATTAATGTCCCAAATGTAATTTAAAATTACTTAGAATACTTGATATATCTATAAACAACCTATAGAAAAAAAAGGGTATATATGGTATATCATTATTTTATTTTATTTGCAACTATTAACATAATAAAATGACATTTATATGCTTGAAGAATTTTGAAATGACATAAATTTTTTTTGTTTGTAACAAACGATATAAAATGACATTTATATGCATGAAGATTGAAGAATTCTGAAATGACATAAAAAAATTTGTAACAAACAGTATAAGCAATTATAGAAGGGTCTTACTTATTATATGGCTAGGGACCGTTTTGAAATTATACTTGTAATTTACCATCTGATATTTTTATTGGTCTCTCTCATCCATTGTTGTTCTGCCATCTTTCTCGACGACTTATCAATTTGCTTTCTTTCATGTATCGACTTCTTTGTTTCTTGTTTTTACGAGTGTAATTGGCGGAATAGAGCAGGAGAGACTTCGCTTGGATATTCGCCTTGAAAACGAAAAGGTTAGGTTTCTCTTTAATTATCTTCATAACTTTCCACAAAATTTGATCGTTACTGTGAAAATTTTGTAGAAATCGGAAAGCTGCATAGTTGTAAAATATTACAAGTTTCGCAGCACAAACACATGCTTGTGATCTCTCTCATGAGTCATGGCCTTCATTGGTTTGTTTGAAGTCTTCTTATCAGTCATTTGCTTCTTCATTCTTCATCGCTTAACCAAGAACAACAATGACCCCCCAACGAATTTTCTGGTCGTCGGAATGTTGCCGGAACTTCTTCTTAATGTCCACCGGATTCATGATTGGAGCACACAGATTCTAGAGAGATGCCAATGTTCTTTTCTATTCAAAGGCCCTTGGTTTGCTAGAATGGACATTTTGGTGACCACAGATCCAGCCAATATTCACTACATCATGAGCTCAAATTTCACCAACTTCCCAAAAGGCCCTGAATTCAAGCAAATATTTGATGTTTTGGGAGATGGGATTTTTAATTCGGATTCGGATTCCTGGAAAAACCAGAGAAAAGTTGCTCTAGCCTTGATCAATCACCAGAGCTTCCACCAGTTTTTGCTGAAAACTAGCAGGGATAAGGTTGAGAATGGGATGATTCCAATCCTTGAACATGTGTCCAAACAGCACATATCCGTGGACTTGCAAGACTTATTCCAGAGATTTACATCTGATTCTACATGTATACTTATCACAGGCTATGATCCAGGATGTTTGTCTGCTGAATTCCCACAAGTTCTATTCTCCAGGGCCTTGGAAGATGCAGAGGAATCCATTTTTTATCGTCACATCGTGCCTGAAACTTTGTGGAAGCTACAGAGATGGCTTGGGATTGGAGAAGAGAAGAAGATGAAAAGATCTAAGAAGATTTTAGATGAGATAATAGCTGAATATATACAGAGAAAAAGATCAGAGGACCTGAGCAAATTACAAGTGGAGGGTGTGGATTTGTTCACTTCATACATGAGTCATGAAGAAAAAGATGACAAGTTCTTGAGAGATACATTTTTGAATTTCATGATTGCAGGGCGAGACACAACTGCTTCTGCACTCACTTGGTTCTTTTGGCTTGTTTCAAAGAATCCGAAAGTCGAAACCCGGATAAGAGAAGAGCTTGAATGCATAATCCCGGATAGAAAATCCGGAAAATGGTTGAAATTTGACATTCAAGAGCTGAATAAATTGGTTTATCTGCATGGAGCAATTTGTGAAGCATTAAGGCTATACCCACCAGTACCTTTCCAGCACAAGGCTCCTGTAAAACCAGACATCCTTCCGAGCGGCCACCGGGTGGTTCCAGGCACGAAGATCCTGTTTTCTCTGTATGCATTAGGAAGAATGACGTCCGTATGGGGAGAGGATTGCTTGGAATTCAAGCCTGAGAGATGGATTTCGGAGAGAGGAGGGATCAAACGCGAGGCGTCTTACAAGTTCTTAGCTTTCAATGCAGGACCGAGGACTTGTGTCGGAAAGGAAGTGGCTTTCACTCAAATTAAGATCGTGGCAGCCTCAATAATCCATAACTACAATGTTCAAGTGGTGGAGGATGACTCTGCAGCTGCAAATGGCCCCAATGTGTCCATTATTCTTCAGATGAAGCATGGTCTCAAGGTTAGAGTGTTCAAAAGATGGCAAGATTAAACAATAGATTATGTATAATTGAAAATTTCCAGGGGCAGGATTTCACATACGGAATCCTCGATGGCTACCGGTACTTATTGGATTGCCTACGGAAAATTCCGCACTAAAAAGTTACTATATGTCTAATTATCTTAAAATAAGAGGTCAAACTATATCAACTTAAATGTGTGATTTTAATATTCATGTATCCATTTGTTATCGTTCTAATGATGGAAACAGAGTAAAAGAATGCTGGGTGTCTACTGTCTAGCCCGTCTGGGTGTGTTAAAATAGAAAATTTCGGTTAAAATTATTTGAAATCAATATTGTATCATTATTTATTACCGCAAAGTAATTTACCAATTTCTAATCTATGTGGAGACTGGAGAGAGAGAAGAACGTTATTAAGAATTTAAAAAAAAAAAAAAAAATGTTGTTCAAATGGATTAAGTTCTGAAAGACTAATTGCTTCATATATGATATTATGATTTTATTTTTGTTTGATTAGAAGTATTAGACCATAGATTTCAATAATTTAATTTAATTTATTGTATTATGGAATTGCGGTTGTCTAGATGTTTTAAGTATTTTGTTGAAGTCCTTCATTTTGTTTTGTGTTTTTTTTTTTTTTTTTTTTTTTTTTTTGAGATACAGCTGCTACCCAGAAACCACAGGGCAGCAGCAACACAACAACCAAACCAAACAAACTAACCAGGCATATCAGCCTGAACCACATTAGCAAGGCACAAAGGAAATTCTTCTATCCAGAAGAAATCAGCACTGTTCTTTAACGCTTGCTTCGCCAGACCATGAGCAACCAAATTAGTTAATCTTGGAGAAAAACTAACAGGCAGACCACCAGAAAAACTCCTCAACACATCAATATCAGCAAGAATCATGCCACACTCAGAATACCTCCTACCACCCTTCAGAACCCAATTAACCACCACTTCAGCATCAGAGTCTAGCACACAAGGGAACAACCCGCACTGATGACTAAAAATAATAGCCCTGTACATTGCCAAAGCTTCAGCAGTCTGAGCATTAAAAGTAGCAAACATAACCTGAGAAAAACAAGCCATAATCGAACCAGCATTGTCCCTAATAACAGCACCAAAGCCAACTTTCCTACCCAACACATCAATGGCAGCATCACAATTAATCTTATACACCCCAAGGGGAGGAGGAGACCAAACTGCCAGCCGCCTAGATGGAGGGCTTCTAACCAGCAAGGACCTAGAATCCTTAAACTCAGAGAGGAAATTTGAAGCCCAGGTAAACACCAGGTCCACGCCCTCTGAAGGAGTACCATGAACGCCACAATTGCGAAGAAACCACACTCTCCACACAATAACACAAAAAAGTTCTAACTCATGGCAACTCAAGAGAGGGAAGAAGGAAAGAATAAAATCCAAAAAATTACCAAAAGTACCTGAGACGTCAACCTTTCTGGGGAGCCAAGCAAAACGAGCAGCCTTGAGCTTTTTACAACCCCAGAGAGCATGAAGAGTCGACTCACAGCAAACCTGACACAGAGGGCATACATCCAGGACATCCAACTTCCTATGGTGGAGGTTAGAAAATGTGGGAATCCAATTATAACAGGCCTTCCACATAAAAATTTTAATTTTCAGCGGGAGGTTCAAGCACCACAATTTTTTCCACCAAGCCACACAGGGGTTATCAACTGAATTGGAAGAGCAGGCCTTAGGAACCAATCCCTTGCCAAACGATACCCACTCCTAACACTGAAGGAACCACTCACATCAGTTTTGTGTTTTTTAAGTATTTATGTTAGTGATATGAAGTGTTTATAATTTTTGGAGAAAACTACTAAATATTGAAAGAAAGAAAATGGAGAAGGGAGTAAAGAAGGAAGGAAGAGAGAAGACAGGTGCTGAGGGATATTTTGGTAAATTATGGTTATGAACGGAAATTAAATTTTATAATATAAGTTATTAACAACAAAAAATTCATATTGTGCATTGCCTTGATGGTTGAAGACTTTAAAATGAAGCTCTACCACCAAGGTTCAAACCCGAGTTGCATTTTGGGTAAGGATGTCAAAAAAACCCAAACTCACGGGGATTCGCCCCGCCCTGTCCCATACAAGGCGGTATTTTACCAAATTAAATGGGGTCAGGGCAGGTTTGGGATCAATTCCTACTCCCTGTTTTGTTAGGTTTAGATGTTGTGTTGACAATGATTTTTAGTTGTGCAGTTTGTAAATCGTTTATGGAGAAAATAGAGAACAAATGCAAAAGAATGGAAACACACGGGTTTTACGTGGTAAAACCTCAAGTTGGGGAAACGTCCACGGTTGTCAATGACGGTGGTAAAAGGTTTCACTATGAGAAATAGATTATACACTCGACTCGCATTCCTCTCTTATTGCTTGTATATATTGTTTTTGTATATCTTTTACAATGAAGGCGTGGTTATATTTATACACCCACCGATAACCCTAACTTTGTTGTGCAATTAGTTAACTAATCCTGTTATGATTCTGCTTGCATGAATTCCCTTGATTATCTTGATCTCTTTTCTGTTTGATGCTTATCATGTAATAAATGCGATTGATTTTGTGCTTGATTAAAACTCTAAAATCTTATGAAAGAAATAAGTTTGTTTCCTTTTCGAAATGTGATTTTTGATCCCATATCTTGGTGAGATTTCCTTTCCCGATCACTGAGCATTAATGATGCTATTAAAATCTTGATTTGGGCGAGTAATCTTTGCTTCTTGACAGACCGGAATCTTGCTTCGCCGAGATTCCCTTCTGGCTAAACCACTCACCTTGTAGCGTATGTCATAACACTTTTTTATTTGCTCGACGATGTGCTCACTCGGATAAAATGTCCTTAGTCAGCATTTCGTTAGATTTGATCAGTTGACTTTTAATGACGTGACACATCCTTTCTCTCTCTCTCTCTAATATTCTCGCTAGTTCGATAACATGTCAACCAATCAAAATTCTCATATCGCAACACCCCCTCAAATACCTAAGCTTAGCGTTTTGGAACACATTTTATTTCCTTACGATATGAAACAAGTCACACATTATACCACATTTCATGAAATTGGAAATAATTTTTTCATGTGTGATCATTTTTATTCATTTTAAATGTTAAATAATTTACCAGTGTTTTTTAAGTTTTCACTCAAATTTTCCTTGCTAGCCATTATAAAAATTCATATTATGTATATATATATATAAATTAGTTGCCTCAAAATTTATACATAGCTATAATAAAGTATTTTAAGAAGTTCTATGAAAAAAATTTGGATTAAATCACATTTTAGCAACGGATAATAATGTTGAAACATACCTCACCCCATCAAGTCATTTTCTATAGTACTTGAGAGATTTTGGAAAGAAGCTTAAGGAAGAACATGCTCGCCAATAAGTTACCAAAGTCGATAGGATGATTTCCATTTACAAGCCCATCTAAACTACTGCAACAGCTAGATGTCTAGATGGACAATAAATATTGATATGGTCACATTTACTATATTCTCATCTATTGATCTTCCTATCCATTTAATTAGATATTATCATTTCCAACTAAATGAATAAGTAGAAGGAATATCCATCGATAAGAAATACATGTCATGATTAAAATCAAATATATACAACGTTGTGCAAGAATTCATCACCTTAACTTTGAGAAGTCAATTCATTTCCACTTACATTTCCTCCAGGTGCAAATGCAAATTCATCGTCACTGTCGATTATCTCAACAACACACCTTGTCAGGGTTCTTCCGCTACCTAGCATGGGAAAAATATGGTACATTAAAGTTCACATTTTGTATTTAATTTTAAACACATTGACTATGTCAATATGTGGTCTCATTAGCTTTTTACTCCAATCTTGAAGAGTAGCAAGAGAAGAACATTGGAATTTAGTGCTCAAAGTACACAGCCACTGGGATTTATCATGGAACTATAAAAAATGATAAGGGTAGGGTTCATGATATATCTAAACAAAATTCGGTGCCTCAGCAACAATACTTGTTTGAAGCTGAGCAAGCCGTTGAAAGGCTAAATCGGGCCTCAAGGAGTTTTACCTTAGCCTCACGAGGCGTAAACCTCAACTAAATAGATAAAAAATTAAAAACATTAAAAAGAAAATAGAAATTCATATGTCATACCATAAGGTTACTTAATAACATCAAATAAAAACACACATCATGATGTAGTTCATAAAAGAAAAGACTAATAACAAAGCAAAGTCATAACACAAAAGGCTAAAAATCATGAATCCTATCCCATGCTAGAAATTTAGAATAAGTTTTAGAGTTCGAATCTATGAATTTATCTAATCATCATTCTCATCAATACTAATGGGATCATTTGGAAGATCATAATCAAAATTGGAGAAGAACGCTGATAATTACAGCTATGGTTTTGTTTTTTTGTTTTTTTGTTTTTTGTTTTTTTTTTTTTTTGTGTTTAATTTTATCTTCTAACTAGCTTAAAAAAAAAAAAAAAAAAAAACCATTGGACTCTCAAAACTTAAACCCTAAATTTATCTGCAAAAAAAGAAGCCCAAACATCTATATATAGTAGTAAAAAAAGCTCTTCTTTTGCTGAGGCTTAAGAGCATCTCCAATAAGGCTCCCTATTTTTTCCTTAGATTTAGGGAGCCAATTGTACTTTTTAAGAATAGGGAGCCATATAAGGAATGAAGACTCCAACAAGCCTCCCTAAAAATGGCTCCCTATTATTATTTATTTATTTTTAAATTAAAAAATTATTATTTTTAAATAAATTTAAAATATTATTATTTACAATTAATGGTCATATGAAAATTTGATAGTTGAAAGTGTAATAAAAATTGAAGTAGTTCAATTGTATTTATACAAAAAAAAAAAAAAAAATTTGAGAACAAAAAAGGAGTCATTCTACTGCACAAGAGTCCAGACATAGCTAATGAACAAAGCTGTTGCAAACAAGAAATTTGGGTTAAAAAAAAAATAAAACTGAATTTTGCACTGGTAGCCGTTGGAAAAGAATTAATATGGAGGAAAATAAATTAATTATTTATGTTTAAATTAAAAGAATTTGAGTTAAATAAAAAATAAGGAGAATTAATTTGAACCATTGAAAATGAGTGATGTGGACTCATCCTCACCATCCATTTCATTTGAGGAGAGAGAATAAAAAATAGGGAGGATGTCTTTGGCTCCCTAAATTTAGGGAGGCTTTGGCCGGAATTAGAAATAGGGAGCGAGATAGGGAGCCTATTGGAGCACTTTCCGATCATGGCTCCCTAAATATAGTCAAGGAGGTCTCCAATTCCGGCCTATTGGAGATGCTCTAAGCAGTTAAGCCTCAAAGGCATATGCTTCAACCACCAGGGCTTAGGTTTCACAGCAATTGTTCAAGGCTTAAGCCTCAGCCTTTTCTGAGCGCCTCAAAGGCATAAGCCTCGAAAGCCTTTTAAAACCATGAAGCTGAGAATCTTATACAAAAGAAAACCATGGCCATAGGCCCATATATAAGGGATTCCTTTACTATGATATATAGGTTATGGATGGGACTAGGCTTTAACATGGCCTAAAGGAGTAAAGGCTATCTGTGAAAATATAAAAGAGAAAATATAATTTTAATTATTGTGATTATATATCTATTACAGTAGAAGCCTTTTTATTATTATTATTATTTTTTTTTTATGGAAAGGCACCTGAAAACCTGAAAAACCAGATCCAGGGCAAGGTTACAACCATAACCGGGACTCCATAAATAAAGCTATTTGAGCACAAGCCCAGAACAGAGTCCCACAGTGGGAGAAAAACGCCCACAGAAGTGGGATTACAACTAAAACAGTAAACTAAACTAAATTAAACAAACTAGAAACACAAATAAACGAGCTAAAACCGATCCGGAGGAGAGATTATGCCGCTGGAGAAGACCCACCAGGACGCTGCCGACCAATCAGAGACGTCGGAGATGCCTGATCGAAACCCCAAACCACCATACCATCAAACCTTCACCAGTTCCGATGCTCGTCGCCGCAAAGCATAAAACCGACCAAGCCAAACACCAAGATCAGGGAAGGAGGACGCCGACGTTGCCGGCGGTGGCCCGACGGAGAGGACGGGGTCGGACGAGCTCCAAGACCACCGATCGAGACTACTCACGCCGAAACACACCAGATCTGGCCATAACCAAGAGGATCAGCCGATCTAACAGCTGTCGTCATCGTCTGGACAAAACGTCCCGCCCGGTGACGCGAGAGAGACATCCAGACGACGGACAAGGCCGTCGTAGCATCGCCAGCGTCCCTCTTCTGATCGGTAAGGCCAAGCACGGGGAAGAAGAAGAAGATCGCCGCATCGTCGCCGGCTCCCGCTGCCACAGCGAGAATCCGGCGACGGAAATACAGAGAGCTTCGCTGGAGAAACGGAGAAGAAGAAGAGTAGCAGAGAGAGAGAGAAAAAAATATCTGACCGACTCCCTCGTATAAGCCTTTTTATAGGAATAGGATATTACATCAAATTAAGAAACAATTCAAATTTAAATACAAAAGTTGATTAGTCCTCACCTTTAATCTCGTCCATATCTAAAATTTCAGTTTCCCCCGCGACATTCTCGCCAGAAACCCTAACGATGGGTTCTCCGCTTTTCAATTCCTCAGCCTCCGCCTCCAACTTCGAAATCCGAGACTCCACTAGGCAGTACTTCGTCCTCCACTTCTTGACCTCACTGTCGGCATTTCTCTTACCGAGCTCCAGATTCTTCAGCGGTTGATTCGCTTGCTTCCAGGAGCCGATCTCTTTCTTCAAATTGTTCTCTCTTGCAGTCAGAATGGACACCACCTTCGCAAAATCCGATTCGCGAAAAGAGGACCGCAACAGCCAAATCAGCTCCCCGGCGGTCCGTCTCGGATCATCGAAGTAGTAATCGTCTTCTTCATCGACAACCACACCTTCATTATGTTCCATGTCCTTTCGATTTCAAAATGAAAAAATAAAAATAAAAAAATCAGATTATGGTTTGGTGGGAGAGCAATTGTATAGTGAAAAGAGATTCTACGATACAAATATGCATTATTTTTGGGTTTCTAAACGGTGCTGGCATTTCTATTTATTTCTATTTATTATTGGGCCACTTTTGATTTTTTTTTTTTTTTTTTTTTTGACAATACATATTTACATCTCCAATATAATTATCTAAAGTCAAATATATATTTATATCTAATTATAATAAAACAATTATTACACTCTCTTATCTTTTATGTTACAATTAAATGAGGTTTAATCTTATTAATGGAAATAGTTGAAAGCTTTAATCTTATTTTTTAACTTTTTTTTTTGTCACATCATCTTTATATTCAACTTAAATAATAGTATTGAAAATAGTTTTTGTAACTTTTTTAATATCTATTTTATTTTATGTGGCACTTCATTTTACCTAAATGCATAATAGCATCGAAGATGATCTAAAATTTAAAAGGGCTCGAGCAAATACTGAAGGACAGAAGATGAACTGTTGGAAACTTCGAACCAATAATATTTGGACACGTGTTTGGATTTATTAGATAGGATCAGGACCAAGGTTCAAGCCTGACCTTTTAGAGCATCTCCAATGCAAGCGTGGCTTGTGAAAAAAAAAGATGTCACATAGGATAAATAGACGTTATGTTAACAATTGTGTCTCCAATGCAACCGTACATATTCAACCTCAAGCTGACGTGGCAAAAAAAATATTAGATATTGTCAACATGACCGTCCACTTTTAGACGGTCTATTGCACAGCTATTTTTTAGGTTGACTCAGCAAACATTTAAAAATGATATTAATTTTTCATATATTTTTGGTAAGAAAATAAAATAAAAAATAAAACAGGAAAAAAAGATGGACACGTCATTAAAAAAAATTGTGTTTTAGACAGAAGCATTGGAGACCAAATTTTGAGTTGATTGTCTATCAAGTCTATTTTTATGCCACATAGGAAGCAAGTCTCTTGACATTGTTGTCATGTCAACAATTATTGGTATGCAAGCCACTTTTGCATTGGAGATGCTCTTACAACTAATATTCTGGAGCATGAAAAATATTGATTACGTATTTATATATATATATATTTATATTTATATTTATATATATATATTTATATTTATATTTTGAATGAAAATTTTTTTGTCACTACTTATTTATTTATATAGTTTCACTACTTATTTTAGTTTTCTAAATTTTGAGTAGTTTAATTTAATCATAAAATATGTAGTGACAGTTACATTAATAATGATCACGTATGAAATTGTAGTAGTTTATTCTTTCGTGAAGTTGTCCCATTAGTTTTGGATATATAGACCATGCATCTAAATGGCAGCTAAATACAGTTTAAGCTATGTAGCACGGATACGGATAAGTTATGGGATATAGATACGGTACGATATGGAGATATGAATACGGCACAATATGTCGATTAAAATAATATATATTTATATTTAAAAAATATATATATATATATATATATGAAAACATATTTGATAATTCATTCAAAATAAAAATATATTTAGAATCAAAATAAAACATGTCACATAACTATATAAGTCATAATAATGTAACATATTACATGATCCAAATAAAACACGCCACATAAATCGAACCTATTACAAAATCCAAATAAAACATACGTCACATAAGTCATAACATATTACAAAATCCAAATACTACATAAAAAAACTCATGAAACATATTTTAAATTCATAATTAACTTTATTATCATCATTCATATTGTTAAAAGATTTAAATAATTCAGTCTCTAACTCTGGTTCATCAAGAGAAAGGTTTGCAATCTTAAGTATCCCAGTATTCTCCATGTCAATGGAATGAAAATCAAAATTTTCTTACAATTTCATTTTGACTCCTAAAATTTTAAAATTATAATTTGACCCTGTTTTATACTAAAATAATTATAATATTGTCTCAAACGTATCCTCCAAGTATCTCCTAAGTATCCTTCAAATATCTCCCAAGTATCCCTAAGCATCCTCTAGTCAAACTTATGAAAAAATCAACGGATACGCCATTTGTCGTATCGGATACGTATCTTGAAGTATCTAGAGTTTAAGTGGTAAGAATATTCATTCAGTCTATCAATATCTCAAGTTCGAGAGCGGTCATTATTGTTTACCGTACCTTAAAAAAAAAAAAAAAAAAAAAAAAGGTGTTCATTTATATTATAATGCTGTGTAGAGGTGGCATTGGTTCTGTTTGGTTCCGGTTTCGGTTTTTAGGCCACCTAAAACCGAAATCGAAACCAGAAAAATCGGTTTGTTACCGGTTTCAAACCGCCGGTTTGGCGGTTCTAGTTTCGGTTCTGGTTTCAAAACCGACGGTTTGGGTACGGTTTCGGTTTTGGGCGGTTTTTTTTTTTTTTTTTTTTTTAAAGTGCCACGTGGCAACTTCTGATTGGTTGATTTTTTTTTATTTTATTTATTTTTTATAAACAGGCGGTTTAAACCGTCGGTTTTGGGCGGTTAAACTGCCGGTTTCGGACGGTTTGGAGGAATCCCAAACCGAAACCGGAACCGGAACCGGAACCACCAGTTTCCAAATCGACGGTTTTGGTTCCAGTTTCCGGTTTTCGGTTCCGGTTTGACCAATTCGGTTCCGGTTAAACCGCGGACAAAACCGACGGTTTAACCGAACCGTGGTCAGCTCTAATGCTGTGACTTGTTAGTTAGCACGTACAAATCCCAGGGATGGCAAAAGGAACGGGTCCATATCCGTAAGATACGGGTCAGGGATATATCTGAACCGGTTCATTAAAATACCCAAATGGGTTTTAAATGATTAGATCCGCTCAATTACGGGTCGGTTATGGTTCTAGACCGGTTCCCATCCAGACCCGCAAAAGAAACGTATTTTTTTTAATAAAAAATTCCCTGAGTTCTCTCAACCTCTCACGCCGCATCAACTCTCCCCTCTCATCTCTTCTCTCACCGTCTCCGGTTTCCACCATCTCGCCGTCGTCGACAAGTCACGACACTCACTTCTCTGATCTCAATCTCCGGTTTCCACTCAAGCTATTTTCGAATCTCAGACAGGTATGTCTTCCTTTCGTTTTCTTTTTTGTCTTGTTAATTTACTTCTTGAGTTTACGATTGATTTCTCATTGTGGATAAGTTTCCATTTATCAAAATCATTAATGGGTTTCCATTTCTTTTCGTTTTTTTTTTTTTTTTTGTTTTGTTGGTTTTTAACGATATTGAATCGTGTTTTCATATTTTTATGTTTTTGTTGTTCTGTTTTTCTTGTTGATTCCGTGATGGGTGTTGAAAATTTAGTAAATTGTTTTGATTTCAGCTTCGACGGTACTTGATTGGGTGTTCAAGACTTGATTCCAGCCTTCCAGGTTAGTTGTTATCCTTGTTTATTATTTTGTCTAAATCCAGACTCGATTGGGTGTATTTCTTTGTCTTTTGAATGATTTTATATTCAGTTTTTTTTTTCTCATATTTGCTCTGTTCTCTGCCTGAGATCAGTTGATAACATTGAGTTTGTTCATAACAAATTGGTATAGAGCGACAATGGGGTTGAAAGATGCGGACCCGTCACTTGGGTATCTTACTCGCAAAGATACAGAGGTAAAGCTTCCACGGCCGACCCGGGTTAAGAACAAAACACCGGCTCCGATACAAATCACAGCGGAGCAGATCCTCCGTGAAGCCCGCGAGCGCCAGGAGGCCGAAATCCGGCCGCCGAAGCAGAAAATCACCGATTCTACCGAGCTCGCCGACTATCGCCTACGCAAGCGTAAGGAGTTTGAGGACCTCATCCGTCGCGTGCGGTGGAACATCAGTGTCTGGATTAAGTATGCTCAATGGGAGGAGTCTCAGAAGGATTTCAACCGAGCCCGGAGTGTGTGGGAACGCGCTCTCGAGGTGGATTACAGGAACCACACTCTCTGGTTGAAGTACGCTGAGGTGGAGATGAAGAACAAGTTCATAAACCACGCTCGAAATGTCTGGGACCGTGCTGTCACGTTGCTGCCGCGTGTCGACCAGCTCTGGTACAAGTACATTCATATGGAGGAGATGCTGGGAAATGTCGCCGGAGCGAGGCAGATTTTCGAACGGTGGATGAACTGGATGCCGGACCAGCAAGGCTGGCTGTCTTACATCAAATTCGAGCTCCGTTACAACGAAATTGACCGTGCCAGGCAGATTTTCGAGCGGTTCGTCCAGTGCCACCCGAAAGTATCTGCCTGGATCCGGTATGCCAAGTTCGAAATGAAGAACGGAGAGATTGGCCGCTCAAGGAATGTGTATGAGCGCGCTGTGGAGAAATTGGCTGATGATGAAGAGGCCGAGCAGCTGTTTGTTGCGTTTGCTGAATTCGAGGAGAGGTGTAAGGAGTCAGAGCGTGCGAGGTGTATTTACAAATTTGCATTGGATCACATCCCGAAAGGAAGGGCAGAGGACTTGTATCGCAAATTCGTGGGGTTCGAGAAGCAGTATGGAGATAAAGAAGGGATTGAGGATGCCATTGTTGGGAAGAGGAGGTTTCAATATGAGGATGAAGTAAGGAAGAACCCTTTAAATTACGACACTTGGTTCGATTACATCAGGTTAGAGGAGAGTGTGGGGAATAATGATAGAATTAGGGAGGTTTATGAGCGTGCTATTGCCAACGTGCCACCGGCTGAGGAGAAGCGATACTGGCAAAGATATATATATTTGTGGTAAGTTTTTACTTTTTAGTTGATGTGATATTCTTGTTGTTCTTGTGGATTAGTCTATTGCAGAGGTTTTATTTGTTGTCTAATTTCAGGATTAACTATGCGTTGTATGAGGAGCTGGATGCGGGAGATATGGAGCGAACACGGGATGTTTATCGGTAAGCTTGCATCTCTTCAACTTGGAATTGTTGATTATTTCCATGAACTTTGTGTTTTGTTTATTTGGCTGCTATATTTGGTAAATGCAGATAAAGCTTCTGATTATTATTAAGCCAATTCAAAACGTCTTCAGATAAAGTTATAGCCTAGGCATTACTTATAGAAGAACTTAGTGGGATAATTGAGATATAGAGGCTCAGTTAAAATTTTGTGGGAAGCTAGTATCTGGTGATTGCCATTATCTTCTAATCAAAAGGAATTGTGCCCTTGTGGTCAATGATATACTTTTTAGATACAACTACATTTATATAACTCCAGGATAAAATGTGAAAATTTATTGTTTCTTTACCACACACTGACACACATTCAAAAAATGAAAAAGAAAAGGACAGAGTCTATGCTGGTCATACCATGGTATACAGGTCAGACAGATAGGCATTGGACAAATCTAACTCCTATATACCGGCATCCATGACAAATCCACTTAGCATGAGACTCAAACTCCTATTTATTCTCATTTGATCTTTTGTTTGTAGTTTGATATATGGCCGGTTGTTGGGCCCAACCTAATTTGGTCAAGCATCTTGTTTTTACTGTTTTGGTAACTAACAACTACTTGTTGCTTAAAATGAGAATAGACCGCACAACATCACAGAAAGAAAAAGAAAAAAGAAAAAGGAAAAAGAACAACAAAAATAGTATAAATAGTGGTTAGGCAAGTCAGATAAAAGTCTTCTATATGATTTATTTCACACTTGTTAACACTTTCACTTAGGAAAAGGAAAAAAGTTTTAGCATCCATTAGATGATGTAAAACGACTGGGGTTGACTTTTTTTTAAACTTGTTTGTGTTAGATTTGGGAGTACTTACCTAAGAAAGGCTCCGTAACTTCTAGTCGTTCAAAAATTGCACTGATAAGAAGCTCATTCCTCATTCCTCATTCATTGTATTTAACATTAACTTTCAATTTTTGCAGGGAGTGTCTTAAGCTCATTCCTCATAAGAAGTTCTCATTTGCTAAAATATGGCTCTTAGCTGCCCAATTTGAAATACGGCAGTTAAATCTTGATGGTGCTCGTCAAATTTTAGGCAGCGCAATTGGAAAGGCTCCTAAGGATAAGGTAATATTTTTGCCTTTTTGGTTGATGCTAGTGTTTGTAAATTCAATGTATCCTTACTGTTGATGTTTGCTGCAAACAGATATTTAAAAAGTACATTGAGATAGAGCTGCAGCTTTGTAATTTCGATCGTTGCCGAAAGCTTTATGAGAAGTACTTGGAATGGTCTCCAGAGAACTGCTATGCATGGAGCAAATATGCAGAACTGGAGAGATCTTTGGCTGAAACCGATCGAGCTAGAGCCATTTTTGAGCTTGCAATTGCCCAGCCAGCCTTGGACATGCCTGAGCTGTTGTGGAAGGTACTTGATTGCTATTTATTTTTTTCTGTAAGAAAATGCATAGTTTGGTGTGAAGTAGTTTAAATCTGCACATTTAAAAATTCCTACTATAAAACTGCAATAACAGGTACAGGTTTTTCAACCTAAAAGTCATGATTCTAAACCTTGCTAGTTGAGGTCATTTCCTGCTTTTTTCTTTTTTAGCTAAAATTATTGTTGTTTATTGAATATAGGAGCTGACAGTAGAATGTATTTTATTTGATTACAGGCATATATCGAATTTGAGAAATCAGAAGGTGAATTTGAAAGAACAAGAGCACTGTATGAGCGACTCTTAAATCGGACTAAGCACTTGAAGGTTTGGATCAGTTATGCAAAATTCGAGGCTTTTGATAGCAAGGAGGATGATGAGGGTTCAGACATCCCAGAAGATGACATCCATGAACAAAAGAAGCAAAGCATTCAGCGTGCAAGAAGTAAGCGAATCTGATTCCTGTCCATATTTTATTATTATTATTACTTTTATTCTGTTAATTTGATTATTATGAATTTTCTCACTGGAAGAATAGTAATCTTACACCTTCCTTTATCTTCTTCAGGTGTTTTTGAGGAAGCTATTAAATACTACAGAATGTCAGCACCTGAATTGAAAGAAGAAAGAGCTATGTTGTTAGAAGAGTGGTTGAGCATGGAGAGTAGTTTTGGTGAGCTTGGTGATGCTGGCTTAGTCCAGGCCAAGCTACCGAAGAAACTTAAAAAGAGAAGGCAAATTGTTAGTGACGATGGGCTGGCAACTGGGTATGTAATCTACTCAAAGCTGATATATGCTCTCTTAATAACACACTTCAATCATTATGATGTCTTTAAAGTGTGTCGATTGGTCGGTCCCATGCAAACAGTGGTATTGTCTTTGGCATGATGCATTTTTAGCAGTCTTTTGAATCATAAATGTTGGTTTTGCGACTATTGGTTCACCTATGTTCCATGATTCCCATCAAAATTACTGTTGGGTATAATAATACCATCAGCCCGAAATTTTGGGAATTTTCAAGGATAATTTTTATAGCATTAATGAGTTTAAAAGTATCGGATAAGCATAATTGTGTGTTTAATAATGGCCGTTGGGAGAATTTATATTCTTGATCAACTGGATTTTCATAATGTTAACTTTTGCAAATGCCATGTTCGACATTAAACTTTCTTTGGTTTTCGGCTGTTACTGATGCAAAACACTTCGAATAACAGGTACGAGGAGTTCTATGACTACCTGTTCCCTGAAGAGGCACAGACAACAAATCTCAAGATACTGGAAGCTGCTTACAAATGGAAGAAGCAAAAGATTTCTACGGACGATGAGTAGATTCTATCATGAACATGTTTATAGCTTGTAAATTGTAATAGATTTATAAAGGGCACTAGTTTTGGTCTGGAAATTGGACACTGTTCCTTTTTATCTTATGATTGACAAACTCCATGTACTTGCAACCGAGAAATCAAATAGTTACTTTAACTTAACTCTTAACATTAATTTTCGTTAAATAGAAAGAAAGTGTTGATAGAGAATTTAGAATTTGATGTTTAGAAAAAAGAATGTTAAGGTTAGGTGGCATGTGGAGATAGGCGAGGATCAAATGACAAATTGTGTATATGAAACATATATAAATACTACTTTAGAATACTCGACTGTCAGGTGGCTGGTTTGCCCGAGAGGTTAAGGGGGAAGACTTAAGATCTTCTGCACATAAGTGCGCATGGGTTCGAACCCCATAGCCAGCACCATTTATATGGTTTTTTTTATTTTATTTATTTATTTATTTATTTATATATTTTTTTAAGGTTGATTACGAGAGAGCACATAACAGTATTTATGAAATCTAATGACTATCGGTTATCCCAATTATAGAATAATGTACATATGAAACTTAATAATTACGGTTGTCCTGATAACATTATGCTCAAAATTTTGTGCTGCCTATTTTGGATGGGATTATAAAAGGAACTCTTTTAAAGAAAATAAGCCAAAAAGTGAAACCATTTTACAAAATAACGTTATTCCCAAAAGGTGTATCTATCATTGCCACTCTCTCTCTCTCTCTCTCTCTGTGTCTGACTTGAATTATAAGTTGCTAACTAATGCATGCAAAATGAGGTTATGCCCACATGATTATCTGGAATTGTATGTGAAGATTTGGAACATTACTAACCTTATGTGGAAGTATGAAACCTCAATGGAGTGTCTCTGCATTTGGGTTTCAATCTTTCCATGTGGTCTCCACTTTTATTGTTTTCTGTCTTTTTCTCACTTAAATGCATGATTCATGACTTTAGCTTCCATTTTCCTCCTCAGAAATTTCCTAAATTTTAGGTCCACTTTCCAGTTTCAACCCACCTAGTGCCAAATATTGCCTTAAATTACGTAAAATTTCTTATCGGACGATCTCTATAAATTTAAAATTAGATGAAAAATATCAAGAGAATCGAATAAATTTGACCCAATTAATACGAAAAATAATACATGAGATTAACGGATAGAGATTAATAATCACCGTTTAATGTGACTTTGTGGTAAGAGTGCTCATTTTATATGAAAATATCTCAATTTCGAGTCCCAACTATCATTAGTAGTATATAAAAAAGAAAGAGAAAAAAGGAAGAAGAGATTAAATGGTTAATGTTTAGATGATCATGAACCCAAAAAGCTTTATGTGTCCTAGATGTACAAACCAAATAATAAAGACAAAAGGTGTATCCTGCACTGGCTTGCACCTGATTGGAGTTTCAAATCTAATGAGCGGACAAAATACAAGACAAGCGAGGGAGAAGCCCACGTGGCATCACATGATTTGCAGCAGCCAATAATATCGACATATCGCGCGCGCTTTCTTTCTCGTTCACGAGATGACGAGAAGATTGCGGTTCGCTAGCTATCGAGTGGTTTTCGCTGTAATTAATCTAAAACTTAGAGGGCAATTGTCACAGAAGAAGCGCCAAAATTTTCATCTGTTCTGGCTTTGGACAAAAAGAGAATTAATTAAAAGGTAATTTATCATTTACTTTTTGTTTTTCTCTAATAAAAAGTTCTCTTAATCTTCAGATTTTATATTGTTTTTAATATTTTTTTATTATTATTTTACATCTGCTGAGTTAAATTTTGCCGTTGTTTGATTCAGGTAATTTTGTTTTTTTGTTTTTTGTTTTTTTTTTTTTTTTTTACAGATTGTAATCTTGATGTCTGTTTGTTTGATCAGAAAATGCAGGAAAAGAAAACAAAAACATTTAATAATTCTCTTGTTACATGACAAAGCATGTTCAATCGCTATATTGGAGCCTAATGCAAAAAATATTCCATCATTTTGAACTCCAAATACATATAAAAAAAAAAAAATTATGTTGAATTTGCCTGAATTTGCCTGAATTTGAATATGTGTTTTGATAGATTGATTGTATAAATTATCACATTTAGATGTTGAATTTAACTATATCCATATCTTTTTCTCTGTGTGTCACTGTCATACATATAATTAATATATGATTTAATTCCATTTCTCAAAAAAAAAAAAAATAAATAAATAAAAACTGCTTAAAAAAATAGATACACATTCAATCGTCAAATGTGGTGGTTGACCTGTTGGTGGATTATAGGTGTCGATTTGCTATACGAGGGACTGGTAAAAAGGACGGGGGTGGTGTTGAATTTGATGATAAAAAAGAAGGGTCATGAAAGTGGTAGTGGTGGTGGCGGCTCTGTTATTATTGTGTTTGAAGTTGACATTTCAATATGCCATGCAACATCATACCCATCTGGTGATGCATTGAATTCATTTATCAAACATCTGGTGGGCCATTTTTTTTTGCAATCCAGGAAAATGAATTGAAGAGCATCTTGTTTTGTCTGAAACTGTGTGTATATATATGGATGGTGTATTGTAAATTTCAGGGCTTGAATTCGGGAGACCAGATTTTTTTTATTTATTTTTTATTTTTTTATGTGATTGCTAAGATTTGGTAACATCTAGGTGCCAGCTTGTTTGTTGGGTTCCTGATTAAATTAATTTGTTCAGGGATCATGAGGCAAACAAGTTGGAGTTGTACATGTAGACAAAATATTTCATGAATTTTTTTTTTTATTTTTTTTTAATTTGATTCTGTGTTTTCAGGTATTTAGTTTGCTCTGTTGGGAATGCAGAATACCTTCCAGTGATAGGTTGGTTTCTGACATTTTCCAAACAAGAGATTAGAACTAGAAAGCACCAGGAGATCTACGAAGTCGTTGAGGGAGAACATCTGGATAGTGAGAAAGTTGAACAAATGGAGGTTATTCGAACAAAATCAGGTTCAGTTTCGCTTTTAAACAGCACCATGATCTCCCAAAAGAATTTTGAGCCTGTGATTTCATGTATAGCATGCTTGAATTTTGTCAAATGCATGTCAAGTGATTATTACTACCTTATGACTTTTGAGCGATGTTAAAGAATATCAGATTTAGAGGTTCTAGTTGTTTGCAGAAATTGAAAATAAGATGGAGAAGATCATGGAACTTATAAAAAATAAAGACCAGGAGAAAAAAGATGGGGTTACAAAAGACTTGAAAAACGATTCAGAACTTGTAGGTCTCATCGAGGACTTTCACGGTCAGTACCAATCACTCTATGCTCTATATAATCAAGCAAAAGGAGATTTGGGAAGAAGATATCGCGCTAGGAAAGGAAAGGAAGTATCCGCCCCCTCTACTCCCGGCTCAGACTCGGATTATTACTCCTCGGAGGAAATAGAAGGCAATTTCAGCAATTCAAGATATGTACATCAGAAGATGTTCAATTTCAATAGTAGCTTTAAGGAACTTGAAACTGCAAATCATGAAGTGGCTGACCTGATGCATAAACTGGAGTCCACAACTGAAGAAAAGGATGCTTTGAATTCTGACTATCTAGAAGCTTTGAACAGAATAGAAGCAGCAGAGATAGCATACAAGAATCTGAGGAATGAAGCAGATGAGAGACAAAAGGAACTGACAGCTCTTGAGAAGGTGCAGGAAGATCACGGGAGTCAAGCGCTTGCTCGGATAAAAGACCTGGAAGCACAATGTGAGAGCAAAGCAGCTGAAGTTACACAGCTAGGAGAGAAAAATGTTGGACTTCATGCCCGGGCTTCAGAACTTGAATTGATATTGAAAGAGAAAGGAGATGAGATTGCCAATCTCATGAAGAAGCTCAAGGACAACGAGGACAATTTTACTTCGAAAAATGAGGAACTGATGACGCGGCTGAGCTATCTGCAACTAGAGGTGGATTCTTTACGTGTCCCGAAAGATGAAGCTATAGGCCAAGTCAAGAGGTTGACAGATCATGCCAGTCTGATGCAACACGACTTGGTGTCCTTAACTAGCCAGAAAGCTGAATTGGAAATGCTACTGCAGAGGAAAGCCAAAGAAACCATGGAATATGCAATTCAGATGAAAACTCTCCAAGGGGAAATATCGAAAAAGACTGCTGCTGAGCAGAGAATGCTGAAGGAGAAAGAAGGATATCTTGTCCGCATAAAGGACCTGGAATTGGAAATGGAGTCTCTATACAGTCAGAGATTCAAATTGGAGGAGCAGATAAAGATCAAAACTCATGATACCAATCTGATGAGAGATGAAAATGAGAGAGTGCATTTAAGAAACAAAGAACTGGAGGATGAGCTCTCAGCTCTTCGCAAAAAATGTGAAGTTCAAGAGAATGATTCTTCTACTCAGATTCTGGCCTTGAAAGCACAGGTTGACCATCTGCAGCAAGAGTTAAATTACGTGCAGTCTCAAAAAACCCAGATGGATTTTCAGATTGTTAGAGAGAAACAGGAATCTTCACAAAAACTGACCCAACTCGAACAAGAAAACATTAATTTGACAAGCATGATGGCTGATCAACAAAGAATCCTGAAGGAACAGGAGGACACTATTGACAAGTTCAAAGAGGAGTCTAAACAAGTCCAACGCATGTTATTGGGGTCCAAGATAAGCATCCAACTCACGGAAAGGAAGATGTCTGAATCAGCAGTAGCGTTTCGCAAGCAACTTGAAGACAACATCCGCGTGTTGAACCAGAGGATTCGGGTTGCAGAACAATTGCACAACGAAAACAAAGATGCTTACAGGACGACAAAAGATAGGCTTGAGGAGGAAAACAGAATTCTCAGAGAAAAGGTTGCAACTAGTGAAGCTGAATCCAAGAAAACGGAGTTAAAATTCAATCCTGGAAACGAGGCCTTGTCAGAATTGGAGTTGGCAGTCAAGAAGTTGGATGCTGATGGAGAATTCCTGACCAGGATTTCCAACATATCAAATGAGCTTGTCATTGCTAGGAATTGGGTCAGGGAGCGAAACGAAGAGATCAAAAACCTGAAGCTGAAAATTGATTCTCTAGTTGCACAAGTGGATGGCAAGGAAGAAAGGGAATTCTTGTTGAGAGAAAAGGTGTGTAAGTTGGAAAATGAGAACTTGAATTTGATGAAGTCTGTGAGCCAACTTGAGTTGAAAGTTGACGAATTCGAGAAGACGACAAAGGAGAAAGATGACACAATGTTGAATCTTGGAGAAGAGAAGAGGGAGGCTATAAGGCAGCTATGTCTATTGATTGAATATCATCGCAGCCACTGCAATCATCTCAAAGGAGTGATCTCACAAATGGCTGTTAAACCAGAATAATAAGTTGAATAAAAATTAACTCTCATAGGCAAGTTCAGTTCTATGAAAACTGTGTATTCATTTTTATTCATTCTTTTAACCAAATTGCTGTGATGGTTAAATGTGAATTAGTCAACAGAATACTTTGAAAATATTGGAGATTAGCTTTCTTTATACCAAATTATTATGTCCCGCGATGGAGGTGAAAGTGGCCGAGTGGTAAACTATTCACACCCGCATTAATAAAATTGTTTTTTGAAGTGACAGTCTGTCTCTAACTTATACAAATTTGTAACATATTACATGATTGAGATTGACTCAATGATAAATCACTTACACTCACATCAATAAAATTGTGAATTCGAATCAACTGCTCTTTTCATCAATCTTCAATCGTAATAGTAAAAAATAAAATAAAAAAGTAAAGGGAGAATATTTAATTTAAATCAAAGTAAAAATCTTTAATGACTGATTAAAAAAAAAAGCATATTTAATAAAGAAAATAATGTTAAACGGTACAACAAGTACCCCAAAAAAAATAAAAGTTGGTGCAGTTCGTACAGTAACCGCAGCGAATTCAAACCACAGAGTTTCAGACAAGAAAAAAATAAACGAGCGCGGGAAGGAACCACTCGTCTCATGGTTGGCCCCACTAAAAGACCCAATCACATTTTCCACCCAAATCACAAAATCTCGCGCTTTTTTAATCAACCCACGAATCGCGATACATTGTTCACGGAAGACGTGAAATCGAAAGAAAAAAAAAACAACAATGGCTTTAACGTAATAAATAACAAAATCCGACGGCAAATAATTATTCAGCTTTGAAACGAAGCCTCCAAAGTCACAAAGATTCTAAAGCTCCTGAAAATTGAAGTTACAAATGCTGTGCATGTCACTTCCAAATCTCTCCTAATCAAAACAAAAACAAAATTACTTTTACATTTTAATTTTTATTTTAATAAATTCTCTCTCTCTTTTTTTTTAAAAAAAATTCTCAATCTCTCGCTCCTTCTTCTTCTCTCTCACTCTCTCTCTCTCTCTCTCTCTCTCGGGGATTGCTGATTCAGTTTGAGCTCTGACTTACAGGTAAGAACTTCGAATACGAAACTTGATTATATGTGACTTTGTTGTTTTGTTTCTTCGAGTTACTGTACTTGAATTTCGATTTTAGAGAGCAGTTTGATTCTCTTTTCGATCGTTTTAACGCAGTTTTTGAGTCTGAATCCGATGATTTTCAACCTCTCGTATCAGTAAATTTGTGCTTGATTTGTTTTCTAACACGTGATTTGTTGAGAATACAAACGATGATGTATTTGTTAATCAAGTTCTTGTTGAACTAATTTTGCAATTAAAATTTGTCATGATCAAGGATATTGCTTCTGGTCAAACTCATGATCATTTTTTATTCTTTGTGTTTATAAATAATTTTTGAGTTTTCGTTTTATTTATATACATATATTGGATTTGGTTTTCTTAAAACTAAAATCTGGGTAAAATTTACTCTTTTTTTTTGATATTATCCAATTATGTCCTTGCAGATTGGTTCGTATTTGACGAAACTTCAGTGGAACGGAGAGTGAAGAAGTTGAATTTCAGGTAATAATGCTAAATTCGATACTGTTTTTTTTTTTTTTTTTTTTTTCAATGATGAAAGTTTAAGTTTACCGTGTTTGGATGATCTTTTTTTTTATTGTTTTAATTAATTAATTAATTTGGTTTTTAATGGAAAAACAAACAAAAAAGAACAGCTCATAATTTAAACAGATAAAAAATTGCTGTCATTTTTTATTTTTTATTGTTTTAAAATCGGCTTCTGGGGAATTCCGCATGGAGATGATGGGTGATGAGGTGGCGCCAGATTACAACTATTGGCAATTAGTACCGTGCACTAGTCATGCAGAACGTTGTCTCTCTTTTTTTTTTAATAATTTAAATTTATTCTCTTTCTTTTCTCCATTTGTAGTTTTGTACCCAAAAAGATGATTCAAATTTTATTTTATTTTCATTTTCCATTTTTTGTGTGTGTTTTCTTGACTTTTGTTTTCGAATCATGAAATCACAATCCTCGAATCACTGCACTTTAGTATAAGAAGAGTACATGCATCAATGGATAATGGATTCAACTCATGATTATGTGGGGAAATATCTTTTTTTTTTTTTTTTAATCTTAATTATTACAAAATTGAGAGTTGAGTGAGGGGGGTTATGATATGATTCGAAACTACAATCTCCTTGATGCGCCTGTGAGAGGCTTAACGTTGGATCATCTCGTGGGGCCATGTTTTTAAAATGGAACTTTTCAATGGACCCATCCTTTTTACCAGACCCACAACTTAGAATTTGTTATAACCTGTTTTAACCTTCGATCAGTTGAGTTAAAGACGGTATTTTTTTGCTCTGATTACCTTTTAAGAGTTGGTGCTAAAATGAATGGATGAAAGGTGATATTATCATGATTGAGGATGAGTCTGTTTTTGCGTTTGGTTATAAATAGGAAGTCATTACTACTAAAGCAAATAAAGTAAGAAGTTCTATCCTAACTGGATTTTTTTTTTTTTTTGAACAGAATCCTAACTGGATTCAAGTAATTCATTGTTGTCATGTAATGGTGTGGATTTCTTGCCATTAATAAACAAATTAATGGTTATAGTTACCATTTACAGATTCATGAACCAAAGCATTTAATGAACCTTAAATACTGAGCTGGAAATTGTTAGGTACAGAACCATCCGAGATATATAGGATCCAAGAAGTAAATGATATCAATGGGATTTAGTTGCTGTTTTTTCTAGTTGCTAAACTTTTTATAGAGAAGTCTGGTTTCACTTATTTTTGAAGTGGTGGATTAGCATTCGTGTCGTCCTGATACTGATCTTTTGTCTTCATTTTATCAAGATCTATTAATGAATTTGATGTAATTGGCTGGGGAGCACTTTGAGAGATAGCAACAACAGGAATTTAGATTATTTCCTGTTCAAGATCAAGGTAAGCAAAAATATACTACGGCATATTCTTAAAATCATCCCGGTAGATATTGTGAGAGAAGCAATTTTATATAAAAGGAAATTCAATCGGGAAGATTCTATTAAGGAATAGTCACATTAAAGGAAATCCTATCTGGAAGATCCTATTAAGGAATAGTTAGCTGTCACTTGCCATGGTGAAATCATGTTTTTCAAAAGTGCCCCCAAAGAGATAATTGATTACACGTATTCATAAACTTCAGTTTTCCAGTGTTGAATAGAAATTAGAACAATCCTCTGTTTTAGGATTTCATCCATCCATAAGGAAATGCCTCCAACCAAACGAAATTTTATGATGAAACATATGTCTTAGTTGTCATAGTTTACTTCTGGAACTAAAGATATATTTGCGACGGATTGACAATCATTCTTGGCCTGGTTTTGTTACATAACAAATCAGTTTTCCGATTGGTCTAATGTCAGGTATCTTATATCACAATAACATGATTGGGTAAATATTTGATTGAGAATAATTTGCTTTTCTTTTGAATTAGACTTTTAATTTCTCTGAAATCTACCGATAAGAATTTATCTTGCTAAATATTTGCCTTCTTTCCCCGATATCAACTGTTCTGTAACCTGATCTTTATTTTATGCTTCTTGTCTGCATGCTCACAGTTTATAAACCCTTGGTAAAGTCAGTCATCTTGAACTGATTAATATCTTGAATATTACTTTTTTTGATTGAGTTTGTAATTTCAACAAGGTGAATTTGATTCTGATTTTCAGGTTTTGAGTTCAAGATGGAATCGAGCTTATCTTGATGCACACTTATTGAGTTAACTTAGTTGATGATCTGAATAAGATATGAAGAAGCATCGCTTGAGGGAGTCCATAAAGTCCATCTTTGGGCATCACATTGATCCAGAAAAAGATGAACAACGTGAAGGAACAAAAATAGGTAATATGATGGTAACTTTTGAATCATAAAAAACATGTTAGGGTTGAAATAGCACAATGGATATATGGAAAAAGCCAGTATTCTGTGATTACATTAAGATAGTCTTCAAGTTGCTTTGCATGGTTTACTTTTGCAATTAAGACTATGAATTTAACCTAGCAATTTCAATTATCGTCTTTTGGTCCAATATTGAAATGTTTCTTGTTTACTGCAGAAATTGAGGACAAAGTCAAAAAAATCTTGAAACTTGTCCAAGACAATGATCTTGAAGAAAAAGATGGGATCAAAGAACCACTTGTTGATCTAGTTGAGGATTTCCAAAGACAATATCAATCACTTTATGAACAATATGATCATCTGAGAGGAGAGCTCAGGAAGAAAATTAATGGCAAAAAAGGAAAGGAGAATGATTCTTCTTCGTCAAGCTCGGACTCAGACTCAGATTATTCTTCAAAGGACAAAAGCAGTAAGAATGGAGAACTTGAAACTGAATATCAGAAAATAACAAACAGCATAAAGCAAGAACTTGATGCGGCAAATCTAGAAGTTTCTGATCTGAAGAGGAAGTTGACTGCTACCAATGAGGAAAAGGAAGCGTTGAATTTGGAATATCAAGCAGCTTTGAACAAGATACAAGAAGCAGAGGAAATCAACAGAAATTTGAAGCTTGAAAGTGAAAACTTAAACGTTGACAAGTTGAAAGTTTCAGATGAGAATGCAGAACTGAATCAAAAACTGGACACTGCTGGTAAGATAGAAGCAGAGCTAACTATAGAAGTTTCCGAACTGAAGAGAAAGTTGGCAACTACCACTGAGGAGAAGGAAGCTTTAGACTTGGAACATCAAACGGCTGTGAGCAAGATTCAAGAAGCTGAGGAAATCATCAGAAATTTGAAGCTTGAAGTCGAGAGCTTAAACACTGAAAAGTTGAAACTTTCAGATGGGAATGCAGAACTGAATCAAAAACTGGACTCTGCTGGTAAGATAGAAGTGGAGCTCAATATAGAAGTTTCTGAACTGAAGAGAAAGTTGGCAGCTACCACTGAGGAGAAGGAAGCTTTAGACTTGGAACATCAAACGGCTGTGAGCAAGATTCAAGAAGCTGAGGAAATCATCAGAAATTTGAAGCTTGAAGTCGAGAGCTTAAACATTGAAAAGTTGAAACTTTCAGATGGGAATGCAGAACTGAATCAAAAACTGGACTCTGCTGGTAAGATAGAAGTGGAGCTCAATATAGAAGTTTCTGAACTGAAGAGAAAGTTGGCAGCTACCACTGAGGAGAAGGAAGCTTTAGACTTGGAATATCAAACGGCTGTGAGCAAGATTCAAGAAGCTGAGGAAATCATCAGAAATTTGAAGCTTGAAGTCGAGAGCTTAAACACTGAAAAGTTGAAACTTTCAGATGGGAATGCAGAACTGAATCAAAAACTGGACTCTGCTGGTAAGATAGAAGTGGAGTTCAATATAGAAGTTTCCGAACTGAAGAGAAAGTTGGCAGCTACCACTGAGGAGAAGGAAGCATTAGACTTGGAACATCAAACGGCTGTGAGCAAGATTCAAGAAGCTGAGGAAATCATCAGAAATTTGAAGCTTGAAGTCGAGAGCTTAAACACTGAAAAGTTGAAACTTTCAGATGGGAATGCAGAACTGAATCAAAAACTGGACTCTGCTGGCAAGATAGAAGTGGAGTTCAATATAGAAGTTTCCGAACTGAAGAGAAAGTTGGCAGCTACCACTGAGGAGAAGGAAGCATTAGACTTGGAACATCAAACGGCTGTGAGCAAGATTCAAGAAGCTGAGGAAATCATCAGAAATTTGAAGTTTGAAGTCGAGAGCTTAAACACTGAAAAGTTGAAACTTTCAGATGGGAATGCAGAACTGAATCAAAAACTGGACTCTGCTGGTAAGATAGAAGTGGAGTTCAATATAGAAGTTTCCGAACTGAAGAGAAAGTTGGCAGCTGCCACTGAGGAGAAGGAAGCATTAGACTTGGAACATCAAACGGCTGTGAGCAAGATTCAAGAAGCTGAGGAAATCATCAGAAATTTGAAGTTTGAAGTTGAGAGCTTAAACACTGAAAGATTGAAACTTTCAGATGGGAATGCAGAACTGAATCAAAAACTGGACTCTGCTGGTAAGATAGAAGTGGAGCTCAATATTGAAGTTTTCGAACTGAAGAGAAAGTTGGCAGCTACCACTGAGGAGAAGGAAGCTTTAGACTTGGAATATCAAACATCTGTGAGCAAGATTCAAGAAGCGGAGGAAATAATCAGAAGTCTGAAGCTTGAAGTCGAGAGCTTAAACACCGACAAGTTGAAACTTTCAGATGTCATTGCAGAACTGAATCAAAAACTGGACTCTGCTGGTAAGATAAAAGTGGAGCTCAATATAGAAGTTTCCGAGCTGAAGAGAAAGTTGGCAGCTAACACTGAGGAGAAGGAAGCTTTAGGCTTGGAATATCAAACGGCTGTGAGCAAGATTCAAGAAGCGGAGGAAATGATCAGAAGTCTGAAGCTTGAAGTCGAAAGCTTAAACACTGAAAAGTTGAAGCTTTCAGTTGAGAATGCAGAACTGAATCAAAAACTGGACTCTGCTAGTAAAGTAGAAGAAGAGCTAAAACAAGGGTTGGAAGATATTAGTAGAGAGAAAGATAACTTGATCATGGAGAAAGAGGCTACTCTGCGAAGGATTGAAGAGGGAGAAAAGACAACAGAAGACTTAAGAACTGTGGTTGATCAGATGAATGATGAAAAACTAATACTTGGTCAAGAACAAGAAACTCTTCGAGCGCAAATTTCTAATATGAACCAGCAGCTGGAATCTGCAGAACAGAAAGTTTCAAATTTAAGCCACATGCTGATTGCTACAGAGGAAGAGAATAAATCTCTGACCTTCAAAGTCTCGGAGCTTTCAAATGACATTCAGCAAGCACAGAATGTAATACAAGAACTCATGGCTGAATCAAGTCAAATCAGGGAGAAAGCAGTTGAGAAAGAAAGGGAACTTTCAAGTCTCTCGGAGAAGCATGAGGTGCATGGAAATGAATCATCAGCTCAAATAAAAAGATTAGAGGCTCAAGTGACAGGCTTGGAACTAGAGGTGGTTTCACTGCAAGCCCAAACTAGAGATATGGAAGTGCAGATTGAGAGCAAAGCAACTGAAGTGAATCAAACAGGAGAGGAAAATATACGGCTGCAAGCCCAAATTTCGGAGCTTGAAAGGGTATTGAAAGAAAGAGAAGATGAACTCTCTGCTATCGTGAAGAAACTTGAGGCTAGTGAGAGTGAATCATTGTCTAGAATAGAGAATTTGAATGTACAGATCAACAATTTGTTAGCTGACCTGGACTCGTTACGCTCTGAGAAAACCAAGCTGGAAGAACAGATAGTTGTTGAAAGTGATGAAGCCTCAACTCAAATCAAGGGCTTAATGGATCAGCTAAACGTGCTGCAGCAGGAACTAGAATCTCTACACAGCCAGAAAGCTGGACTAGAGGTGAAACTGGAGGAAAAAACTAAAGAAATTTCAGCATACATAATTCAGGTTGAAAATCTGAAAGAGGAGATAGTGAACAAGACTGAGATTCAACAGACAATTCTGGAAGAGAAAGAAAGTTTGACAGTACAAGTTAAGAGCCTGGAGTTGGTGGTGGAGACTTTACGCAGCCAGATAAGTGATCTCGAAGAGCAAATAAGAACTAAAATCGAAGAAAGTGGTCACTTGACAGAGGAAAAGGTAGAACTGCAGGACAAAATTGTTAAATTGGAGGAAATGTTAACAGCAGGAGGGGTGGAGTTATCAGCTCTACAGGAGAAGCATATAATTGCTGGGAATGAAGCTTCTTCTCGAGTAACAGACTTATCGGCACAGGTTGGCAATCTACAACAGGAGTTGGATTCTTTGCAGTCCCAGAAGAACGAACTGGAATCGCAGCTTGAGAGAGAGAAACAAGATTCCTCAGAAGTCCTTACCCAGATGGAAAATCTGAAAAATGAGTTGACAAGCCAGATTACGGATCAGCAGAAAATGCTCAGAGAACAGGAGGATGCATACAACAAGCTGAGTGAGGAGTATCGACAAGTTGAAGGTTTGTTCCAGGAATGCAAAGAGAACCTTGAAGTTGCAGAAAGGAAAATTAAAGAAATGGCAGAAGAGCTCAGTAAGAATATTGAATCTGGAGATCAGAGAGTGGCAGATTTGGAAGAAATGGCTGACGACTTGAGAAGAGATCTAGAAGTAAAAGGAGATGAGCTCAGTTCCATGATTGATAACGTCCGTCAAATCGAAGTTAAGCTCCGGCTGTCAAACCAGAAGCTCCGGGTCACAGAACAGTTACTAACCGAGAAGGAAGAGATCTTCAGAAAAGCAGAAGCTAAGTTCCTGGAAGAAAAGAAAATGCTGGAAGAAAGAATCGTCACTTTATCTGGAATCATTGTTGTGAACAGGGAGGCTTATCACAAGATGATAACAGATACATCAGAGAAAGTAAACAGTACGTTTACTGGGCTAGAACTCGTGATACAGAGGTTTGAAGATGCCTATGGAAACTACGAGCACTGCATATCAGAGAAAACAGAAGAGCTTCGGGTTGCAAAGAATTGGGTTGCAGAAACGAAAACCGAAAGGGAGCAACTGAAGATAGAAGTGAGCAAATTAGCCGAGCAACTACAAAGCAAGAAAGAACAAGAATCAGCATTGAGAGAAAGAGTTGAGAAGCTAGAAGTCAAAGCAAGTAATGAAGAAGCTGTGAAGCAGAAATTGAGCAACGCGCTTGTTCAACTAGAGAAAAAGGTGGAAGCTTTGGAGATAACGATGAAGGAGAAGGAAGCAGGAATTTTGGATCTCGGAGAAGAGAAGAGAGAGGCGATAAGGCAACTGTGTATATGCATTGACTATCACCGGAGCGACAACGATTATCTCAAGGAAATGCTCTCAAAGGTGAAAGTTAGAAGCCAAAGAGCAGCTTAGAAGCCGTTGAAAGTGTATGTTCATTCCGGTATTTGCATTGGTTATTTTTTATTAGTTGATTATTTTTTTGCAAAACGGCGAGAGGGACATTATTGTCTAATAAAAAAATTTTATTACAATATTTCGGGATGGGGGGAGACGATATTAGTTCAGTGTATTTTAAGCAGTTTGGTGTGAAATTCATTTTTCTTCTTTGGCAATCTAGCAATGTATAGAAGTAGTAATGGTCACAGTTTTCTTGCTTTAAGCTTGAAATATTGTTTTGGTTTTGCTGAACCCTGTTTGCTAAAATCTGTAAGTAAATTATTCCTGCTGTATTTTTTTTTTTATTGAATCAAGCAGTGAATAAAACATGGCTTTTATATTTATTTGCATGGTAGTTGGTACAGTAAGAGATTAAAAGTTGTATCATAAAATTATTATTTTTTATAATAAATAATATTTTATTTTTATTTCTTTTTGGGATGCAAAAATATTGATTAAATTTGTGTATTGTAGTTAAAAAAAAATTAAATTTATAAAAATTATAAATAAATAAATAAATAAATAAAGAGGTAGAATTTGAAAAACTTCTATTCTGCTAAAGCAATTGTTGTAGTATTGTCGATAATATTAGATTTTACTAATATAAGCGTATACAATTATGTATTTCAAGTGGAGTATTGTATTCGTATTCGTATTGTATTCTCACTTTGTAAAACTTCGTTTAAATACTTTTAATTCTAATACAAATCATTCTAAACCGTCAATATTAGTAGCAAAGGGCTTGAAATAAGTTAGATCCCTTATTTTATTTTTTATTTTAAAGATTTTCCATCGCTTTTGGTAAAGAAGAAAATAATGAATATAAACACCAATAATTAAGAAATAATCCATTATTAGGCCTTCAAGGTTTAATAATAAAAAATGAGACAATGATTTCTATTATAAAAAAGTATCATGACAAAGAATAACAAATGAATCAAGGGGGCTTCAAGACTTATTGATCAAAATCAAAGCCACAAATAACAAAGAATCAAATCCATCAAACGGTACAAAATCACTGGCGACATCAAAAGCATACACGAAAAATCTATAAGAGTGTTATATAGCAACAACTAGGATTAAAAACGGTACAATATTCTATTTAATAAACTTTCACAAATAGACAACTGATGGGGAGGAAATAATTAAGTTAACACTTCACCTAAAATGCTATATTAAACTGCAACTGGTGCGCATCATTTCATCGAGAAATTATTATTGCCACTTACGGTCAAAGACAAATGGGGTATATGCAGGGGCGATATATCGACACTGGTCAAAAGTGGGTTTTAAATTTTGCCCTACCTGCAAATAAATAGATAGCTTACTTCTAATGGTATTTCTGAAGTTCTTCTTGCTTCAGTCAGATATCCTCATCTCAACTCCTAAGACGTCCTTCACCATCTCGTAGGTAACAAACGCAATTGCTATGGAGGGGACCACCTAAAAAATGAATGAAAAGAGCGTTATGACATTTCTGTAATAAATTAATATCCCTTTTTGAAGAGATTATAAGTTCAAAAAAATTGTTATCGAACAAGACAACCAGAAACCATAACTTCTCGAACCAAAGATAGATTTGTAAAAATATGTGAAAGTGGTGTCTATGCTATTACACTCACTGACCTTCACTGAATTAGGGACCAAGCCCTTGTATAGCGCTCCAAATCCCTCATGTCGAACCGTTTTCCTGAAAGCATCAACCATGCCAGTATATTCAAGAGATGCCTTGCCCTTTCCATCCCCCGTGACAACTGAAGCAGCATCTTTCCAGCCCACCATCTGCATTCTTCTTCGGATGACATCAAGAGGGTAAGCGACTGTCTGGCCAACAGTTCCCGCAGCAGCACCACATGAAAGCCTAGTTGTCACACTCAACTCATTGTTCTCATCAACTAGTCCAAATGTTTTAGATTTTATCAACCAGTCTTTCAGAGATTCGTAGACAGCAAAGTTGAGACCAACATATGGTACCTGAAAATATTGTGAAATAGATTTAAGGGACTCTACATATAGAAATCAGGATACAGATTTTTCTACAACTATTTAGCAGATTCATACAAAGTTACAAAATTAAAGCTACTATGGTAACCTAAGATTCACACTTACAACTCCTATAACAGAAGGTAGCCAGCCTCTGTACAAAGCTCGAGGACCTTCTTCTTTGAGGACAGTTTTAAGAGCATGGGCGATTCCCCTATATTGGCGAGGAGATTTCTCTGTCTGCAAATACACATGGACAGAGTTAAGCCATCACAATAATTATTAAAAACGGATACAACTCTGTACACCAGAGGATGCATCCAAGATCTAATCACATAAATCATCTTACCAGAAAAGGAGAAATCCAAAAAGTACCTGGACAGTTAACCGACCTCGTACCATATCCATCGGGTAAGTGGCTGACATGGCAATAATACCAGCACAAGCACCAGCTCCAAGGCGTAAAAGAGGTGTCAGTTCAGCATCTTCTGCAAGAGATGATAAAAAATAACTATAAATCTTGACATCACCGTTCTCACTTTCTCCAATAGAATTGACAAGACACCACAGCAATTTGATAACATTAAGCACAATCAAGGATAATTTTTTGCAGGAAATCAAAAACTCATTCTTTGTTGATTGGGGGGCAACCTACATCTAAGCTGGATTTTAAATCATCAAACAACAGGTAAGGGAAAAAAAGAAAAAGATCACATGGGAGAAAAAGCAAACACTTTTCTAGATCACATGTACATACACAGACACATAGGAATGTATTCTGCAGAATAAAAATCCACTAACAAAAGGCCCACAACAATATACCAATGCATACAAAAGATGGAGAGAATAATTGATCTTGTATCTCATATAATTCTGATAAGTGATAACAAAAGTGAAAAATGGTAATAAGCTCTAACTTTCATGAAAGCTCAAAAGCATAACTGAGTGGTAGCAGAAAAGGGAAAAAAGAAAAAGAAAAAGAAAAAGAAAGAAAGGAAACAGGGGTTCATACCATTTCCAGATTGTCGCCGGTGAAGCCATAAAATACCCCTGTTTACCAAAAGTAAGGAAAAAAAAAAAGGAAGAGAATGATAATAAATAAGATAGAAAACAGGGAAGAGAAAAAGAAACAGTACAGACATCAGAAACAAGCATGAAATTTTCTACTTGGAGAGGAATACTATCTTCATTAGGAAGATATAAAAAATTCCAACGGGAATTTAACAAAAATCAAAGAAAAGGGAAGCAACGGAACATACTTAGATGCTTCCTCGTAACTAAAGAACTTGACTGCTGAGTTTGGAACAATCCGAGCACAATTAGTGCCATTCCCCTTAAACAACCCTCTAAAACCCTCAGTTCTCCAAATATATTTCAAGCCCTGAATTGTTCCATTGTATTTTATACTATGAGGATTTTGAACCTGCATATTGCAAAACCATATTCTATTACTCACACCAAAAAAACACAATCATACATCATGATGGCAAAAAAAGATTGCAAGCAGTTTGAGATATTGACAATACAGCAAACCGATATAACTTAATAGCCAGATGGTATACGATAGACTACCTGGAGCAATATTTTTAATCTCTCCAATGGCGCAACAGCAGTCCGTGACCTGCAATGTGTAGTCGACACAATTAAGTAAACAAACTGCTTGGTCTAAACCTCCCTCCAAGAATGCACTTTTATTACAGTTAACACCATGTAGCCAATGTGTAGCAATAACTACAAATAGATTGTTCTACTAATCAGTGAAAATTTTCAAATAAAATTCTTGTAATTAGCTGTTTGAATTGCTCTGAATCAAACCCAGGTAAAATCTCCCCTTCCCAAAACCTACCAGAGCACAACAACCCAACCCCCAGCCCCAACATAAACAAAATGATAATAACCTAGCAGCTTGTAGTACCTGCGTTTCTGCGAATGTTTGAATGTTTTCACTTAGATGATTTCATACACATCTTTACTGCTCATAATCAGACTTCATAATTTAGTCATTTTCTTTTTTATGGGGGGAGAGGTAGTCATTTTCTTTACGACATGCGGCGTATTTAAATGCAAATAAATCATTTACTATCAATGGAAAAAATCAAATTCACTGTATAACTAATACAATACCATATATCAATTCAACAATTTCATTGTAAAAACAAAGATTGGCACAAAAAGAAACGAGGCTCTTTTGAGTTAAAAATGCATTTAAAAAAAAAAAAAAAAAAAAAAAAAAAAAAAACCCAAGCCAAATTTGTTTTTTTCACAAATGATATAAACAAACAAAAAAATGAACAAATTTTATCACAAAATTTCATACAAACAGTAGCAATCGACGAGAGAAATACAAAAACAAAAATAAAAGCAACGAAAACGAAAAACAGATCAAACAGGACTCACACTCCACCGGCGATGCCGCCGGCAACGAGAGACTTTCCGATGCTGAGAAGCGCATGGCTGCTAGGCGCCTTAACTCCTTCGCTAGCCAGCTTCGCCTCCTCGGCGAGATTCACGATCTTCGAAACCGCGGACTCGCTCGTCTTCACATCCTCCGTCGACGCCATTCGAAGTCTCAAAAAAAAAAAAAAAAAAAACCTACGTTCCTCGGTCAAACTAGCGTCGTTTGCCGGTCTCCGGTGATCGTCGCTCTCTCTTTGTACGATTTAACGGAGAGAGTATGCTACCATTTGTTGAGGTTTTAGAGAGAGAGAAAGAGTTGGAGGCGTTGTGTTGAGACTTGAGACTTGAGAGTGAGAGAAACAACAATTTGTGATGATACAAAAGGTTTATATTAATAAAGCGCAATATTTATGTACGGTAGAATTTCCAAACAATGCCCAGATATTCGGTATTCTTAAAATAACAACCCTATAGTTTTGATATTTGGTATTCTTAAAATTTCCGTATCGTATATCAAAAGTATTTATTGTTTAAAAATTTGGTTGAAAAACCCTATAATTGCATACCATAAACCCTGAGTTTTTGACGTAGATGAGATAAGGTTAGTCAAATTGTATGGACGTATAGCTAAATGACATATCATTAAGGTTGTATGTTCAAATCGATAAATCGTATCTCTTTCTCCTGAACTTCAAATTAAATTGTAATAACTCAAAAACCCTCGACCTAAATTTGATGTTTATTGATATATAGTTCTCATATCAGAACGACCAACCACGATCACATATTTTAATAAGTTCAAATATTTGTTTAAAAAAAAAAAATCAGCCCTTTTATTAAAAACTCGGGATAACCTGATAGGAGAAATATCATATATATATATATATAAACTCGTAGGTTTTTGGAAATCTCTCATTTATTTACTTATTAGAATATTCTAAAAAGCAACTAAGTTTTGATTCTTTTTAAAAGAAAAAAAAATTCTCAAATTTTAGATTTGGAATAAATTTTTAGTACATAATTAAAAGTATAATATTGAAAATAGACCGAACACTTTTACAATTTTGGTGGTAATGATATTGAAAATGTCGTCAAAATATCACAATCTTTAGATCTTTGTTATATTTTCGTAAGCTTTGACTCCCAATATATCAATTGAAATTGATATTTATTTTCTTTGATAAAAATTTTTTTAAAAAAAAAATTGGTTTATTAACTCAAGTTTGAAAATATAAGGTGTTTGTAGTATATAATAAGAGAGTCTTAATTAAAAAAAAAATTAAATTAATCATAGGGGAATGTTTTGCAATTCTCCTTATATTTATTTTATTAGTTCGGTTTCTGTTTAACTTAATAAAAATAATAAAAGAAAAATCAAAATTCAGTTGTACGACTACCATCGCCGCGTTTAGTGAGGAAATTAGGGTAAGCAGTGTCGTTAAAACTAATAATAGATATTAAAAGTAAAAACTATTTTTTTATTTAAATAGTTGTTTTATATAATTTTTTTATTTAAATAGTTATTCTTGTTATTATTATTATTTTTTTTGTTTTTTCTTTTTTGTGGGGCGATGGTTGGCGTTGGAGGTTGGAACTTCGAAGGTGAAATCATCAATTGGTCCAAACTAGGGTTGGTGAAAAGGAAGTGACAATTTTTTTTCTTTCTTTCTAATAATTTGATTTATATAAATTTCAAAAATATTGAAATTTTGAACACGAATTTTGATATTATATAAATTTTATTATAATTAAGTCACGATTCTAAGATATCGATGAAAATGATCTTTGATTTAAAAATTAAGAATTGATTATTATTTAAAGTTTTAAAATATTAACAAGTATAAATGGGAAGAAAAAACACAAATTTCATGTAAATATAAGCTACAAAAATTATAAAATGAAAAAAAATAAATAAAAAAAAATTGTTGCAATACTTGTATATAAGAAACCGTCTTGAAAGTTTCGACAGATTCAGTTTCAAATCGATTCCGTTGAAACCAATGAAATTGCCGAAACTTATGTTCTCATAGTTAAGTACAAAATGGACTAAAAACATAAGTTTAATGTAAACATATATAACAAAAACGATCAAATGTAAAATGACTACAATACTTGCATATAAAAATATGTTTTTGTGGTTTCTACAAATTTAGTCTCAAACACCAAATCCGTTGAAACTGCCTTAATTGCAAAAATTTATGTTCTCATAGTTAAGCTAAATAAAATAAGTATAAAATGGACTAAGAATATAAGTTTAATGTAAATATATGCAAAAAAAAAAAAAAAAAAAAAAAAAAAAAAAAAAAGAGATCAAATGTAAAATTACTACAATACTTACATATAAAAACATGTTTTTGTAGTGTATAAATTGGACTAAGAACACAAATAGTAAAAATGATAAAAAAAAAAAAAAAAAAATAGCTGCAATATTTGCATATAAGAATCCCTTTTAAAGGTTTCGACAGATTCGGATTGAAACTGCCGAATCTTGTGTTCTAAAGTTAATCTAAAAAACAAAAAATAAGTACAAAATGGACTAAGAACACAAATTTAATGCAAATATAAGCAACACAAATGATAAAATGTAAAATGGCTACAATACTTATACGTAAAAACACATTTATGTGGTTTTGACGGATTCAGTTTAAACCAATTCGTTGAAACTCGAGTTTTATGAGTATAAATTGGACTAAAAATACAAATTGTATGTAAATATAAACAATAAAAATGATTATAATACTTACATATATATATATATATATATTGATAAGGTTGTTGGGGATCGGAATCAATCTCATCCCAACATATTATTTAAAATAAAGAAAAAAAAACAAAAGGGAAAAGAAAACAGAAGAAGAAAAGCAAATCAATAGAATCTAAATGAAAGTCTGTTACAAAATACTTACATATAAGAACCCGTTTTGAAGGTTTCAAAAGATTCGGTTTGAAATTGAATACCGTTGAAGCTTCTGAAATTAAAATATATATTTCACCTAAGTTTAAAAACATATATGATTTCATATAATCAATTAATTTGACAGATTTGTAATTAAAACGACATATATCACGACTATATTTAGCTTTGCTCTACTTAAGTTTTCTTTTTCCCATCATAGATTTATAGCACTAAAAAAAAAATTTGAATTGGGATGGGATGGTTTACCAAAATTAAAATTTAGGTGGATCTAGCTTATATTCATACTCACGTGACTTGAATGAACAGATATTATCGAATTATGATAAATTTATTATCAATAATAAGTTGCATTTCGAAATTACTACAAATAAAATCATCCCTTTTTTTTTTTTTTTTTTTTTTTTTTTTCAAATAAAGGGCTTTAAAAACCAAGAAAAATCCAAGGCATTTCCTAATCGATGTCAATTTCTTCGAGTTTTTCAAGGTACTTAACCTCCACATGTTTTGGTCTAAAATGTTGATTGAAAAATAAATTAGGCAATACTGAAATTGAAACGTTCATAAGATCAAAAGTGAAAGTTTTCAAACGCAGAAATTTTAAGTTTTTTTTTTGTTTTTTTTTTTTTTTTTTTTGTACGAAATTTCAATATGATGTACGAAATTTATACAGGTGTCCACACCTGATTAACTTTGTATGTATTTATTTATTTTTATTTTTTGAAAATATATTTTTTGTGGTTTAGCTACTGATAAAGATGACAATTGCTGAGGCTGCAATACAATGTTGAATTAGCTTCTTCATTTTTTTTCCCCGATTTTTCTAGAGCTTATCCGTAGAGTCACTGTCTTACTTGTAAACCAAAATAGTTGGCAATTTTGATGCCTCAGGCTCAGGCTCAGGCTCAGGTGACTCAGGTCCACAATTTTTCATTGTCAAACATACATGTATTGACATCTGTTAAAGTAAAATCTTTTGAGCTATTTAAAAAAAAAATTATTATTATTATTAGAATAAATAATAATAAATAACTTTTATTTATTCTCCAGCCATTTTAAGGAACCCTCGTCGTTTTCTTTCACCACAAGTTAAGAGATCACTTGATATCAGAAGCTGTTATTTTTTTTGATAAAAACAAAAAGTTACTTTCTTTAGTTATATTTTCTGGATTCTTGCACTCAGCGATTCTCTGTCCATGCCACTTATCAATGGATTTGATAAATGATAATGACATTTTCAAATAGGCCATTTAAAAAATTTATTAACATGACTTATAAACATTGTAATTATTCGTTTACGAAGAATCTCATCCAGCCACATCCTAATATTCTCTGCAAATATTATTGATACAACGGTGATTTTATTTATTCACTTTAAGAGATTTAATCAGTTATACATGTATGTATGTATAGTGCGACTATAATTTCGAATAATTTGGAAATCGAGACAAACCCGGTTGGTAAAGGATTAATTATTAAAGAATGAACGAAAGGAATTTAAGATTTTTAGAAATTTTTTGATAATTAAGAGAGAAAAAAAAACACAAACAAAAAGCTAGTAATCAAAACAAAACCTGAACCACATCATATATATAAGACATGAAAAGCCGGCCATCCAATAGAGCAATGGCTCTTTTTAAGTTGGTGAATGGTGATACACATAATTTCAAGTTTTCGATCATGAAATTTTATATATATATATATATATATAAACAAAAGGTAGGTGTCCTCCTTTTTGATCTAATGAGACCATTAATGTTAATAAACTTTAATTAATTGATGATTATGAGCATATATGCCAATTATTATTTAATGTAACAACACCAGCGGCAGCTTACTTGAAAATAATTATAAATCCAACAGCTTAAAGGAGACAAAAGATCTCATGAGCAAAAACAACTTCTTGTTCAAAAGAAAATCAACAGAAACATATATGAGTCATGAGAATATTGATTCAGGAATATTGGTATGGGATTGTGGGAGTCCCTTGTATGACTCATATGAAATAGCTTCATTTGGTCACTTGATTGAGAGGAAAATGATGGCCTTGGCCTTGCCGCCATCTCCGACTAGATCAGACCGATTCGCGGATATCGGTTCGAGCACGACGAGAGGAGATGATGATCATCATCAGGTAAATATTAATCATGAAGCTCTTGGTAATGATGTTGGATTGTTCAGCAGATCATTTGCAGGAAGGAGATTGCACTTGGCTGATCAAGACAACAATATTGAAAAGGCTAAAAAGTTTTTGAGGAGTTTATTTAGCGGTTGTTGTCTATGCAGAAAAAATATATAATTTTGCACCATATATTATATGTATTATGAGTCAATCGAAAAAACAGTTGTTCAACGGGCAGTTTGAAGGTAAACGGTCATGTTGACAATGTCTATTTTTTTTTTCCACATCAGCGTAATGTTGAATATGCACAGTTTCATTGAAGATACATTTTTTAAAAGACTGTCTATTTATCTTATGTGATATCTTTTGTTTTCACACACCACTCTTACATCGGAGATGATCTCATATTGGAATACTCCTAAATAGATTTTCAAGGTTATAAAATTTTCTCTTTTATGTTAATTATTGGCGTGGATGATTAATCTTACCGTGTGTCTTAATAGTTGCGGGCATATCATTGTTTGAAGTGGGTTTATTGGGCTTTAGCCCATAACTATACAAAATTATTGGGTCTTTGATTAGTTTGTTTCTTACAACCCAAAATATTATAAAGATATTTGGCCCACCAACGCTCACAATAGAGTTATTGGGCTTTAACCCATCAAGGGCCTACAGTTGTTATCATTCCCCCTTTATAACCATGTTAATAAAATACTTACGTGAATACAAAATAGTATATCATGTTTTTCGTACATTCGTTCAATAAAATTTGGTTTAGTTTTGAAGAACTACCGATTGTATTTTTTTTTTTTTGGATGGAAATAGCACCTGAAAATCTGGAAAACCAGATCCAGGGCAAGGTTACAACTAAACTGGGACTCCACAAATAAAACTAAGTGAGCACAAGCCCAGATCAGAGTTCCACAACGGGAGAAAAACGCCCACACAAGAGTGGGATTACAACCAAAACAAAACTAAACACAAATAAACACACAAGCTGAAACTGATCCGGAGGAGAGACCCAAGCCGCCGGAGAAGACCCACCCAAGACGTCGCCGTCGGAGATGCCGATCAAAACCTCCAAACCACCATGCCAATCAAACCTCCATCAGTAACAAAGCCGGACTCCGCAAAGCAAAAACCGACCAAGCCAAAACCAAGATCAGTGATAGGAAGACATCGAGGCTGCTGGCGGTGCCCCGGCGGAGAGGATGGGGTCGGACGGACTCCTAAACCACCGATCAAGACAACTCACACCGAACCACACCAGATCTGGCCGGAACCCAGAGGATCGGCCGATCTAACGGCTGCCGTCGTCGCTTGGACAAAACATCCCTCCCTGTGACACAAGAAAGATTTCCAGGCGACGGACAAGGCCATCATAGCAGCGCCGGCGTCCCCCATCTGACCGGAAAGGCCAAGCATGGGAAAGGAGAAGAAGATCGCCGCCGACTCCCGCTGCCACAGCGAGAAGCCAGCGACGGAAAGAGAGAGACACGCCGGAGAAGGGGAAGAAGAAGAAACGAAGAGAAACGGGCTGGAGAAATGGAGAAGAAGAACAGTACCAGAGAGAGAGAGAAAAAATATCTCACCGACTCAACTACCGATTGTATTATGATGGTGATTTTGGATTTAAATTTACATATGTATGGAAATATCATAAAATTTTATTCAATAAACGTATGGACAAACATAGTGATTTTTTCATGATTGTTTATAAATAAAGGATTAAAATTCTCTTACAAATTTTTATTTTTTTTTGAATTACAACTACTACCGAGATCTGACGAGATTAGACCCTATAAGCATGGTCTGAAATACTACTCTCATAATCGATGAGAGGTTACATATGGACTATAATTCTCTTACGCAATATAAATGGTTTAATTTAATATAAGATGAGATTGATTTAATAATAAACTCGGGTTGTGTTCATGTCCATCGTCTCGTCTTAACCATGAAATATTGTAATAGTTATTTTATATATATATATATATAAACAAACATATTATTTAAAAAAAAAAAAAAAAAAAACATATGGACCCAGGTAGACACGAAATCATGTGCAAATGTAGTAAAAAGATATGTGGTTTTGTGAATTGTCCGCAAGCAAAACATGTGTTTTGACTTTTTTGGCAAGTGTCCACACAAACACACTTATAAATAATATATTAATTGATCTAAAAATACGAGAGGATTTAAATTCATATATGACATTATTCTATCGTCAGTCAATCGATTCAGCGAAGACTTTCTCTTTTTCAAAATTTATGACAATAATTTAAGCCGAAATATTATCAGACTGAATAAACGTTTTTTATACTGAATTTCGGGAACGACTTAAAATAAGTCGTAGTCATACATAATTTTCGTGAATTAACACAAATATATGTAATATTCATTTCTGGTCATATGAAGGCCTATATATCTAAGAGTTGCGCGTGAAGAACAAGTTTAGTTCTTGTTTGATTTAGAAAAGTCAACCCATTGAAATATTCGATGATTATTGCATGATTTTTGCCAAAATTATTGACAAACTTGTATTCATTATTTAATTTTCTTTTTGGTTTTAGATCATCCCATTACCTCATCTCGTCATTACCTAAATCAATAGTATAAATTAATTATTTTATTTATTTATTTATTTTTTTAGTAGAAAGACATACAAATAATAGAAATGATTCGTATTATCGATTTGCAACATTAGACACGTGGCGATAGATTATGAAGGTGAGGACAAATTAAAGGGGTCATTTGTTTTTTTGTATGAAGACTGAACTGTCTTGAATTGTACTGAAAACCTAATAGTGATTGAAACTTGAATCTGGATGACATGTTTGTTTTTTTTTTTTTTTATCACCTCTGAATTGAATGTCAATTTACTTGTTTTCTTAAATAAAAAATTGGTTTTAAAACAAGTAATTTGACATTTATACCATGTTATTATTAATTGTTATGTATTTTTATTTTATATGATACAAACAACTAAATAAAAATAATTTAACAAATCTTAAGCTATTTTTATGTAATAATTGCAATATATTATTCATAGTTAAGATGATAAATAATTATTTTAAACAAAGGATAAATAATGATTTAGAAATGATTTTGATTTCAATATATATATATATATATATGATTGAAGAGTTACAATGTGATTGATTTTTTTATTTTTGATTTTTTTTGGGTTGTTATCCTAAGTAATAGGTTAAAAGAAATAAATTTGTATAATATAAAATTATGATAAAATTGGAAATATGTTTTATTTGGTAGGATAATCTTGAAAGAAACTATATTAAATACAATGCAGTGATTTGAAATTAAGTTAAAAGTCGGTATTTCTTACTTTTTATTTAAAGTATTTTTTGGTATTTTTAAGATGTTTGACTACTTAAAAAAAAAAAAAAAACTTAATAATTTCAATTTAGATCCATTAAGTTTTACAATATGTTTGGTAAGAGGGAGAAATGGAGGGAGGGAGAGGGTTGGAGGGAGAGCTCCAATCCATTGTTTGGTTGGAGAGATAAGAGAAAGTAAAGGAGAAGAGGAGGGAGATGTGATCCATTTGGGCCCACCAAAATAAATCCGCCCAATGATGGGTAGATGAGAAAGGAAAGAGAGAAGATTGGAGGGAAATGACTATAATGCCCTCCAATTTTTCATTGCCCTCCAATTTTTTTTAAGGGTAATATAGTAATTTTATAAATTAAATACATATCCATCCATTCAAGCCTCTTTTCAATATGAAATAACATGAATGATAGATGTTATCATCTCTATCATTCCTACTCTCTCTTCATCTGAATTCATCAATCCCTCGTACTCTCTTTCCCTCCTACCAAACATAACATTAAATGTAAAAAACAAACAACATCTTACACCGATGAGAGGATACAAAATTCTAAGTCCTTTCTTTTTGGATGTCTTTAATGATAATTTAAATTTTCCAAAAAGGAAATATAGGTCACATAAATAAACAATTACAAGCTTATCTAGCATTTGACCTGGTCATCATCAATCATGGATTATCAAATCAATTACAATTATAATTAATTTGCCGGTGACAAAGTCAATATACTTTAATTTTGTAAACAAAGATGTGATTGTGCGTGTGGGTAGTTGTTGTTTGTCGGTACCAGTTAATTTTTTATTACTTTTTTCAGATTTTGGATTCAAATTCCCTTCACACTTGATTTTTTTTTTTTTTTTTTTTTTAAGACAATTGATCAATCCCTTCATGGTTTGCTGTTTGCCCATATTACGAAGATTGTTAATTACAAAAAAAAAAAAAAAAAAAAAAAAAGGATCAAAAACAAGATTTGGAGTTGAAATTTGCAATCTGTTGGAGGATTACAATTAATTGTTTGTTTTTTTCTTTGTTGTCAACTCATCCAAATCAAAAGAGTCAGCAAGCAGTGACATTTTGATTCTTTCAATTGTTTGTATGCCTGAAAACATTCTAAATATTTACTATGCTGATATATATATATACATATATATATATTTTTTTTGAACAATACAGAAAAGCAAAGACAGGAAAACAAAACCAACACAAGTCAGGTAAAGCGAACAACTGGAACATCCAATTGAACGGCGATATGAATCAAGTAATTACTTGAATAACATTTACAAAATCAAATCGTTGATTTGAATCTAAAATATTACCGATTGAATGAGTGCATCGATGTTACCGTATCGGAACAACAAAATCAAAACGTTGATTTGAATCTAAAATATTACCGACTGAATGAGTGCGCCATCAAACCGTATCGGAAGGTGGAGATATGTTCAATTCTATGTTCAATTCTACTTCAAAACAAAGTCATATCTTCTTCTTCAAAAAAAATAATAAAATAAAAACAAAGTAAGGTCACTTGTCAACACAAACCAAATAAATTTCCACAGTGCTTTATTTTTTTTTTTCTGGAAACCAGCTAAGACTTGGCACACATTTGACATTTTTCCATTCACAATCTCAACCTCGTTTTCACACAAAAACGATATCTTTATCTAAAAAAAAAAAAAGGGAAAAAAAGTGAACAACACAAAATCACATAAGAATAAAGAAAAAAAAGTCTGTTTTACATTTTGCTGCCTACAGTTTCCCAACACACTTCCTTTTCAATTTTCCAGGAAAAAACTGTCGAGAATTTTGTCGCCTTACTCCTCTGAATACAAATTTAATTTTCTCGGGAGTCTCATAATCTTAGTTTCAGAACACCATTTGTTTTTCCTCTCTAGAATCTAGATGAAAAGTTCCTTTGTTTGTTTTTTTATCATACGACACGGACACGTTCCATTTTTTTCTTCATTTTTATTGGATATGTAGTACTCATGTCATTTTACACGTTTTGCTTTTAATGCAAGGAAAAAAAAAATGTGGGAATTTCTCAGAAACCTCAAGTTTCGCGAAAAGAAATTCCAAAAATGGGAATTGATGAGAGAGTTTTCTACATAGAAAACTTGTGCATGTTCTGAGTTTGGTCTTTTTGCATTCTGGGTTTGCTTTTGATTGTTATAAAGATTTCCCGATCTTGAAGTTGAAGAAATTTGTTGTCGGTGTCGGTGTTGTTGTTTAAGTTTTAAGGTTCTGGGTATTTTTTTTTTGTTATGCATAAAATGGCTGAAGAAGCTCCAAAGATTCGATTGGTTCGCTGCCCAAAGTGTGGAAACGTGCTACAAGAGCCCCCAAACTACTCTGTGTATCTCTGTGGAGGTTGTGATACTGCTCTTAGAGGTCAGTTCAGTTCTCTCTTTGTCTCTTACCATTTATGTTTGTTTATGATTCTCTTTTGTTTTAATCTATGTTTGGTTGCTGAGAATTCCTAGGAAAAAACAGAAGAAAGTTTCAATAATTACAAAAAAACATCACATTCTATGCTTTGTAATTCTCTATTTTGACTGCTATTTCTAATTTGCTGTAGAGTTTGAAGTTTTTATTTTTATTATTTATTGTTTAGTTTTCAAGAGAGCAAACTGGCCAATTGGGCAATTTAGTGATTTTAAGTTGATGTATTGATGTTGCAGCTAAGAAGATATCGTCTGCAAGTGATGATGTTTTGGAAAAATCTAATGAGGAGGATAATGTAGATGGTTATAACAAACCGGAAACTTTGAGTAGTAGATTAGATATTTTATCCGAGGTTGAGAGGGAGAGAGATGGGATTGAGCTTTCCAGAAGAAAAGATAGAGTTCCTGTTGATGAAAATGTTAAATTGGTTGGTGTTTCTTCTACAAGAACAAAAAACAAAGAGATTTTGATTGGTCATGACGATGTAAACGCAAGGGTAAATAGTAAGGGCTTGAGGTTTGATCAAGGTATTGTCGAGGGAGAAGTTAAATTTGGCGATAAACGTAGGCAATCTTCGAAGCAACCAATTGATGAATGGGTTGGTGGAGATGATCATGACTTGAACTTGAATAGGTCTAAGTCTGTTAGTTCAAGTGTGGTGAAAGGTATTGGAGGAATTTCAATTTCCTCCAAGTTTAAAAATTCTTCCGAGGTCATGGGATCGAGGGTGGTTTTGGACAGGTGGGGTGTGGAAAGAGAGGGGTTTTTGGGATTTGATGAAGACCCCAGAGCAGTTCCTGAACATCGTAGATTTTCGCCTTCTGCTTATCATGATGAAGGACCTTCAAACCACAAGCCAAATTCATTCTATGGGTATGGTGAACCAATGGTGAATCTCGGTTACCCTCATCATCAGCCTTTTAGAGTTGAAAACTTGGAAGAGAACCGAGCTGAAATCCTTAGGAAGTTGAATGATTTGAAGGAACAAATTAGCAGATTGGATGAGAAACCACAGGGAACAACTCGTCCTGAGTCTAGCAGGGGTGATGTTCCAGTGCAACCATTTGAGGTTAACCATGCCTCGAGACCACCTAACTTAATTCGCAGCCGTGGACCTGCTTCTTTTAAAAATGATCGTAACTTGGATATGCATAAGTTCTATCCTCCTCCTAGGCATTCAGGGTCCCTATACAAGGAGCCCATTCGGTCACAACAGCTCAGGAGACCTCCCACTCAACCACCCACTCGTTACACACAACAACCACATCGTGACTACTTTTTGGGACGATCTGTTGATTTTGATCAAGACCTCCATGCGTCCCGTTCACAGGAAACCTTTCTTCATCAGCCTGCATGCTCGTGTTTACATTGTTACAACAAAAATAGTCAAATTCCTCCAAAAGTCCCTGACTTAGGTTTTAGAAACAGAAGGTTAGCAAAATACCCAACCAGATCCAGTTTTTACCATAATGTCAATCCGATGTCAGTTGACCGACAGAATTATCACTCTTCAGGTGTCATTCCTCCTCCATTACATTCTCAAGAGTTTCAGCCATGCACAAGATGGCCAACTGACATTGATTCAGATGTTGATGGTTTTCGTCAGGGTCGTACAAGACGGGTTGTGGTGGCCGCCCATGGAAAGAAAAAGTTCTATCGTCCCATAGCAGGTGGTGCTCCATTTATAACATGCTTTAAGTGCTTTGAGGTGCTAAAACTGCCTAGAAAACTCATAAAAATGGCAAATGATCAGAAGAAACTACAATGTGGAGCTTGCTCGACTGTGTATTCATTTGAAATGAAAGACAAGAGGCTAATAATTTCTGTTCCCACTGAAACCAAGCATATGTCTGTCGAAAATGGAGGTGTTTTAAGTTCTCATAATTGTTCAAATGTTGGTGGCACAAACTCTGTTGATTTTGATCATTCTGGTTTCAACTTTCATTCAGTTGACACAAAACCGAATTCACTTTTAGAAGACCGGATATTGAACTTGAGTGAATCTGAGAAAAGGCAAGGCCATATATCTTCATCTTCTGTATCCTCGGAGGAAGAAAAGAGCCCGGATAGTGTAATTGTTCAAAGAGGTATTTCCAATTGTGCTGAGCTGCCCTCAAAAAATGACATGTCTCCAACTGTTGCAGGTTCACCTTTCAATGGTTTCTCTCCTAACAATGCAGTCAGCAGTATTGGGAAGGGAAACAAGAGTAAACGCACAAATCATGAGAAGGTTATCCTTAACAAAATTGCCTCAGGAAAGGATTCCGAGAAAGATGCATCAGTGGAAATTGAGGGGGAAGTTTCTTTCAGTGAATATCTAAACACAAGTTTGTCTAAAAACCCTGTTCAGGTAAGCAGAGAAGAAGATCAACCAAGGATCAAAACAGCACACAAAACATTCTTGGCAGGTCTTGTCAAGAAAAGAGTTAGAGATTTCTCAAGATCTAATCAAAGCACGGAAAATGTAAGATCTAATGTTTCGGTTAATGGGCAGCCTATACCAGATCATTTAGTGAAGGAGGCTGAAAAGCTTGCCGGGCCAATTCATCCCGGAAATTACTGGTAAGCTTTTTCACATATATTTGTAAGCATGTAGATGAGAAAACAAACATGTTTATTCATTACATTTAAAAAACTGAAAACATTTCTATCTTTTTTATTTCCTTGTAACAGGTATGATTTCCGAGCTGGATTTTGGGGTGTGATGGGCCAACCTTGCTGTGGCATAATTTCTGTAAGATCATTTGATAAAATGTTGATTCTTGGTTTATTCTATGTTTGGTGGTGAAGTTTCTTGTTCATTTATCGGCAAGGTGTTGTTTTGCAGCCTTTTATAGAAGAATTCAATTATTCCATGCCAGAAAATTGTGCCGCTGGGAGCACAGGTGTATTTGTAAATGGGAGAGAGCTTCATCAGAGAGATTTTGACTTGCTTGTCTGCAAAGGACTACCAAATACGAGGAATAAGAACTATATCATTGAGATTTCTGGGAGAGTTGTGGACGAGGACACTGGTGAAGAGCTAGATAGTCTCGGAAAGCTTGCTCCAACGTAAGTGCTGCTTCTCATTTACAATTGATTGTAATATGCACTTGAAACACTGATAGGCGAGACAGCATGACGATAACAAGTTCTTAGAAAACATAATTTATCGAAACAAGATCTTCAGCTTTAGATTTTAGTCTTCTACAAAAGTATAAAAATATTTTTACCCTTTGCATCGCGGTTTTTTTAGTACCCACTATTTGCCAGTTTTGCTCTGTCATATCGTGTCCCAGTGAAACCAAATTACATGCTAGGCAGTATACCTTGATGTTCCACCATTCAGTGATTTCAGTGACAGACATAAACAGGCTTTTGAATGTTAGATAAATCTGGTTAATTGACTAACAATTTAGTAGGTTTCACTCCGAGCATGTGTTTTTCTTATCAATTCCATTGAGAGACGCCCAACTTATTTTTTGACTTGTGAATTATTAACTATCGAAACTTTTGAACAGAGTCGAGAAGGTAAAGAGAGGATTTGGCATGCGAGTTCCCAAGGTTGCCTTGTGATTAAGATCTCACACACTTTCCCCTGCACGTTATCTGTATGTGCTAATCTGACTTCAAACTGTAACGTCAAACCCTTTTGTATCATTTTTGTATATGTAACCGCAAAGTTTTCATGAAATAGTATACGCGTGTATATTCTTGTTTATCAAGTTTTGGGTGTCTTCTTCGTTGGCAAGCTGTTTATGGCTATGTAGATTGTCAGTGTACATTAATTTGATGTGTAGTAATGCAGTTTCTATTCTTGTCAGCTGTTAATATGTTATCACATTTTGAATATGTTCTGATATCGATCCGGAAACAGTAGTTTGAATATAGATTTGTGATTGATTGTTTTCACTTTTCAGTTTTCAGTGATGTAGTCACAATTCACAAAGGATCCTTGACATATTGACTAGACAAGATTAGTAGTTGTATTAATTGTACACCTACGGTTTGGAATGTAATTCTTACTAAACAGGAGTGGTCTCCTTAAACTTTGCGATTTAAAGAGCAAATGTGAAACTCGAATTCCAGGGGAAGTAAATTTTAAAGGCGAAAACAAATATTTACCTTTTTTTTTTTTACAATCTCAGAATATTTACCTTCTTCTTCTTCTTCTTCTTCTTCTTCTTCACCCAAAAATTTGGGTCTTACAATTTAGACGGTTTAGGGCTAGAATGTAATTCTCTTCTTCTTCTTCTTCTTCTTCTTCACCCAAAAATTTGGGTCTTACAATTTAGACGGTTTTCTTCTTCTTCTTCTTCTTCTTCTTCATCACCCAAAAATTTGGGTCTTACAATTTAGACGGTTTAGGGCTAGAATGTAATTCAAAGGTGGATAGGTTGATCGAATAAATACCAACAGTGGCGGACCAGGAATTTTCTTCTTCTTCTTCTTCTTCTTCTTCTTCTTCTTCATCACCCAAAAATTTAATTCAGAGAGGGGTCTTACAATTTAGACGGTTTAGGGCTAGAATGTAATTCAAAGGCGGATAGGTTGATCGAATAAATACCAACAGTGGCGGACCAGGAATTTTAATCAGGTAGGGCACTTGAATAAATTAAAATCACAATTATATGAAAAAATATTGAAAAATTAAGATCGTAGTAAAACAGTTTTTTTAGATAAAATAAAATAAATAGAATACTTACTCACATGAATTAAATAATCTTACATTCAAAAAGAAATAAAAACAAGAAAAAAATATTTTAAAATAAATAATAACAAGAAAAACAACATAAATAATGAAAAAAATTAAAAGAATAAATTACCATTAATTTTATAATAGGAAATTTTGTTTTGCATTTATAATGAATTCAATTTAAATTTATACAAAATAATTTATTAATAAGTATTACTAGACATGTTTTAAAATTTTTTTATTCTTCAAATTATTGGTAAATTATTTATCTATTGATTTTAAATAAATTAAAACTATAAAATAAAGAAAAATACTAAAGATAAGATAAAATGAATCATAGTAATAGATCGACTATTTTAATCCAATAAAGTAAAATATGAGATTTTAGGGTTTATTGATTGGACGTGTTAGGTATGTCAAATTAAAATTATTAAAAATAATAAAAATCTAAAATAATAATATATAATTTAATATAAATTAAGTAAACACAAATTGATGATAGTTACAAAATTGACAACAACGGAATAGAAAAAATGAATCGGAAATGATAGTAAAATAAATAAGACATAAAAATTAGAAGACAAAATTGAATTATAAAAGGCACATAAAAAATTTGGAAGTTGAAATTGAATTAATGATTGCTTGAGATGGGACTTGAACAAAGCACCCTTACTCTAAAAAGCAAGATCCACTACCAACTACACTAACAGCAATGTAATGTTAAGGATTCTTAATAAATATGTACATATATAATATACACAGAATCAATTTTTTTTTAAAAAAATTGAGGTAGGGCCCTATCTGGTCCTCACGTGGGTCCGCCCCTGAATACCAAATATTGATTTTGGTATCGTTTTGCAATTAAGGTGATGAAATATCGACAATGTTGTGTATATATTTGATTTTAATCATGACAAGTATTAGACAACCTAAAAATTTAGCCCAAATTTCAACCTAAATGATATGACAAATGATTTTTTTATTAACCGTTACATCTCATATTGTGTGTGGTGACTGGTGATGATAACTCACTTACCACATCATTTGGGTTGTATAGCATAATTCTCGTAATAAAAAAGATTTTATGGTAGTAATTGGAAGTTTTTTTTTTTTTTTTTTTTTGGTACCCTAATTAGAAATATTTTGATACTATTTTCCCAAGATTTTATTGTAGTAATTGGAAGTGTTTTTTGTTTTTAAAAACCCTAATTAGAAATATTTTGATATTTATTTTTGTAGTGTATAAATTATAATTAAAGACTCAAGCTACTTGACTACTTGAGTCTCTATCAGCCAAGAATGACAGAGTTGACAAGAGAATTTAATAATCCAGGCGCAAATTAAGATCTATGTTTGCTTATAAAGAAGACAAATAAATAAACAAAAACAATTCATCAAAATAGCTGTAAATTTTAGTTTATCAAGATTTGGATCCAAGACCCATTGTTTAGTGGGGACGTTTAAATTTTAATAAATAAAAAAATAAAAAAATTGACCAATGGCTTCTTGCCCTTAATAAAATTAAACCTTAGAAAATAATTAATTAAGACTATTCGGTTTATTCGGTTCGGTTCGGTTTTGTATGTCCAAAACCAAAATTGAACCAAATTCAATTCAGTTTTCAAATTTCAAATCGTTTTGAACCGAATATAAGTTATGAACCGAACCGAACACCCTTTTTCGTTTCGTTTTGGTTTGATTCGGTTTAATTCGGTTTAATTCGGTTTCGGTTTTTATACCCACCCCTACCCGATTCTATTGGGAGCAACCCTCTCACCATTATGAGAGTTGTAATCCATTTGTACCCTCTCCCCGATAGTGAGAGTAGTATTCCAGGTTGTGCTTGTAGGGTCTAATCTCGTCAGGTTTCGGCAGTTGTTGTAATTCAAATAAAAATAAAAACAAATAAAAAAAAAAAATTGGTTGCATTATACTATAAAATAAGAATATATCGAATAATTTCATCCATTAAAAAACAAATTTAAATCGAATTTTAATTAATTTTGAACAAGAGAGTATAACAATTTTCATTATTTTTTTTCATATGTTTAAGAAGTATAAAATACCACTTCTGGAACACAGATTTGTGGAAGTAATTGATCTTATAATATTAATATTTTCACTAAAACTTTATTTAATTTAGGTGAAATTGGTTATAGTAATTTATATATTTCACAATACAATGTTAATTTTAAAACTTACTTAAATTTACCGTTTTACTTATATCTCATTTACTTTTACGGTTATCCATTTAATCGCGAATTGTTAATATGTATTAGTCAGAATTATTTATATTCACCGATTTCGTCGGATCTCAAAGTGTGAATTTTTTTTATTTTTTATTTTTTTATTATTTTTACTTTTTACTTAAACTTGATTATTAAAATTCCAGAATCAGAAATGTAGCTGCTGGCTGCTGCTTTTGTTATCATGAATTCATGATGAGTCACTTTTCTTCTTACAAAATAATAATAATAAAAACCAATCATTTAATTAAATATCTTGATCATTTCTACTTTTCTCTTAACCTACTATGATTAAATATATGATTAATCACTATAATAATCCCCTATCTCTCTCTGACTACTACAAACAAATAATAATAAAATTTTCAAACACATAAAAAAAAAAATATAATTGAGCAATAATATACGACCAAACAAATTAACCCTAATGATAATCAAGATAAATTATAATCATTTGGATATAAATTTGATAATTTTTTTATTATTTTTCACGGTCTAGTATTGCTAAAAGAAAATCCAAAAATAAATAAATAGATAAAGGGAAAAAAAAAAGTGAGAAAAAGCAACAAGAAACAAAAACTGGTTTAACACTTTAACTTATACGCTCGTTTTCTTGTACGAAGCATCCATGATCTATGAACATTTATTGACAGATTTTAATGTCGGTCACTCTTTGATGATCTAACTTTTTTAATTTTTTCTAAGATTTCCCAGATTTAGTTAGCGACAAATGTCAATCCAATTGTAGCTTGAAAATTCTTTTAAGTTTTTCCAAGATTTCCCAGATTTAGTTAGCGACAAATGTCAATCCAATTGTAGCTTGAAAAATCTTTCTTTTACTGTGATTGAAAGTTATTGAGAGAGAGTGAGTGAGAGAAAAACTGGAAAATGAAGCTGAATTGGTCCCTCAAGAAGAACAACCACTTGCTTGTAAAGCTAGCGGTTTCAATTCTCTTGGTGGGTCTTGCTTTCAGGCTGTTTGTTTTCAAGTCTCAAGAATTCACAGCACCGTCTGAGTTGGAGACTTCTGGCTCTGCTGATGTTGATAGAATTGAAGTGGTGGCAGAACCAGAACCAGAAGCAAAAGCTAAAGCAAAAGGAGAAGCAAAAGCACCTGAGGCTGAGGTTTCTACTGGTGATGTATCGGAATATGAAGATCAGAACCAGATGCCTCAAAATGGTAAAAAGTCTCTGGCTTCTTTGAATTGGGGTTTTTTGTTTTGTTTTGTTTTGTTTTGTTTTGTTATCATTTTAGTAGTACTTGTATGACAATTAATCAACTTTGTTGTTGATGTTCTAGAAACTGAAGATCAGATTGGGATGCCTGTGAAAGGTAACAAATCTATCAACATTTTGTTCTTGTTCAACTGGGGTGTAGCACAACAAAATCCCAATTTTTTTAAAATCAAATTAACAGGAAGATTAATCAAAATTAGTTTGTTTGACTTGGGTTTTTGTGATTGAAAATACTGAAACTTTGATGGGTTTTCATATATTTCTGTTTTTGTTGTTTAAGAGAACACAACACTTTAAGATGGTTGGTGAGCTAATTGTTGTCATGCTGCCATTTTTATTGATATGCTGTTATTTACTCTCAAGTTACCATTTACTTGGTGCTAATATCATGCATTTTACATTTTATCCATTCTTTTAGAATTTACAAGTGTTTTGATAGGAAGTAATTGTTGGTTAAACCAAATTTTGGAGCAGAAAAATGTGATCTGTTTACGGGAGATTGGGTACCAAACCCATCAGGTCCAGCTTACACCAATGCAAGTTGTCCCTTGATTGAGGGCCACCAGAATTGCATGAGAAATGGGCGGCCTGATTCAGGGTATTTATATTGGAGGTGGAAGCCACGAGATTGTGAGTTGCCTCCTTTCGATGCAGAGAAATTTCTAGACATGATGAGGAATAAAACATGGGCTTTGGTTGGCGATTCAATATCCCGTAACCACGTGCAGTCAGTCTTGTGCATGCTCTCAACGGTATGTATTATTATTACTATTAGGAATCATATTGTTGTAGCAAATCTGAATGTTGGCTTGGGACAATTGAACAAGAGCTGAGTTTTGGCCTCTTTTCTTGCCTTCCCTTAGTACTTAAAATTTGTCCTTATCTCGGCAAAGTTATTAAATTGCAATGCTAGTTAACTGCTTTAGATAAATCCAACTTAGAGCAGACTAATAACATTGTGATGCAAATGACATGTCTTTATTGGTTTCCATGCATGCTTTGATATGTGGAAAACTAATGATATATGCATTTATATCTCTATATATAATTCATCTTTTAATGGATCTGCAAATATCATGCTAAACCCTGTTTTTGGCCTTGGCCTTGCATAGTTTATCCGACCAACAGACACTTGAGTCTAATAGTTTGAACTAGGGGACGTCCTATCCCTGTTGTTTTAGATACCGATCATTTCATTTCATGTGGTTTAATTTGGATGTGTACCATCATAATGGTTCATTAAAATAGAAATTTGCAGACTTCAAATTTCAAAAGGAAATGTTGTGTTTTTTAAATGTTGGTTAGTGTACAGTGGTTCAAGAATAAAGATGGTTACTATAGGGCCTATAGGCACTTATAATATGGACAAGCCTGCTAAATATTTTAGTGTTTTTGATACTTGTTTCAATAATGCACTAATCCATTTAAAAGTCGTAAATTTGTATGAAATGCATTGATTTCCAAAGCCATACCTTGCTCTCTTATGTATCCCTAGATGCTTTCATTCCTTTTGAGTGCTATAAAGGAAAACTTATCCATTCTGAGCCTTTTTCATCATTTTTTCATGCATCTGCCAGGTTGTGGCCTCTACTTACAAGAATCTTAATTTGGTCCTGACCTCTATTTTGTCTATGTAATCTATTGTCGGTTCATTTCTTGTGTATTTACGAACTTTTGATTGCAAATAATTTGCTATGGTATGACTTTGATGGAAATTTTGTCTTGATTGTCAGCATTTGATCACTTTAATGGGTTGCTACGACCATTTGGTTTTTCCATTTAAAAACCCATTGATGTTCATCAAATCACCTTAAGTTTTGATGATGTATCATTGGTCAGTCATTGATCCTATATCTTTAAACCTGGCAATGCCACCAAACCACATTGGGTGGTGGTACAAGATGTCAATTCTAATGCATGCTATATCTTTAATTTTTCTCTCTATCATCTCCAGGTAGAACAAGCTGTTGAAGTTTACCACGACGAGGATTTTAAGTCAAAGAGATGGCACTTCAGCTCATACAACTTTTCTGTGTCAGTTATTTGGTCCCCTTTCCTCACAAAAGCTGCAACTTTTGAAGATTTTAACGGTGTTTCAACATCTGAAGTTGAGCTTCAGCTCGACAAGCTTGACGAGAATTGGACAGACCTGTACTCGAACTTAGATTACATGATTATATCAACCGGGAAATGGTTTCTCAAATCTTCAATCTACTATGAGAATGACACAGTAGTTGGCTGCCATTACTGTCCCAAAAGGAACCTGACAGAACTGGGGTTTGATTACGCTTATGGTAAAACCCTCCATTCTGTTCTGGACTTCATAGCAACATCCAAGCACAAGGGGTTGATTTTCTTCAGGACATCTACGCCAGACCACTTCGAGAATGGTGACTGGCATAATGGGACTTGTGAGAGAACAAACCCAGCTAAAGGAGACGAAGTAGAGTTGAAATACTTGAGCAAAATTTTGCGGGACGTCGAATTGGCAGAGTTTGAGAAGGCAGCACCAAAAGCAGCTGAAAATGGGGTGAATCTGAAACTTCTTGACTTCAGTAGTCTTTCATTGTTGAGGCCAGATGGTCACCCAGGTCCATACAGAGAGTTTCAACCATTTGCCAAGGACAAAAATGCTAGAGTTCAAAAAGATTGTTTGCATTGGTGCTTGCCTGGCCCCATTGATGCTTGGAATGATCTGATCATGGAGATGATCGTTAACAGATGAGAAGAATTGGCTGCAATTCAGATCAATTCAAACATTTTTAACCTTACGATTTCACGAATTATTATTCACTTCATGAAGAGCAAACGGATGATGGATGGATGGATGATAAATTTCTGCCTAGTAATTATATAATTCCTGAGCGGATCGAAACAAAGCATTAGAGAAAACGAAACTGTGATTAGAATTGGTTGATTCGTAATCCATGTTGTTTGTTGTTCACTTGTTCTTATTGACTCGGTCAGAAGTTCAATTGTTACCGGTTATTGATTGTATCATATATTTTTGGACTGGGGAGCTTCATCGTTATTGAAATTTACATAAATAAATTTATTTATTTATCTATTTATCTTCCACTCTTGTGGTAATGGTCGACTAAAATCATATATACAACATAAGATAAGGTTGACCGTGTAGTATTCCACTATTCCCTCACATCTATAACCCAATTTTTTGAAAAATAAATAAAAATCGTTTAAGTTTATTATGAAAAGTAAAAATATTTGTTTAAGTTTATTAGAAAAAAATAAATTTTTTAGTAAAAGCCCTTATTAATTTTTTTAGATTAGCCCACCTGATTTTTTTTTCCTGCCACGTCCCTTTCTATTCTACTGTTTGTGGGTTCGAATCATATTCTTTTTTTGAAATCTCGAATTATTAGTAATTGTTCAAAAAAAATAAAAATAATCACAAATACTGTATTTTTGAAATAGATAGCAATTAATTAATAATTTTTTAATTAATAATTTTAATACGTTTATGGTGAAAACAGAGAAGTTTACATTCAAATTACAAATATAGGAGCCAATCCAACGGTCATTTCTCTAAAAGACCTTTTCACACACAGGTCATAAGAAAGTCATTTGAAATTTGAAAAAGTCGACCGTTGCATCATTTCCCTATATAAAATCCCTCCTCTCTCTCTGTTCAGATTACACATCTTTCAATTTCTTTGCATTTATTTCCCTCTCTGTTTTGAGCCATGGCTGGTGCTGCAATTGCTTCGACACCCAACAATGGCGAGATCCCTACAAAGAAGCCAAGAAACAGGAAACCCTTGAAACAGAAAAACCCATCAACAAACGAAGCCAATATCTTGGCTCAAGCCATCTCTTCACAGCCGTCACAATCTCCGATCTCGAACCCAGCGGACACGGATCCTTCCAAGGAGAACCATGAGAGCCTCTCTCAGTCTCGGTCTGAGACCAAGAAGAAGAAGGCGGCAGGGAAGGGGAAATCGAAGCAGACGACTAAAAAACAGGACTCTTTCGATAAGGACTTGCAAGAAATGCAAAAAATGCTGGAGAAGATGACGATAGAGAAGGAGAAGACTGAAGGGATGTTGAAGGAGAAAGACGAGATGTTGAAGATGAAGGAGGACGAGCTTGAAGTGAAAGGCAAAGAGCAGGAGAAGCTTCAGATGGAGTTGAAGAAATTGCAGAAAATGAAGGAGTTCAAGCCTAACATGGTACGTTTTCTTAGGGTTTCTTTTTCTTTTTCTCGGTTAGGTTAGTGATTCTTGATAGATCTGTGTAGTCAATTGTATATTTTTCTTGATTGTTTTTGTGGGTTCACTTGTTCTCTGTTAGGGTTTCCCCAAAAGTATTGATTTTGATTTTGGGGTTCATTTGTTCTCTTTTAGGGTTTCAAAAAAAGGGATTGATTTCGATTTTTTGGGGTTCATTTGTGTTCTATTTTGATCTGTTTTTGGCCGTTATTTTTGATGATTTTTTTTTTCTTCAGACTTTCCCAATTGTTCAATCTTTGACAAACAAGGAACAAGATAAGAAGAAGAAGGTTTGTCCTGAGAAGAAAAGGCCATCTCCACCTTACATTCTGTGGTGTAAAGATCAATGGAATGAGGTACACAATAGAGAAGAAAATTAAAATTGTGTCTGATACTTAAATTAAAATGTTATCATGATCCATAGAAAGCTGATTTTCTTGGCTTCACTGTTTTTTCAGGTGAAGAAGGAGAACCCGGAAGCGGAATTCAAGGATATCTCAAACATTTTGGGGGCAAAATGGAAGACTGTTAGTGCAGAAGAGAAGAAGCCTTATGAGGAGAAGTATCAGGCCGAGAAGGAAATCTATCTTCAGGTAATGGCCAAGGACAAGCGCGAAAGCGAAGCAATGAAGCTCTTCGAGGATGATCATAAGCAGAAGACAGCTATGGAGCTGCTTGATCAATATCTCCAGTTCATGCAAGAAGCTGAGAATGATAACAAGAAGAAGACCAAGTAAAAATCTCTCTGCCTGCTTTTGATAAGATTTGTGATTGATTGATTGATTTTGTTTATTTATTTACATTGTTTGATTGTGAAGGAAAGAGAAGGATCCATTGAAACCAAAGCAACCCATGTCATCATTTTTCATCTTCTCAAATGAGAGAAGAGCAGCTCTGCTAGCTGAGAACAAAAATGTTTTGGAGGTAGCAAAGATCAATGGTGAAGAATGGAAGAACATGACTGAAAAACAAAAAGCGCCCTATGAAGAGGTAACTAGCTAACACTTCTCATAGCCACATAAAAAGCTCTTTGTTTGTTTGTTTTTTCACTCAATTGATTTCTTGGAAATTTTTTAGATGGCAAAGAAAAACAAGGAGAAATACAACCAAGAAATGGAGGCTTACAAGCAGATGAAAGATGAAGAAGCTATGAGTCTCAAGAAGGAAGAGGAGGAGCTGATGAAACTTCACAAACAGGAAGCCTTTCAACTGCTCAAAAAGAAAGAAAAGACTGATAACATAATCAAGGTTTCTATACACAAACCCAGATTCGATTTGTTTTGAACTGTTGATGGAACTTCCTCAATCAAAAAAAGCTAACTGATTTTTTATGCATAATTTTCTGCAGAAAAACAAAGAGAAACGCCAGAAGAAGAAGCAGCAGACTGTTGATCCTAACAAGCCTAAGAAGCCAGCAGGATCATATTTCCTTTTCAGGTAAAAATAACTCAATCTAATAAATACCAACCTGTGTCTCTCCAGTGAACAATTTGTTACAATGTCGAGCAGCATTGCTTAGTTGTTGTTGTGCTTTGTTTTGTGTTATTTGCAGCAAAGAGGCAAGGAAGGCTTTGTTGGAGGAGAGACCAGGCACCAGCAACTCCACCGTTACTGCCATGATTTCTGTGAAATGGAAGGTATAATAATCAATTTTTTTTTTGTGTATTCTGCCATTCTTGTTATGTAATATGTGTTGGGTTCATGTTTTTAATTGGTGGGCTGTTTTTTTTATAGGAACTGAGTGAGGAAGAGAAGCAAGCATGGAACGCGAAAGCCGCTGAAGCAATGGAAGCATACAAGAAGGAATTGGAAGAGTACAACAACTCCACTGCAGCAGCCACAGATGACAAACAGCAACCACAGGAGGAAATGGTGGAGGAGGAAGAAGAGCACACCACCAACAACAACACCATTGCAGGAGCTAAGGATGCCAAACCAAAGAAGAATAAGTCTAAGCGTGTCAAGGACTGTTGAATATGTTTAATGATTTGAAAATGTTTTTGTGTACACACACATCTTCAGCAGCATCAGCAGTAGAAGTAGTCGGTAGTAAAAAGCAAGCCATTGGTTTGATGGCACTTAGGCTGTGTGTGACTGATTTTGCTTTTAGAATTAATGAAAATTCTATGATTCTGTGTCCAATTCTCAAATTTCTCATTTTAACTTGTGACATTTGAGATGTTGAGAGATTGTGAATCTTTTTACTCTTGTTGATCAACATTAACATTTCCAATTTTTTTAAAGTCTGGAAAAGTAACAAGAATCTAATACCAAGATTTAACAAAAGATAGTGTTAAAAAAAAAATATATTTTTTGAGAGATGACAACGAACTGAATTCTTGATCTCTCTCTATTGTGAATCTTTTTACTTGTTGGTCAACATTAACATTTTCTATTTTTTTTTTTTTTTTTTTTTACAATAAAAGTCTTAAAAAGTAACAAGAATCTAATACCAAGATTTAACAAAAGAGAGTGTTAAAAAAAAATATGAATTTTAAGAGATGACAACGAACTTAATTCTTGATGTCTCTCTACTTTTTTGGGTGAGCATGTGATTGAGTGAAGTTTGGCAAATTATGGTGCCACCCTTCCCTTGATAATTTGGATAAATTTTTATTTTTTTTAGAGCCATTTTTCAAATAAATTTATATAATGATTGGACAACTTTTTTATAGAAAAAATTCAATTATATAAAATGCACATAAAAATAACTGTAATTAATATAAGATTTTCTCTTGGGATATAATAATTATTAATAGGGGTTTTTACAATTTGGTCCCAACTTAATAGGAAAACATCACTTTTTTTTACTCCTTAATTTAAATTTCATCAATTTGGTCTTTATATAATTGAAAATCAATCAAATTAGTCATACTTTTTGACTAACGATTTTGACTAACGGTAGGGCTAATTTGATTGATTTTCAATTATATAAAGACCAAATTGATGAAATTTAGATTAATGAATAAAAAAGTGATGTTTCCCAATTAAGTTGGGACCAAATTGTAAAAACCTCTAATTAATATAAGAAATTGACTTTGATAAATTACAGTGAATCACAGTCTGGCTTGTTCCACCATCACATCCAAGGGCAAAATGGTAATCTCAACCGTTAAAATTGTTGTGCTTACTTGCAAGACAAATCCTTGTTCGTTTAATACGTCTTAGGAAAATTCCTTAGTTTCTGTCGACTATAATAATCATATCAATTTTCTTTTTCAGCGAGAAAATAATCAAATATCAGAATCCAAACACCATAAATGTGATCGTTAAGCTTCGCTTCTCTTCGGCGCTTCCTAGAAACTCATTCTATGTTTCTATATACATATACATAGTAATCTCTCTCTCTCTCTCTCTGTTGTTTATTATGGCACAGCCTCCTCAACCGGACCCGTTCCCGGAATCCAGCCGCGACGCGGATGCCGGCGCCGTATTCGTCCTCGAGTCAAAAGGTCAACAACAATACAAACTAAACTTTCTTTCTTTTGTTTTTTCGTTAAAATAAATAAATATAAATATATGTTTTAATAATGATAATAACAGGGGAGTGGTGGCACGCGGGGTTCCATCTGACTACGGCGATAGTGGGTCCCACAATACTGACGCTGCCGTACGTTTTCCGGGGACTTGGATGGGGTCTGGGTTGCATGTGTTTGACGGTGATGGGCTTGGTCACTTTCTACTCCTACTATCTCATGTCTAGGGTGCTCGACCACTGCGAGAAGGCCGGTCGCCGCCACATTAGATTCCGCGAGCTCGCCGCCGACGTTTTAGGTAAGTATAACCGTTTTTAACTTGTAAAAAAAAAAAAAAAAAAAAAAAACGTTTCCTGTGTTTTCTGGAGACTCTGTTTTTTGGGGTTGTAGATGCGTATGTTAATTGACTTGGTTAACTTCATTTATTGCGTTTCCTTTTCCGAAATTTGTGAAAATAGTGAAAGTTGGTTGAGTTAAATTTTGCATTCCACAAGTTATAATGTGAACACGATGGCAAGTGGGAACCATAATGATTTATTGTCTCACAATCTCTTGCTTGTGATCTTGTAATCAAATTGTGATCTTGATAAGCACCCATCGTATAGAACTTATCCTTAAAAACCAGATTGTAAGGCGAGGGTGTCCAATGAGTTATATACCATTGACTAATCTCATACTTAGTCAATGTGTGATCCTAACATTCCACCGCGCTTCTGCATCCGTCATCCACGATAACCCATCTTTCCCGGTTGATGACTTCACGGATCCCGCTCTTGGCGAACCCACCGCTCAGCATGGCGTCGGCTCTGATACCACTTGATACGAACCCATTGATGTGACAAAAATAAATTAAAAAAATTGTTACTCACTTGGCAAGTTACATGACTAAGAAGAAAATCTAGGATGAAATTGTATCATTACGTCTTCCAATTAGAACATGTTGTGTGATAAGAAAATTAGTAAAGCGTCAAGATAATTCAATTCTCTTGATTTTTTTTTAATTATCTTTTGATGTTCCAACAGATGTTTATTTTTTTTGAACTTGTTGAATTTGTTGATGGCAAAAGTGGTAAGCAATATGTAACATTTTGATACAAATGTGAATACTATGACAAGTGGGAACCATAATGATTTATTGTTTGACCTCTAAACTTTATACAAGAACTTGGAATTTTCTTGAGTGGTTTCACTGTTAATTTACTGCTGGCTTGATTACATTTTTGACTTATTTGTTGTTCATATGAGCTTACCCAAAACACAGCAAAAAGATTAATTTTCGATTTAAGTTTAAAGCTTTGTGTTTTATATATTTTTTTTGCAGGATCTGGATGGATGTTTTATTTTGTAATATTTATTCAAACGGCTATCAACACCGGAATTGGAATAGGAGCGATTTTGCTTGCAGGGGAATGTCTTCAGGTAGAACTTGTAGTTAAGGCTTCTAAATATTATTAGATAAAAGGTTACAAAAATTAAAACTCCATCATATAAAGATAAGCTTTATCAGTCACGCATGTGAAACAGATTATGCTGTTAATCCAATTTGGTGGGTCCGATATAATCATGTTTTCGTAATGATAGAATACCATAGATTTAGCTTTCATTTCTGTCATGCGGTCAATTCTTTCACATTGCCTGATAGCAAATTGTGGGGTCTGAGCTAGTTCTGATATGGTGATGGTGATTTTTGCTTTGTGATCGGCAAACCTTGTCATCATATATATAAAAGAACATCAAGACCTTGAGCAAAACTTATACAGAATCAGAAAATTTTCTCTCTTTCTTTCTTGAGACCCTACATGAGGTCACAAAAAAGGAAAAGACGAAACACACCCTCTTCCGTTATCAATTAAGCATCTAGCGATATAAAATTCTTAACCGTGTGTTTTGTGTAGATTGTTTGGAGACATCTTCCATTATGTTTCACTGTTTAACAATGTCTTATTTTGGTCTACTCTGGTTATTTTCCTTTCTTGATCTTCCCTTTTGGTCTGTATTAGATAATGTATTCGGACCTTTCACCCAACGGATCTTTGAAACTGTACGAGTTCATAGCAATGGTGACAGTGTTAATGATAATTCTCTCTCAGCTTCCAAGCTTCCACTCCCTCAGACACATCAACTTTGCATCTCTTCTTCTTAGCTTGGGCTACACTTTCCTTGTAGTTGGTGCTTGTATTAATGCAGGTATGTATATAGATACATATCAATCCTGCTTTGCCAATCTTTCAATCTGTATTTGTGTCTCCATATTCATTTTTTTGGAGTTATTTATATGTGAATATGTAACACGTTACAATAGTGAAAACTAATATCAATTAGATATTAGCCTTTAAGCTTCCATTAGAGGCTCTGGAAATAATTGTGTTGTCAATGTGAAGACAATTCTCATTTTGTTAAATCTTGTTTGCTCAGGGCAATTGCAATGTTTTTTGTTTTTTGTTTTTTGTCTTGCAGGTTTCTCCCGCAACGCCCCTCCAAGGGACTATTCCTTAGAATCTTCACAATCATCAAGGGTTTTCAGTGCCTTCACTTCCATCTCCATAATAGCTGCCATTTTTGGCAATGGGATACTACCTGAAATACAGGTATAATCTCAACTCTTTTTTAAAATCTCGATGTTTCAGGGGTAGTTCATCGTGCATACCTACCGAAGATGGTAGGGGGTGTAAGTGCAACTATCGAACAAATGAACAATACAGCCAAGCGATGGTTTTGCTTGCTTGCTGTATGCTTCTTGATTTTAATTTTATTTTAAACCATGAAATCAATACAGGCAACTCTGGCTCCACCTGCTACTGGGAAGATGGTAAAAGGCCTTATAATGTGTTACTCTGTAATTTTTGTTACTTTCTACTCGGCTGCAGTTTCCGGATACTGGGTGTTTGGGAACAAATCCGATTCAAACATTCTCAAGAGCCTAATGCCTGACAATGGACCTTCCCTAGCTCCAACATTGGTTCTTGGTCTCGCTGTTGTCTTTGTTCTTCTTCAGCTCTTAGCTATTGGCTTGGTAAGCACACCACAATCACAAACCTACACTACTACTTCAATCCAATGAAATCACATATTGAAACCACAATGTAACATTACAGGTTTATTCTCAAGTAGCATTTGAGATCATGGAGAAGAGAACAGCCGATATCAATCAAGGGATGTTTTCGAAAAGGAACCTTATTCCCAGGCTGATTTTCCGAACTATGTACATGATATTCTGCGGAGTCATGGCAGCGATGCTACCATTCTTTGGAGACATCAATGGCGTGGTAGGAGCTATCGGGTTCATCCCTCTAGACTTCATCCTCCCAATGCTCCTCTATAACATGACTCACAAGCCCTCCAAATCCTCCATCACCTACTTGATCAATATCACTATCATGGTCGTCTTCACATGTGTAGGACTTATGGGTGCATTTTCCTCTATAAGGAAGTTGATTCTTGATGCCAACAAGTTCAAGCTCTTCAGTAGCGACGTGGTCGATTAACCCTACAACTTAGATGTAACCCAAAAAAAAAAAAAAGGCTCCTGGTTTGTAAAATTACACCCATTTTCGCCGTTGATTTTGTGTAGCTTAGATTGAAATTAAATACAAGATGGCTGCATATATATATATATATATTTGAAGCTTTTTATCATTGGTAAGATTCGAGTTGCTGATTTTGAAGTCATTTACCCAAGCTATAAACTCGTCCATCTATCAGCTGAGCTACACCCATTGGAAGCCACTGATTTGAGAGTCATTTGCTAGATGATTGCATTTTGGTCGATAGCTATAACTCACATCCTAATAAGTATCCTTAAAATACACTTTAAGAGAAGTTATATAATAATAATGGAAATTATAATAATTAATAGTCGTTAGTAAGCTGTCCTAGTCATAGTCACTCTTTGGCACATCGAATTGGTCAAAGAGTACCAGACATCGAATTGGTCAACCAACATTGGGTGAAAGCTTGTACACTATGTGTTATGAAGTGCATCACAAGTTTTTATATATTATATTTTTCATTTTTATATATACAATAAACACAAAAAATAAAAATAAATAAATAAATAAATAAATTTAAAAATTATAAAAATGTTACTAAATTTTAAACCCATTTCACTTTTACGAGAATTATCAATATTTAAAAGAGCTTATATTTGCATAAATTTATTACTGTCTCAAATATCAAGATTTGTTCTCAATTGGCTTTCCCTTTTTTTTATTTTTTTTTTTATTTTTTTTATTTTTTTTGTTCTTCTTCTTCTTCTTCTTCTTTCTTTCTTTCCTTCCTTCCTTCCTTCCTTCCGATTAGGATCCTCTCATTGTCTTGTTTTTTCTTGACTTTTCATGATCTAATGACACCTAAGCAAAATAAAAAATTCATGGTTGAGATTTGATCATTTTTTTTCTCTCATGTAACTTGGTATTTTAATTACATTTGAAAAAAGCTAAAGAAAAACAAGGACTAAGGAGAGGATCCTGATCCGTTTTTTTTCCACCCTTTTTACATCTATATTTTGAATTTAATTTCTACATATAGTGAGACTGTGAGAGTACTTAATGTAAATTATAGGTACTTATTTATTCAGTCTTCAATTCCTAACAATCAAATGCACTTGAATGATAAAATTTGATCATCGGATGAATAAATCTCATCCATAAGATGCATCAAGAAATTGAAAATTACCTATTTCCGGAAAAATAGGAAGGCAATAACCTAAAAATTTGTGTGTGAACTATAGATTGGGTCAAAAACAACTCTGCTTATATCAAGGAAAACCATGGACCCAAAAACATAAACAAATATAAAAGAAATTTTAAAAAAAAATACGATGTTCATATTCGGAACTCAGAAGTAAGTCGGTAAGAAAGAATTGTGAACCGATATATAAATATCAATATTTTTATTGAGACCAGTCGCTAGCATTACTATGATATGAATGATTAAAAAAGTTTGTTAACAAAGAATAAAAGAGTAAAGAATTGTGTAGTTGTTGAGAATCATTAATACTTACACATATTAAATCATTAAATTATTTGATAATTAATTAATTAATCCCCTCAAAATTCCTTTATTATTGAGCCATACAACCTAAAAGTCATCAAATCATTATCAAACATTTTTGAAGATTTTTTCCGATCCTTAGTGTAAAAAACTAGACTATTTTGATTGGAAATTCTCAAATATAAACAACCAGATATATTTCTTTATTAATTTTTGTTTACCAGTGAATTCCTAATACAAAGAATTAACTTCTTACGTAAAGAATTGAACAAAGATTTAATATCTGAATGAAAAAAGATATAAATGTTCGGACAAAAATAAGTGTGCAGAGCGATTATAGGATCTACATGGACAATTAGCTCTAGGGTTCGTGATCCTTGAAGAATATTTGGTTGCATCAGCCAGACCATGAAAATGTGATAAGGTTGTGTAATTAATTAATAATTGGAATTTGGAAATCAAAGAGAGAAGAAGTATAAAACCCTAGCTTGACCATGAAAGTTTGATCCGATATTAAATGCATGAAAGCTCTAACACGAGAATGAAGAAAATTCTATGGTCTATGTGAAGAGACCGTGATCATAGTAACTTTCCCCATTTTGTTCCCAACCAACGCGTCTCAATATTGACCAACCATAAACGATATTGTAACATGGTCGGTACTTTCCGTTTATTTATGTGATAGATGTTTGAGTCTCATATTTACCTATTAAATTGTAAAGTGTGGAGATACTTCCCCTACATTGAGAGTTGCATGCATTTCGAGGTCATGCTTCTAGCATTAATTCGAGACCTTGTTTGTAGCAATTGATCTCTCTAATCCTTCCCTGCAGTGGGAGTTGCATTCCGAATAATAATTGTAGCGATTGATCTCTCTGATCCACCCCTAATCTGTAGTAAGAGTTGTATTCTGTGTTGTGTTTTTATTATAAATAATTAAGATTGATCTATCTGATCCATCTGATCCTCCCCTATATCGGGAATTGCAATATTTCATACCGTGTTTATAGTGATTAATATTCTCTTAGATCTCTCTGATAATAGGAGTTGCATTCTGGACCGTGTTTGTAGCGATTGATCTCTTTATACCCTATTAGTTATTAGTGTCGGTCCTGTCGGATTTCAAAACAAAAAATATATTTTTTAATCAATCATATTTATTAGTATATTTACTGCACAACGTGTCCTCAACATGGACTGTTGAGACTTTTTTTTTTTTATATAGGAAACGAAATTTTTCCTTAAATACTCCTCTTTTTTGTTTTCTCTCTTTCCATTTCCACAAACTAAACCCACAAAGAAGACCAAAGAAAAACAAAAACAAAAAAACTCAGACAAAAATGGAGAAAAAATCTCAGTCTCTTTTATGGGATTGTGGAAGCTCTCTCTACGACTCTTTTGAGCTCAACTCCTTCAAGCGTCAACTTGACTCTGCTATGGTTTCAAGAACTCAGTCCATGCCTCGCTTATCCGATAATCACCATAGATCAGCTACTCTGCCGCCGCAGCCGCAGCTTCCGCCGCTACCGTCGGTGCCCAAGAAGTCATCATCGTCTTCGAAGATTTCTCGGTCTATCCAGAGGCTACTCAAGTTCGTGTTCAAGTCAAAGCAGAGTTCAGGGTCCATGTTGAAGCTCAAAGATCGTTCGAACTGGATTCTCTACGATAAAACCGGAGCTTTGACGACGATCCCTGAAGTGCCGGAGATAGATTTCGGTGGACTCTCGCCGGAAATCAATTCTCTGGTGAGAAGAACGGCGTCGGAGAGAATATCGACGGCATCTCTCGCTATTTCATGTGTTTGATAGATTGAATATTATTATATATAACATCAATATATATACGAATATTACTATTACGCTAGGGATATTTTATCGATCATCAGATGTTTTGTGGATACAAATATATGTATATATTAATTAGTTTGTTTTTGTTTTTGTTTTTGCTTTTATCAGATTTTTAGTGTTGATAGAAGAAGGTTTTGTTTCCAACTTTTGACAAATTCATATATATATGGTCTGAAAATGATCATAAAACTGGTAATTTGGTCAAATATTTGGTGATTTTTTGTTGGAGGATTAGGTAATTTTTAGACCATTGGATTGAGAATATGATCATTGATCACTAATGGGTTGATTTAGTGATCATCAAGTGTCAAAGACAATGTGATCATCATATCACTAATATATATGTTTGACCCAAAAAAAAAAAAAAAAGTATCATATGAAGTTGCAATATATTGAAGCTGTGTGTGGTCAACTTATTATTGTTTGAGTTTCTTGCATGCATGGCAATTCATATATATTTTTAGTTACCTTAAAATTAAATCAATTAAAGCCTAACTTTGAGTTAAATTTTGCTTATTTTGATCCTACTTTTTTTATAAAAAAAAAACCTTAAACATCACAAGAATACAAGATCAAACAAACTAGTGCATGCTCTGGTCCAGATTTCTATATATAGGATTCCTTTTCGTTTTAATTTGATTATGAAATCCCAACCAACATGACAGAAACTAGAGTAGTTCATCTATCAGTTGACTTGTAAACAAATTGTGATGAGGATTCAATTCTCTAGTTTTATGTTGTGGCCATGATCATTTTGATGATCATAAGCTTAATTAATGAAGAAACAATAATATTACCATAGTAGTAGTGCTCTTGATTTTTATTTTTGTTGTTGATGTTGTTGCCATTTTTGGGGTTGTTGAAGGGAGCTTTCATATCCATAACTACTGGAACTGTACACATTAATTTTTCAATGTTAATCTTGTTTTTGTTTGTTTTACTTTTATGATGATCTGTCTGTTAAAGGATAAGATTACTTTTTATATAAATTACGTTTAAAGAAGGGAAGAGAACATGTAAGATTTATAGTCATTGGATCCACTTGGCTATTGGTAGGTGAAGTCAGTGGTGCCTCTAATGAGTAATGACTACGTACCAACAATATACAGTCGCTCTCGACCAGTTTCAGACACTACACACTCTGTATGTTTAATTGTTTAGGATCTTATTATAGTTGATCACACGATGTCTAGTAGTAATAAGTAGATAATTTCAGATTTTTTTTATAAGGGGTCGGGAGTTTGTCGGGACCTGAAATTAACCTTTTACAACTCATGTTATTGGGAAGAGGTCTCCCACACAGATTAGGATTCTCTCCTCTCCTGTCCTAAGCATAAATGAAAATACATGGTCAAGATTTATTGGTTTCTTTTCCTCGATCTCATGCAAGTGGATGTTTCATTTTTACTTGAAAAAAAATAAGGAAAAACAAGGTCAAGGAAAGGATTATAACTCCTCCCACACTTAACGATTTAATGGACAAAAGTGAAAAGAAAGTGCACAATTGCGCTTTGCCAACGAAAAAGAAAATCCCTAATGATACACCATATCCGGCTTGGTTATTGATAGAGTGAATAGATTTGTCATTTTTTAAAATCTCTCTTCTGATTCAAAATCGTGGTGTAACGTGCAGGGGCACCGAGACCAAATTTTTTTTTTTGTTTTTTTTTGTTGAAGTATTGCAATGTAATTTGTGGTTTTTTTGGAAAGGGAGAGGACTCGAACCCGCAACCTTATGGTGCAGGTGTGAGAGGTTTACAATTGGACCAACTTCGTATCGTTTATTCAAATTAACGCTAGACAAATATATTAATATTTAAAAACAAAGTTATTATAAAAAAAACAAATGTAATAGTGTCTAGTCTCATATGTAATGGTATATCAAATAAATTAATAAATAAAATATACATTAACTTTATAAATCAAAATGGAACTCGTCGCTCTTTTAAATCTAGTCCAAATTTTTTATAATGGTCAAGAATGGGTTGGAATAGACCAACTTTAATATAAGCTCGACGAATTTCATCTCGTTCAATGACCAAATAATCCCATATTTTTCGACGTAATCCTATGTCACGCTCCAAAGATTTATTATCTTGTTTAATATCATTTGTTGGAGATTCCGTGAATTGATTTTCAGAAGCTGGAATATTAATATATATTAGATGTTGATGAAGGTGAATTGGCTTATGAGGTTTTAATTCTTTTCAAAAATCCATCGATTGCCGATTGCTTTCTCATCTGAAGATCAAATGAAAAAAATCAAACTAATTTAAATAACAAACTAGTATAATAAATGTAACAAAATCATATATTTTTTTGAAAGAAAAATTCATTAAAGAAATTATATTGATAGCCTAAGAAAATAACAAATAAAAAAATGAAAAAAAAAAAAAAAAAACCTCAAAATGTTTATTAACTAGTAATCATGTACCATAAATTATTTAGATAGATGAACTGAAGAATAAGAAGAATTTAACTGTAGGAATGAAATTGCTTAAATGAAAATTTGGTATAAAAACACAAACACAAACACACACACACACACACACACACACATATATATATAGTCTTTCTATTGTGATCAGTTCGTTCTGATATAAAATATATTATGATGAAGAATGTGGACTATATATTATGGAGAAGTTTTGACAAACGCATATACTTTAAGGCTATGTTTGGTAGGGAGGAAAAGGGAGAGGAAAGAAAAGGGTGGAGGTAAAAGGGAGAAGAAAGTGGAGAAATGTGTGTTTGGTATGGAGAGAGAAGGGGAAGGAAAGGAAAAATGGGAGGAAATAAATGTGGGTGGGACCCACCAATTTTAATCCTCCCAAAAGTGGGAGGAAATGGGAGGGAAAGAAAAGTGGCTTTTTGGCTTGACTTCAAATTACAATTTTATCCATTTTTTTTTAATATATAAAATATAATATAAGGGTAAAATAGTAAAAGTGATAGAAAGATGCTTTCTTTCCTTCCTGTTTACCAAACAACTCAAGGGAAAATCATTTTCCTTTTTTCCCCTCATGTTTTCTATCCCTCCAAATCTTTCCATCCTTCCTATTTTCTTTTCTTCCTACCAAACGGACCCTAAGTCAAAGTATGTAAATATAATGGTCTACATTTTTCATCCTGATGTATTTTATATCAGGACGAACTGACAATAGGAAAACTCTCTCTCTATATATATATTTATATATATATTTTTGGGGTAATTACCCCAGTGGCCATCGACTTTTGCCACCACTATCAAAATGGCCACTGGATGGGGAATTGGTTTAGAAATGGCCATTTTTGGCAAACAATGTTACATTAATGGCCATTCCGTTATAACACCGTTAACTTTGTCTAAGAATGTTACACTAATAACCATCAATTTGTTCACTTGATATCAAAATGGTCATTATAATTATTTTTCTCCAAAATTACTCTAGTGGCCATCCATTTAGTCAATTGGTATCAAAATGGTCATTATAATTGTCCAACTTTTTCTAGAACATTTGTATTGACCATTCATTTGGTTAATTGGTATCAAAGCAATCATTATATGTACAACTATATTCTGTTAGGAAAATAGAGTAAGCAATCATTAAAAAAAAAAAAATCATTCAATAGAGAAAATGAAAAATTCATTTGATTTAATATAATTTAAATCTTATACACATCAAATACTACTTGTCAAACTGCACAAGTATATCAAAATCCCTTACACAAGTATATCAACTTGTTCCTTTTAATCTGAAAACTGTTCAAAAACCATATCCGATTGCACCATATTCAAAACCACACAAAAGTTTGACAACCAATTTTCATGGTAACAAAAATAACTACCAACCTTAACAAAAGGCATTTCAGTTAAACAAAAAACATCGCCAATTTCAATTCAGCTTAAAAAGAAAAAAAAAAAACAATAATGTCTTTTGTTAAGGTTGGTAGTTATTTTAGGTACCATGAAAATTGGTTGTCAAACTTTTATGTGATTTTGAATATGGTGCAATCGGGTATGGTTTTTGAATAGTTTTCAAATTAAAAGGAATAAGTTGGTATACCTGTGTAAGGGATTTTGGTATACTTGTGTAGTTTGACAAGTAGTATTTGATGTGTATGAGATTTAAATTATATTAAATCAAATGAATTCTTCATTTTCTCTATTGAATGATTTTTTTTTTTTTTTTTTTTTAATGATTGCTTACTCTATTTTTCTAACTGAATATAGTTGTACATATACTGATTGCTTTGATACCAATTAACCAAATGGATGGTCAATACAAATGTTCTAAAATAAGTTGGACAATTATAATGGTCATTTTGATACCAATTGACCAAATGGATGGCCACTAGAGTAATTTTGGAGAAAAATGATTATAATGGCCATTTTGATACCAAGTGAACAAATTGATGGCCATTAGTGTAACATTCTTAGATAAAGTTAACGGTGTTATAACGGAATGACCAATAGTGTAACATTGTTTGCCAAAAATGGCCATTTCTAAATCAATTCCCCATCTAATGGTCATTTTGATTTTGATAGTGGTGGCAAAAGTCGATGGCCACCGGGGTAATTACCCCTATATTTTTTCTATTGTTAGTTCGTGATTGCTTCACTTCTACACAAAGTGTAGCCCCTTTTCCGTATCATTTTGAGTATGGTTTTTCGGGTAAAACCGGGTGTTTAATGGCTTGTTTGAGGTTTTTACAGAATAAATTGTTAGCAGGGGTGTTTCGGTTATAAAGGAAGTTCTGAGGGCTCATTGCGCAATTTTGAAAAGTTTGGGAGCCTTGATCAGAGCGTCGCAGTTGTACAAAAGCTGCAAATCAAGCGATAGAAACCTCTCAAGGGCGCCGCGGTTGAAGTGCCATGGTTGACCAACCGCGACAAGGCAGGCGACAGAAACTTCTCATGGTTGCCACGGTTGAAGTGCCGCGGTTGACCAACCACAGAAATGCCAACCGTGGCAGTCCGCCTCTTCGTCTTCCAGAATGACTTTTGGCCCTATTTTAGGTCTCATATAAATACCTCTTTTAGGTTTTTCAACCACACTCTCTCCCTAGTTCGAAAATTACACAAAAACTCCACATTTACTCATCTCCTCTCACAACATCATCCCCATCCTTCAAAACCTACAAAGACCCCACATCTCCCTAACATCCAAACACACCAATCACCTCTTTTTTCCACAACCACCATCACTTCATATTTTGGGCAATAGAGAGTAGAAGGAAGAGCTTAGAAGAATAAGAGCAAGCAAAGGAAGAAGAAAAGATCTCATTAGTTTTCTCTAATCCTTATTCTCTTTCATGTTCTTTATGTTAGCCATGTATTTATTTAAGCATAATTATTGTATGGCTACATTTTGTGATATGAGCTAAACTTTTAGTACTAGGAATTGATGAAACCCCACCTTTGACTATATATTTATATGTATTGACTCTTGTTTATCTCTTATGTGCAAATTGTAGTTTGTGTGGGTATTTTAATGCATTTAAAGCTTTCAATTGATTGATCTCCTTTTGAATGAATTGTAGTGGTGTGTTATGTACTAACCGGAGACGCACACCACATGTTTGATAAAATACCATATGCATGTCTAGAAAAGTAGACATACTTAGGCTAGCGTATAAGATTCATTTAGTACATCAATGTCCTTAATGAACTCATTCATACATTCCGGGTAATTGAAATATAAGCTTAGGTATGTTTTGGATGTGACATATTCTACTTGATCAAGATTGTGGGTTAATATTAGGGTGTATGAGTATATGAATTGTATGAGCATGTTTTTAGGGTGAATAATTGGGTTTAGAACGTAAGTTAATATAGGGTGGGGTGTAGTCAAGTCCTAGCATGCTTCTCTCCATTATCATATTCAAATATATTTTCCTTCATTGCATTAACATTAGTCCTTTAATCAATTTAGTTTACTTTGCTTAATTTGAAAACCCTCATCATTGATTGTTTGAATAGCAAATAGGCTAGTCAATTTCGGTAATCGGTCACTCGATCCCTTTGAGAATGAACTTTACTCACTATCTTGCTACTCTCCGACCTCGTCTTATTACGAGTGTCACTAAAGAGACTAGCTAGTTCGTCCTGATATAAAATATATTAAGTCGAAGAGTGAGAAACATAAAACTTACACATTTTAACTCAAAGTGTATGCACTTGTCAAAATTTCTCCATAATCTATAGTCCGTATTTTTCGTCCTAATATATTTTATATAAAGACGAACTGACAGTAGAAAGACTATATATATACAGTCTTTTTATTATCAGTTCGTTCTGACAATAAATATATCACGACGAAAAATATAGACTATAGATTATGGAGAAGTTTTGACAAATGCATGTTAGCGAACAAACCGTCACTATATGCGCGGAAGCGTTGCCGGATATAACACAAACAAACACAATAACAAAGAAAAGATAGATGAAGAGAATTAATCTAAATCCAAGCACACATAACACAAGAATTTACATGGAAACCCAAATCAGGGAAAAAACCATAGCTGTCAGGACGACAAGAGAAAGTTCCAATATGTAGTAATTTGTTACAATCACACACTCAGGATCTCTCTTTAAATAATACCCCAAACCCAATTACACCCAATGCTCACTCTGAGATCTCTCTAGTATTTACTATTTTGCTCCACCACCATAACCTAGTTATTATGGTTTATTTATATGTATTACAGGGAGTTTAAACTAACAAGGAAATCTATCTCCTAGTCATACAATATTTACTTGTTCCACATAAATACTATTTCCTATTTATGACAAGTTTTTACTTCTGGTCATAACTTCAAGGAGAAATCCTTTTCCCATTAGAACTCTAGAAGCAACATATTTCCTCTTCCATGAATATTTCCTGATTCAACGCGTGCTTGTGATTAACTACGACTCAAGTTGCAGTTGGTCATCTGCTTCCTAAACCGTGTTGAACTTGACCACTCAAAAGATTGTGATCCACGCGCCAAACCTTGTCGAACCGCTATGAAAGCCACAGTGCTTTCCACAGCGTGAAGCGCTGGAATTGGAACCGATGTTGATGCGCTGCTGAAAATGGCAGCGGTGTCAAACCGCTGCGGACCGCTGCCACTACCGCTGCCTAAGTGGTAGCAAACCGCTGTGGACAGCTGCCGGACCGTTGCCACTACCGCTGCCAAAGTGGCAGCTGCGCGGCAGCGGTTTGAGCTGTCCGTCGCTTCTCTTGTTCTTCATGTCTTTTCCAAGCCTCCCTCATACTCCCAAACACTCTCACGTCTTCAGGAAGTCTCCGCATTGGTAAATCGTGTTTGGTAACCATTGGTAATTCGAGCCATATCCAACAATGCATACACTTTGAGTCAAAATTATGTAAATTTAGTGGTCTACATTCTTCGTCCTGATATATTTATTGTCAGGACGAACTGATAATAGAAAATCTGTATATATATATATATGTATCTATATGCTCATGATACATAGGAAGTCAAATGAGGAATATATTTTCTTCTAAGTTAAAGATAAAATTGGACCTTTTTTATTTATTATAATAATAATAATTTTAATTTTTTTTTAAAGAAATTATAATTTTAATTTAAAACTAACATACTTAAGTACGAATACATATGTAACATTCCTTCAAAAATAAATAAATAAATAAATAAAAATACATATGTAACAAGGTTCAGCCTTTCAAAATTAAGATTCACAAATCACGATGCTTAAAATAAAAATCAAAACTGACAACAAAATGGGCAATTACCTTTAGGATATATAATATATTATATAAAATTACATGCCTGAGTTTCTTTGGCTATAATTTCGCCCTTGCTAACGTCTATTCCCCCCTGTCCTGACTATGAAATAGATGAAATAAATGATTTTGTTTAAGAATGAAATTTTATTAGAACTTTCCATAACTAGTTCATCCTTTGGAACCATATCACATCCTTGATCTCATGAAATAGGATGAATTGAGATGTTATTTTGTAAATATGTAATTATTTAACGTAGCAAAAAATATGTGACATAGCCAAAACGTTAAAATGAAAAAGGGAGCTTGTGGATTTATTATTATTATTATTATTATTTTGTCTCTAACAAGTTTTTTTCCCCATGAAAATTAAAAGAAAAGTGAGGTCATCTAGGATTATAAAACTACACGGTCGACATGGTAGGGTCATGTACAAAATTGAGAGTCATCTGCATAATCACATAATAACAGAGTAAGAGGAGCCAGAAGAAGCGTGGGCCTTACATGATGGGCCAAAAAATTTATTATCCACACCCACCTACGTATATTCAAAGTCCGAACAAAGTCGACAGAAGTTGAGATGTTCTAACAATAAACCCCTCAAACCTATATTAATGATATCATGATTTATGAGTTCAAGTCGTATTTTTCTTACTCGATAAGAAGTGTCGGTACAATTCGTATTGACGCAACATCTCTCTAGTCTCAACAAATGCAGTGAGCCATGTATAGATCTTGACATTTAAAGATGGGTGGGTTTATTTATCACACTGACGACTCAGCCTTTAAATGGGTCTGAAACTCATGTCTATTTCCCTAAGTAAACTTTAATTATGCATCTTTATTTTTTCCATTTATTATTATTTTTTATAAAAAAAAATGATTAAAGAAACAAATATAATTTTAATATTTTATCATTCAATTAAAGATCTATCAAAACGACACCGTGCTTCCATGGCTTTCTGTTTAGTCTCGCCGACTGCTATATAAAATTCGATGCGTCCAACGAGGCGCCCCAGGGGGCCCAGGCCCAGCCCAGTACTATATCTAATAATTCTACAAATAGACCCAATACTGAAAACTTTTCAAGTCCAAAGAGATAAAAGAATGAATATATGCTGCTAAATTGAAACTGCTTGCTTTATCTATAAGAGTAGAGATAATTATACCCTTCAAAAACTGTATGTACACCCCAATTTAGAATATTTTTAAAATTCTAATATTATCTTTAAGTAAAATTACTTAAATGACTAAATAGTTTGTAAGTACACACCAATAATTATTAATTGGTTTTATATCAATTCTTTGTAAAAAAAGAAAAATGAAATTTCCTATTAATTATTTGATATGATAATAAAAACCTTTCTATTTTATCAAACCCTAACTTCTACTTTAATTACTCATTTCAAGTTCTTTTATGGAATACAAATTGATTGAGTTGAGAAACAATTTAATGTTATAATTGAGTGAAACAAAAATCAATACCGACAATAAACTTTCTTATGAACAATTTTTATTTTTTTTTTTAAAAAAAAAATTTCTTAGGAACAAATAAGTTGAGATACATTGTTGTATGCTGAGAGCCTTTTTTTACATAAAGAATTAAAAAAAAAAAAAGGTTTTAATGTAATGAAAAGAAATTTTTTTCATACAATTTTTTAGTGACATCAAATGTTTTGCCAGGAGTTAGAAATGATTTTTTTAAAGAGAAATTATTTATTTGAATAAAAAGATATAAATAATAAAATTTCAAATAAATATAATTAGATAACAAAATAGTGGGGTGTGCTAACAAAAATATAATACAATAAAATTAAAGTAAGGGTATTAAGTGAGGTTTATTTACGGACCAAAGATTTTTAAAGCATTTTAGCAGTATACTTACAAAAGGGGTGTACATACAGTTTTTGAGGGGTATCAATATCGCCACTCATCTATAAAAAATGTACAATTAATTTTCTTAATTGATCAAATATTTGAAACGATTTTATTTAATTTTTTTAGGAATGTAATGCTATATATCAACAAAATTTACAAATACTTAATGGACACATGTCCCCCTCTCCGAATTTGAGAAAAACACCAATCAAATATATTAGTTATATATATATATATCACTTGCAATGTCTGCAATTCGAATATAGGATATTGACTGATTGAACGATACAAATATATTAGTTGATTATATAATATGACACGAATTGATTTTGATAGAGGTAGATGTATTCGTTTTGTTTTAATAGGTTGCTAGGTTTCTTTATCACGTTGTCCTCCGTCATTAATAAACTATTTTTTTCACCAGAAAAGAAGAAGAAGATTATATTCGTTGTCATCTACGTAAACAAGGATATAGATCCAATGGTCGATAACTCAGAACCAAACGGCACTATAAATAAAAAAATCTTATATACTGTGATTAGTTTCGCCTTATTATAAAAGGTCTTGAATTCAAATCTCCGTCAAATCCAATTAAGGGGAATGAATGCTGTTCTACTTGGAAAAAAACATATATATATATATATAGCAAGTAGTAAGTGATGACGGTTTTTTTATTTTTTTTATATATCTTATAAGACGGTGATTCGAATCTAAGATATTACGAGATAGAATGAGTGTTCTTACCATTAATTTGTGTTTGGAGGTGATATTTAATTAATTATATGTAACCAATAATTAGTATAAAGATAAAATTACATAGATTTTCAAATTTACAATAATTAGAAAACCAATATTACTTTCGAGTTCAATTTTACACCAATTCAATGCTATATGTCACACCTCTATTTCGTTTTAAATTATTTTTTGAAGGATGCATGTAGCAGACCTGGAGGTCTGCGTAGAAGTGTAGAACTCCATTTCCAATTTTTTCATTTTTTTTTTTCATTTAAAATTCATTAAGATAAAATAGTTAAGTAAAATTAAACAAAAAATAGGGGTATTTTTGTCACTCCAAAGAATTTAAGTCAACAAAATTATTATTATTATTATTATTTTTGAATTACAACAACTGTCAGGACCTGACGAGATTAGACTTTATAAGTACAACCCGGAATACTACTCTCAATATAACCGGGAGAGGGCACCTACAAAATTTGGAGTGAATAAAAATAGGAAAGTAAATTATTATTTTGTATAATGTATTTCTAATTTCCTCTTGAAGAATTAATTACTTGTACCAATAATTATTATAAAGATAAAATTTCATAGACACATCACCTTGTAGCATAGCTGATAGTGCACCTCCCTTCCATATAAGTGGTGATGAGTTCAAATCCCATAATATACATCTTATAAGTATGTGTGGGGAGTTTTCTTGTTTTCTTCCCGGGTTGTGGAGTTAACTATGGGAGTAGATATCCGGATAGCACACTAATAGTTCTTGTAGATATACATGTTGCACAATAATATTTCTTATAACTCTTCAAAAAAAGATATAATTTCATAGATTTTTAACTTTTTATATAATTTGTCTTTCTCTAATTACATTAGTCACTGTAGTAAAACCTCGATAATTTAAAAACATCGTTTAAATAATAAAATCTTCCGGTCTCGACTCGAGCCAATGGACTAAAATAATAACCTTGCTAAATTTATAAAAAATCCTTTAAGGACCAATAAATATATAAATTAATAATGGGTTAATTACATAAAAATTCATAATATATATTAATGAACTTTTTGCTTACAACTTTTCTTTTCTCAATTTAACTCATTTAAAAAAAAAACATCTAAAGTCATTTGTATTTTCTCTATGCCTAAGCTGAACTTAACATTATCCTTGATTTTTTACAATGCTTACACCACATTTGAATTTATTTTTTATTTTATTTTGTAGCAAGTAGTTATTTATGGTTACTACTACTTGAAAGACTTCTTTTGGTGAAACCATTGTTAAACACAATTGTCATATAAATCACGATCATCATTAGTAGATGTATTCATTATCCCTTAAACAATCTCTTAATTGGTAGGTTAATTTCACAAGGATAATTCAAAAGGGCTCAACATCCATGAAATTTCTTAGTTTGACACTTTGACCTTATTTATTGTTTATTATTATTATTTATAAGTCATACATGTATCCTGACAAAAAAAATAAAAAATAATAATAAAATCATTTTATTGTACATGTATTACTGTTTGTATCTGATTGCATCATGTCAAAATTTATTGATATTACATTAACCAAATCCATTTCTATATATATCATCTCTGTAATATCCAACATTCTTCGCATCGAGTAGCACATTGGACGAAGGGGAAAAAAAATCACCATGGAAACACAATACAAACAAGAAACAGTACCAGCTCATGTAGCTATGGTGCCTACTCCAGGGATGGGTCACTTGATCCCTCTCGTCGAACTAGCCAAACGTCTTGTTCTTCACCACAACCTTCGGGTCACGTTCATCGTCCCCAACGACGGCTCCTCTATGAAAACCCAGAAGAAGCTACTCGAATCCTTACCCGAATCCCTCATGATCTCCACCGTCTTTCTTCCACCTGTCAGCTTCGACGACTTGCCTGGCGACGTCAAGATCGAGACCCGGATCACGTTGAGTTTGTCCCGGTCTCTGCCCTCCTTCCGAGACAGTCTCAAAGTCTTGGCCGGGTCGACCCGGCTGGTTGCTCTGGTTGTCGATCTCTTCGGTGTTGCTGCGTTCGAAGTCGCCAGAGAATTCAATGCCCCGCCATACATTTTCTTCCCTACAACCGCTATGTTATTGTCGTTTATATTTCTCTCACCTGAATTTGATGAGAAATTCACATGTGAATACAAGGACTTGACTGAACCGCTACAAATTCCCGGTTCAGTTCCGGTTCATGGTAGAGATTTAGCCGACCCGTTTCAGGACAAGAAAGATGAAGCCTACAAATGGGTTCTTTACTTAGCCAAAAATTATCCATCGGCTTCTGGGTTTATGGTAAATAGCTTCATGGACTTGGAATCGGGAGCTTTTAAGGCTTTAATGGAAGGTGAGGTGGGTTCTGGTGTTCCGGTTTATCCGGTTGGACCGCTTGTGCAGACCGGTTCAAGAAATATTGAACATGCTGACAATGATGATCATTTCGATTGCTTGAAGTGGTTAGACCAACAGCCAACTAGGTCTGTGCTCTTTGTTTCTTTTGGAAGTGGCGGGACTCTGTCACAGGAACAGTTTAATGAATTAGCTTTTGGACTTGAAATGAGTGGGCAAAAATTTCTCTGGGTTGTTAAGAGCCCACATGAGAAAGTTTCAAATGCTACTTATTTTGGTGTACAGAGCATCAGTGACCCTTTTGATTTTCTACCAAAAGGGTTCTTAGAGAGGATCAAGAATAAAGATCTGGGTCTAATTGTGCCTTCTTGGGCGCCACAGATTCAAGTACTGAGCCACGGCTCGACCGGTGGGTTTTTGACACATTGTGGTTGGAATTCGACACTAGAGAGCATTGTGCATGGTGTGCCTTTGATTGCATGGCCACTCTATGCAGAGCAGAAGATGAATGCTGCGCTTTTGACTGATGATTTGAAGGTGGCTTTGAGAGTTCAAGTGGACGAAAATGGATTGGTGGGCAGAGATGATATTGCGAAATATGTTAGAGGATTGATTGAAGGAGAAGAAGGGAAATTGTTGAAGAACAATATGAAGAAATTGAAGGATTCTGCTGCAATTGTGTTGAGTCAAGATGGGTCGTCTACCAAATCACTTGCCGAAGTTGCAGAAATTTGGAAGAACCAAGAAAAAATAGGAAATTAATTATTAGTTAATGTGGTTTTTAATTTTTAGAGGAAAACATTTGCTTAGTTACATTTAATGATGTTTTTCTTTTTAATAGTAGTACTTGATTTGGATGCTTTGTGCTTTTGGCTTTGTCAAGTTTCATTAATAAAATTGCATTGTCTTCTTCTACTGTCATTTGCATCTACGGAGGTAACTTTTCATTTTTCCTGTTTTGTTTCTCTGTAGGTAAGGTAAAAAGCTATCAATCATAGAGATAGAGTGAATGTGTTACACGAGGAGTTTGCAAAAAGTAAATAAATAAATAAAATTATGGGCTAAGGAAGCTTTGCCTCTGGTTTTCATCGTGTTGTGAAATCCGAATGGGAGATTGGGAGATGTTCCATGCATCGAAAGCAATGGGATCGAGCTTCTCAGCAAAAGGGTAGACATTAATATATAGTGGAAATGGTGAGAAATGTCACCTTTTTAAACTGATGTGGTGAGAAAGTCACTAGTTTAATAAGTTAAGTTTAAAAGGCACCTATTATTGTGAACTACCAAAATTGCCCCCACTTTAATCATTTATGTTATTCCCTTTGTACTTTCCTCTCTCCACACTTGAAAAAAAAAAAAAAAAAAACTGTCAGACAGTAGTGTTAACTCAGTTACTCTCTCCCTCTCTCTCTCTGGAATTTCTTGTTCAACTTATAAAGAACCCACGTCCTTCAGTCAAATAAGGTAACATATCTTGAACTTTCTCGTTTTAATTTGCTCACATTTTAATTTGTTCCTTTTAATATGGTTTCTGAGTAGTTTGTAAGCTCTGTAAACATGAATTTCCCGTGACTTTGTAAGATCTGTAAACATGAATTACCCGTGACTTTTCTTGTCTTACCCGTGACTTTTCTTGTCTTCCCTATCCGAGCCTTTTTATGTCTGACCCGTGACTTTTCATGTCTAACCCGTGACTTTTCTTGTCTTACCCGTGACTTTTATTGTCTTACCCGTGACTTTTCTTGACATGAATTACCCGTGACTTTTCTTGTCTTACCCGTGACTTTTCTTGTCTTCCCTATCCGAGCCTTTTTATGTCTGACCCGTGACTTTTCATGTCTAACCCGTGACTTTTCTTGTCTTACCCATGACTTTTATTGTCTTACCCGTGACTTTTCTTGTCTTACCCGTGACTTTTCATGTCTTACCCGTGACTTTTCATGTCTTACCCGTGCCTTTTCTTGACTCCCCCAAGCCTCCCCCAAGCCTTTTGATGTCGTACCCGAGCATTTTCAGTTGTTGTCCGAGCCTTTTCCATATCCCTATCCGAGCCTTTGTAAATGTAATCTGTGAAAATTTTTTGCAGTCCTGGGTTTTTATTAATGGTTTGTGATGATTAATTTGACAGTATCATGAATCGGGTTAGAATAGTAATATCTTACAACGGTCGATGGGAGCAATTACCCGACGGAAGTCAGAGGTTTATTGGATCCGATAACCAGGGCATGTATGTGTCAAAGAATATGACTTATGAAGAATTGGTGGCGATCGTGCATAACATTGTGAAGTATGATGTAAACAAATTCAATGTTGATCTGTCATCAATATCAATTGTTCCTGGCACTACATGTCGCACATTTATAAGAAATGACGATGATGTTCAGTTCATGCTAGGGGAAGATCGGGTGATCCCTCAAGTATGTGTCAGTGTAACTGAGAGGACAGTGATAGGGAATGATATTCCTCCTCATGAAAATTGCCAACAATTTGGATCCTTTAGCGGTAGCAATCAAGTGTTCACACAAAGGAGTGGCACCGAAGGTGAGGAAAACATGGGTGTTTTCCCACCGGTAGTGGTCGACCATGCAGCTGTAGTTGAACCTCAACACGATGATGTGTTCGGCTGTGGAATTCAGATGAATGATGAGCAGTACAATGAGCAGTACAATGAGCATGGTCATGACCTACACAATGTGGATGAAGAGCCTGCAGAAATTGAAACACGTGGAAGACGTGTACAAGGAGTCAGTACACCTGATATGTGTGGGACTTCTGAGGTCCGGCATAATGTAACTGCATTCGATTCTGTTAATATGACCACGTGGGTTATTCCGGGAGCAGATTCATACTCGTTTGGTGTTGGTGGAAGCAGCACATTGGCAGCGCAAGAACCTAGAACCATGATTTATAAAGGTCAATTTTTTCCAAGTAAAAAGGATTTGAAGAGGCTAGTTGGCAATTTTGCAATGCGGCAGAACTTTGAATGGAAGGTGAAAAGGTCCAATAAGACAACTTTACATCTGGTTTGCATCATTGATGACTGTACGTGGAAATTAAGAGCGGTGAGGAGAGATGAAGGGACTTACTTCCAAGTCAGAAGTTTTGTCAACGAACACAGTTGTCCCTTGGAGGAGATTCACCGTCGCCACCGACAAGCTAGTGCAGTCATAATCGGAGAAGTCATTGCACCTAGACTTCAACAACACGATGGTCGTCTCATGCGTCCCAAGGACGTAATCGCCGATATGAAAACAATATATGGCATCCAAATCATGTATGGTAAGGCACATGATTCCCTACAATATGCATTGTCATTGACCTATGGAACGCATGAAGAAACTTTCCAACTACTGCCATCTTTTGCATACGTTCTGGAACAGCAAAACCCTGGCACAATCACCGACTTACAATGCGCAGACGATGGTAAATTCCTATACTTTTTCATGTCGTTAGGGTCCTCAATTAGAGGTTTTCAGAGATGTATGCGTCCAGTGATTGCAGTTGATGGTACCCATTTGAAAGGAAGATTCGGAGGTACAATGTTTGTTGCAACTGCACAAGATGGAAACGAACAGGTGTATCCAATTGCTTTTGGGTACGGTGACTCAGAAAATAACCTTTCATGGGAGTGGTTTTTGGAATGCTTGAGGGGTGCCCTTGGTCATATAGATGATCTGGTTTTCATTTCCGATCGTCATGCAAGCATTGAAGCAGGGATTTCTAAAGTGTTCCCTTATGCAACCCATACCATATGTTGCTGGCATTTTGGTGAAAATATGAAGAAGCGTTTCCACAGAAAGGATGTTGCCAAAATAATGGATAATGCAGCTAGGTCGTACAGTGAAATCAAGTATAATCGCCACATGGAAGAGTTACATAAACTGCACAAGGCTGCATTCGATTATGCCATTGCTGCCGGTCCACACAAGTGGTCCCGCGTACATTGTCCCCAAAGAAGGTACAGGATGATGACCACAAATGTTGCAGAGTGCATAAACTCATGCCTAAAATTCGCACGGCAACTGCCACTGATGATATTAGCAGAGTTCATTAGGAATATGGTACAAAAGTGGTTTCATGATCGTCATGCAGCTGCACAGGCCATGCGTCATCGATTGACCGACGCAGCACATCTTGTGATCCTGAAACGTGTCGAGAAGTGCGGTTATATGACTGTAAATCCAGTTGACTGGAACATATTCTCCGTCAAATACAAGGGAAAACAGTTCACGGTTAACTTAGCCCGAAAGAGTTGCACATGCAACAAATTCCAAATGGACCTTTTACCATGTTCACACGCACTCGCAGCGGCAAGGTACTTGACAAGTTACAGTTAACGCTTTATATTACCCAAACGTGAATCTGACTGTTTTCATTGTTGTAGGGAGCGAAACTTGGATTTCACATCTCTGTGTGCGGACTACTACAAGAGGGAGACACTTATTGATGCATACTCGGTTCCTATTATGCCTGTTGGCCATCCTTCTTCGTGGGTAGTGCCATCTGACATCGCAGCGCGAGTGGTTTTAAATCCACAGACCAAGAGACAATCAGGTCGCCCGATGGAGGGTCGACATGCCTCGTCTTCGGAGAGGACAACCACACAGTCGTGTAGAAGATGTGGACAACCTGGACACAATAGCAGGAGGTGTTCCAACCCGCCTATGGTTAATGAAGGTCCTAGCAAAATTGTCCCCGAGGAATACCGTCGCAGGTGTAGCATCTGTCATGAAATTGGACACAACAAACAAACATGCCCTGGGAAGGACTCTAATGCTGCCAATGAGGAAGGCAATCAAACATAACAAGACAGTACAAGAGGAAGACCATAAAAGCTTGCGATAGCAGAACATGTCTCCAACTTGATGTCTTTCAACATCGTTTAGACTTTGGGAACCATACTCGATACCCCATTTTTATGTATTGATTTTATGTTCGAAAATATATTTGAATTTAGTTCTTTGTTTATTGCCATACTGGATCTTTTGTTATAGTGGTCATGAATTTCAATGTTATAGTGGTCATGAATTTCATCCTTTGCCATTTAGTTTATGGATTTCAATGTATTAAATGTGTGTGTTGAACTTTTAACTACAAACACTTGAAAAATAAAAAGAATTCATTATTTCATTACTGAAATGTTATGTACATCAACTAAATGGGCTTGGAGTTACAAAAAACCTCCACAGCCATCTTTTCTCGAATGGTGGCCATATCGTCTTCCGACCAGTCGAACGTATCAGTGTTCGCCGTCAGGTACTCAATCATTCTCAAAGTATGGGCACCACAGTTTCCCCTGTAATTCAGCACATGAAAAAACAATTAGAATGGAATGTTATTAAAACCGATTTGGATAGAATATAAAACTTGAAACTGTCATACCCCATTTGCTGTTGGGGCACACGGTCAGCTGATACGAACAACATCCGAAAGGGCCCATCCCTCTTTGTGTACGTCATATCACCCCTGCGTCTGTTCCTGTGAAAGTGCACCGCATACAGCATCGAGGGTAGCAACCACCTTAAGCACGCGACCTGGGCATTCCTATGCCTAAATGGGACCTCCTGTCTGAAGGGGTCAAACAGGAAAATCTGCCCTTTCGTGAGGTCGACGCTGGCCATGACCCAATGCGTACGTCCAAGGTTGCAAGGAATCAGAACCTGTAGGTGTTTCTCCAAAGTGTTATCAGTCCCAAAATTTACTTATTGAGGATGCCAAGTAAAATATACACTTACCATATCAACATCATGCCATGGCCGGATTCCTGCAGGAAGCTCTCCACGTACCACCATAAGGTCATCATGGGCCCACTGGTGCTTCAACACAGACCAACCCTTTGGGGGTTTCTTCTCCTCACCAGTGCCGATTCTGTCCCATGTGTGATATAACAATGTCTGTACATAGGAAATTTATCGAAACGTTAGGTAAAAGATGCATGAAATTGATCAATGCAGAACCGAAAACCGTAAACCGTATAATATAAATACTTACATAGAATTGTGAATCCAATATGTTGGTCCTCGATCCGTAGACAGTGTTGTACATTCGTTGACGCTTCCGAAGAATGTTCAAGTATGCGTCAATGTGCTGACAAATTTAGGAATTGGTACTGTTAGGATTCTACCATTTGTGAAACAAACTTATAGAGACAGTTCAATTGAGGGACATACCGTATCCTCCAACTCCATTCTGTTGGTTTGAAGGCGGTGGAACCAAGTGACATCGACACCAACTGGGTCGTATAAATCCACATCGCGTCTGTATAATTGTTAATTACGTTAGATAACCAAGTTATTTGACATATGTATTTGAAAAAACTATAAACATATTGTAATACTTACAATTCCCCCGTCTGGTTCCTCTTGTACGCCTTGTACGCCATAAGGTGGTCCGGATCTACCAATCCGTGAGGCATCCATTCATGTGGTGGAGGTGGCCTAATCTTTGCCCTCTTCGGTAGACAGGGGTTTGTGTATGGGGTGCTCAACTGCCAACCTGGTTTTCGAATCCGATCTTGACGTCTGAGAGGTGGGGGACTCTGATCCAAAGCAGTACGGGGAGGGGTACACAGTGAGGAGGAACTTTGCCCCCGTGGATCGCTGCCTAGTCGGTCATGCCGCTGGGTCTCGCTGGAACTGATGGGGGAGTGACGTCGTGATCGCTTGAGCGGTCGATCTGTGCTGGCATCGACAGGAGGAGGGGTGCAATACGAGGAGGAGGACCGACTCTGCCCCCGTGATGTCTCTGTAGTAGCAGCGATCTCAGGTAAAATCGGAGGAGGTACCTGTTGCACTAGTGCTATCTCTGTCGTAGCAGCTCTGTCAGGTAAAACTGGAGGAGGTACCTGCTGCACTTGTGCTATCTCTATACTAGCAGCTCTGTCAGGTAAAATAGGAAGAGGTACCTGCTCCAATGCTGCTATCTCTGTACTAGCAGTCCTGTCATGTAAAACCGGAGGAGGTACCAGCTCCAATGCTGCTATCTGTGTACCACCGGGTACCTCCTCTCGTTCAGTCGCAGCATGACCCTGCTGATCGGATACTGTGTCCATAGTAGGTGGCTGCCCACGTCTGCTCCCTGGGTCTGTCCTATCCGAATCAATACCTGTCCTGACTGTGGGACTAAAGTCTCCGTGATGGTCATCGAATGGTCGGGCATCAGATGGTGGATCATCCATACGGGAGTCTGACCTCGAACCTTGTAGCACCCGAATCATATCCACCAACTCCCGATGCTGCGTATCTCGCCTGTCATCACTCTTTCGGACAGCATCCATCACATCCTCCCTTAAAGATCGAACTGCATCCATCACTTCAGCGATTTTACGGTCCCAGTCCTGCAAGGATTTGACACACCCTTAGTACTAAAATCGTTCGGTCGATTGAAATTAAATAATGCGGTATTAATATTTTTACGCACCTGTGCATCACCTCCAGGTCGAGGCTGTCTAGGCGAGGTCAATCGTATCGGCCTACGCCTCCGGGGACTCCCACTGTGACCCTCCGCGTCTGAATCACCTTCAGGTGCAGGTTGTCTGGGCAAAGTGAATCGTACCCGCCTACGCCCACTGCCACCGCCACCGCCACCGCCACCGCCACCGCCACCCTCAGGTTCTGAACCCTCCGTATCAGTACGTTCGGAATACGAACCCTCCATATCACTGCGTCCGAAAAATGGACCATCCGTATCACTGGGTTGTGCAGTGCTATCTGGTTCAAGATCTGGGAGGTGACCATGTATATCAGCGGCATCGACAGCGGCATCGGCATCATACAGATTGCCTCCTAGGTCTATGCCTTCGTAGTAGCGTTGAGCCCTCTCCTCAGCCGTCGGCACTAGTGCAGGCCGCGCAATCATCTGAAATCGGAGTTAGATCATTGTCATTGTATACATACTAATAACTATTTTCAGTCACAACATCAATACTTACCCTTTTTGTAAAAACGCCATCCAGCTTTTTCGCCCAAGGTCGTTGACTCAATTCCCATTTCAGAATACGTGGGGGGGGTAGCTCAATTAGCCGACGAGTCCCACATTTAGTATTGCCAAGCTCGTGGATAACCTCAAAGGCAAATATCTGCGTAATAAAAAAGTACCATAAGAAGTACATACATCAGTCATATAAAATAAACTACAATTACAATACAGATTCAAATTCAAAATTCTCACCAACAGTGCATGCGGTAGACCGTATATGTTGTACGACAGCTCGATGTTCTGTACGTTAAGGTCCTCGCCTTCTGCTTCCCGTTTTTCTGCCAATCGCCGCCGTGGACCATCTAATGCTCGCTTGAAACCAAAAATAGACCGCTTATACACGTGTGCGCCCCACGGAAACGCATCAAAAGCGTCCATGTCCTCGACTAGGTGAAACTGCCATACTGGAACTTTGTCTCTCTCGTCGAACCCCATCAATATCCAGTTCAGAATAAACAGTAAGCAAAGCTTCACCGCATCGTACTGCTGGTCAAAAATACCGTTCCGCAGCACCACTCTCAACTCTTCAATCTCGATCTCTCGACCTTGAAAGTATCGCTGGTGTATGCCATTCTGTACCATATCATACCTCGTCGTGTCGGGAATGACTCCGAACTTCAAACCGGTGATTAGACAGAACTCAACCTTCGAGAACCGGACCACATGCTTACCTAACAAAAATCTCATCTCATCTTCCGGTCCATCGTGATGCAACTCGCGCAAAAGTAGCCGATGGACAATCCCGGCCGAAAAATTATTCTGACGATGCATTTGAAGGAAATGACCAAAACACGACTCAGTGTACCGACGTCGGTCTTCAATCTTCAGATCTTCAGGTACACTGTCAAGTGCGTTGTCAATATCTTTAAGGTCATCAAAATGGTCATGTCGAGTAATTTTTCCCTTGAACCAATCTGCCATTGGGGTTTTAAAAAAATCCTCGTCATTCCTCATCTGCATATTCATAGAAAAAAAGCACATGAGTTCATGAAAACGTATGAAAAGTCACGGAAAAGTGTATGAAAAGTCACGGGAAGAGTATGAAAAGTCACGGGAAAGTGTTTGAAAAGTCACGGGAACAGTATGAAAAGTCACGGGAAATTGTTTGAAAAGTCACGGGAAAGTGTATGAAAAGTCACGGGAAGAGTATGAAAAGTCACGGAAAAAAGTCACGGGAAGAGTATGAAAAGTCACGATGGCAAGTGTATTAAAAGTCACGGGAAGTTTATTTAAAAGTCACGATGGAAAGTGTATATTAAAAGTCACGGGAGATGTGTTAAAAGTCACGGAAAGTGTATAAAAAGTCACGGGATGTGTATTAAAAGTCACGGAAGTATAAAAAGGCTCGAAAAGGCACGGGTCTAGTAAAAAGGCTCGGAAACAGTACAAAAACTCACGGAAACTGTTCAAAAAGTCACGGGTACAGTTCAAAAACTCACGGGTAAAGTTCAAAAAGTCACGGGTACAGTTCAAAAAGTCACGGGAAGTTCAAAAACTCACGGGTACAGTTCAAAAAGTCACGGGAAGTTCAAAAACTCACGGGTACAGTTCAAAAACTCACGATAACCCAGAACTTCATCGTCTTCAAAACAACTCTTTTCAGAAACTAAAACCCTAACCTAAAACCTCATCTCATCATGCAAACATAATCAACCATCCACAATCAAGCACAGATAAACTTTTTTTTGTTCAACAACAAAAAACGCGTAAGAATAAGAAACTTACCACTGTCCTTCGCGTTTGGCCGTGAGTTCTCGTCGACATCACTACTGTATCGCCGTCGCCGGTAACTTCGCCGTCAAATTTCGGTCGCCTTTGGTACTGTTGCGCCGTCGCCTTTTCTCTCTCTTCTCTCTCTAGGGTTTCTTTTTTCAACGTTTGAAAATGACACAAACTGACAAATGGGGGTATTTTTGTCTGGTCACCTTAATTGGTGCCTTTTAAACTTAGATTAGTAACTTGGTGACATTCTCCCAAAAACAGGCCCAAATGGTGACATTTAAATTTTGAACCCTTAATATATATTGTTGTGTTCAAACGGAGATAGAATCCTCTTTTTCACCTTTTTTTTTTTTCCTCTCTCTCTCTTCTCTTCTCTCTCTTCTTCTTCTTCTTCTTCAAATGTAAATGAAACATCCGCTTGCATGAAAAAGAAAGAAACCAATAAATCTTGACCATCAGGGGCGAAGCCAGGATTTTGGCTTTGGAGGGACTAAGACAAAAACTAGTATTGTAGGTCATTAGATCTTCAAATAATATCAGTAGGAATCCCATACAAGAAAAAGTACGGAATCCCACACCTGATACTTTTCAACAAAATGTGATACCGTTTGATGTTAAAAGTTAATGATATAAATAAATAAATAAAATAGACAACATTAACTAATTAAAATGTAACATGTCTATTTTATATCTAGAAATTTATTTATAACCAAATCAATCTAATTTTCTTAATTTTCTTAATTTTCATTTCAATTACATAATCAAATAGTGTATGAGAAAACACCGTTTATTTTGTTGAAAAATTTATACCTATTCTTAACGGTGTGCATAACTGAAAAAAATATTTTAATAGTTCCTAGCTTATAAGATATAAATTTCAGTAGCTTAATTAAAATATAATTATACCATTGATATGTTTAAATCACAATTATTTACATACTTGTAACTTAATTATATAATATTCATGTCGAACCAAATTAACTTATAATAATTTTGAAGAAAATTTAGACCATGTATTTTTAATGTCAACATCTAGTGTAAAGATAAGAAAAAAAAAAAGAATATAAGAGAATCTTAATCCATTCAAACAATGGAATCATGTACTGTTATTATTGGTTCATAATTTAATTTTGTATAACAGATTTTTTTTTTTTAATTGGTTGGCGACACCCCCCCGGTTGACCATGTATTTTTAATGTCAACATCTAGTGTAAAGATAAGAAAAATATATATATAAGAGAATCTTGATCCGTTCAAACAATGGAATCCTGTACTGTTAACACCGATGATTAATGAATTGTCACTTCGAAAAAGTTGAAAGTCGAAAAAAGAATTAGGATTATTTATTGTCACCTTTAAGCTTTCACCGGTGCATGGCCCAGAAAGATTAATACATAATGCCATAATGGTATAATGCGTACCCATTAAAAAAAACGAATCAATAATTAAATAAGAAATAAGACTTTTAAAAGCTTATGAATTATGATGTGAGATCGTGAAAAACATTTTGCTCAACTTTATGATTAGAGTATGATTGGGAAAGAGTTCCACTTACTCACAAAATAATCACACAAAAAGTATTTCACACTTTACATATTCTCTGTACAAGAAAGTTGGAGCCTTAGAAGTTAGAATGTATTTACAAACTATCCGAGTATATTGGAACCTGTCGAGAATAAATAGTATATGTATAGTCTATATATTTATTCTTATAACGATATATATATATATCTACTCACACAATATTGAAAATAAAACTCTAACCTCATATATATATTTATAAGAGAAAGAATATATACAACCGGGGCTGCGGTAGTGGAAAAAAGAAAAAAAAAACGCACAGGCCCAATATATTTATTATGCAGGTTCTATATATTTTTTCATTTTTTTCAGGGTGCCGCAACCCCAATGATACGTAGCAAAACTCTATTTTCAAAGTCTGCAAGACTCAATAAATCGAGCAGAATTATAGTGCTTGTGATCCTTCGTGTAAACGTATATACTAGGGTCTAGGAGTAATATAAATGGACAAATAATGGTTGTTGAGGCTTTGGACACATTCACGGGTTTTCTTGTAACAATACAACACAGTGAATGGGAAACCAAATGTAATGAGTCACTTTTCAATGCCTTTTTTTCTTTCTTTCCAAAAGTCAGGTCAATGAAAAAAGAGAATCTTATCGCCCACCACCACCGAACCATGATTGTAAAGGGAACTTATTTTCACACCGTACAGCCAGCACCATATTTGTTACGTAAAAAAAAAAAAAAAAATCCTGGTTGAGACAATTACTTCACTGTAACACTTGTATAACCGTTCAATCAAAACACACCTGCAACAATAATAATATTGGGTCTACTCTGCTGTGTCTTTTCTGGTGTGGTGTTGGGTGAGTATGTGATCGCTGTTTGTTGTGGGTGTGCGGTTTTGTGTTTTGTTGTCTGTACTTGGTTTGGTTGTGCTGCTCCTTGTAGCAGTCTCTAATAAAGATTGAAATTTTCTAAAATAATAATAATAATAATAAATAAACCAACACTATGAGAGGGAAATCAAACTTAATAAGTTATTACCGGTTGTAGACCCAAAAAATCCACAGTTGAATTTGGTAGAATGGAAGACACTGACAATCATACAAAACAAAAAAGAGAACACGGAGGTTAAGATGATCTCTTTGGAGGACTTTCAGGCCAAGTCAAATATTTGTAGGGGAAATCGTTTGTATAGAATAAAATTTGAATATAATCAATTTACCGTAAACAAGGCTGGTCAAGTCATGGGTGGTGTCGTTCAAATAGTCTTATGCTCGCTTAGGATGAGCGTGGAGTTAGGGTTGTTGTTGATAAACCGTGGAATGATCAATAAACGATAGTGATGGAAGCAAAGGCAGGCTGGCAAGTACAGTACGTCTGTCGACGTAGATGTGATACTATCAAGGAATAAAATATCGATATCGGTATCCATATTGGGCTTATAAATTTATGGATATATCGGGGATATTATCGATATCGGTGGATATTCGGTAAAAAATTAAAAAAAAAATAATGGATATTTACATCTAAAGTTTAGAATTTTTTTTGTGAAACTTTAGGACAAGCTTAAACAAATAATTATATATCAAATGAATCATATTTCAACGATAAATTAGCATAGTTATGAGTTTATTATAAATTATAATATAGATAGAGTATGTATATAATTTTTAAAATTGAGTATTTAATAGAATAATATTTTGTTTCACTTTTACAATATTATATACAATATAAAGAGATTAAATATTTAATAAACAAAATTATCATTAAAAAATATATATAGTTTTATACTTCCAAGATTCCATCATAAATCATAATTTATACAAAATAATACATTGCATGTCTGAAATTTAAAACTAAAATGAATTCCTTGCTGGTTCAAATACATAAGATACATTTCTATCTTGATTCGAACAATAATTTTCCCAGGAAAACGTGCTAGCATAGTTTTCAAGGTAGTTATTAATATGCCACACGTATGTTGCTAGATTTCTTCCAACTGATCCATGAATTGGGTAGTTTGGATTTACTCAACTTGGTGGATATTGTTGATCTGCATGCATATGTATTGCATATGACATTTATGGAGAAGGATAATCAAATATACAGCCACCATAACTTTCATAATATGGTATATGAGAACTTGACCTTGTCTACGAATCACTCAAAGAACTATTTTCTGTGTCCATACTTATTGAGGAGAGAGACATATTTAAAGAATCTTTATCAATTTGACTTGTTCCTCCATGTTGTCTACCACGATTTTGATCAAAATTACCTGCATGAGCATCCCAACCTGTTGCACTAGCATTTCACTTGTTGCACTAGCATCCCAACCTCTTGCACCAGAATCCCAACCTCCTCCATCATCTCCATCATCTTTTCCTCCACTATTTCCATCAGAGGTATGTTGGTCATCGGAAGAGCTGCTAACAGTAACTCCACAATCTACACCAACTTCTTCTCTAATCACTTGTTCAACATTCATTCCCATGTCTCGAGCATGAGAAGCAATTTGTGGATCAAGATTTCCCTTATCATCATCCAAATAGGCAGGTCTAACCCAGTCAAAAAAATGATTCTCATTGTCGTCCCCTGCTTCAGCAATTACTTGAAGTAGATTCATAAAATCAGTTTCATCCACTTTATCTTTTTCAGCTGTCATATCCCTAATTTTCAACTTCATATTACAATAACAATAAACAAGTTGTTCAAGCTTAGAATAGGCAAGACGATTTATTTGTTTTGTGTGGATTAAAGTAAATGTAGACCAATTTATTTTGCATGCAAAAGATGATGCTGTTTGTGACAATACGCGAACAGATATTGCACGCAATGATGGAGCGCAATCTTCATACATTACCCACCAATCAGCTGCAATAAAAATTATTAAGTATTATAAGTATGAATACCATTTCAATGATATTATTATTTATTATTATTACACAGATTTTTGTAATAAAACTTATATACCTGATTGCATTTTGCTGCTAGCTGCTATGGCTGCTTGTTCACTAAAACTTTTCTTTCCATCCTTAAAGTATATGAGCTACATTCATGACTCATGAGATCAGTATGTAAATAATATATATAAATATGAGTATATGACACAATACTCTCATGGAAAGAAGTTATAGTATTGGAATTATAAAATTGATTGTAAGTTGTAACTTTTTACCTCATTTCCAAAATTAGCAATCCCTACAGCTTCAAGGTCTAATTGTGAATAGACAATATGTACGGTTTCAAAAGATCTGAATTATCCTCAATATTGTCTCTATATTGGTACTTTGGGTTCAAATAGTAAGCTAGAAGAATAAAAAATATTAATTTTAGTATAAATAATTAAATACAATACTAAATATTAATTATGAATGACAAACAATCTGAAATAAAATTTAACTGCAGTATGTAGTGGGTGATTAAGCATTTTATCCCACTGATTTTGTATAATGTTTAGAATCCATTTAGTATTCCGTCTTTGCTGTTTTACTGCATATTTTATCACATGAATTAACTCATATAAAATAGGCATAGTGGGTACAACTTCGGTATCAATCAATCTCAAAACGTGGTATAGTGGCTCATATATTTTAACTACAAAAGCCACATTATCCAAAAACTCTGAATCTAAAATAAGCCATTTTATTCTTTTTCCATTTGCGTTTTGACTCAATCGATTTGTAGCCCATGCATAACTGGTAAATAGATGTCTCAAACTTGTCTTTTTTTTTATAAAATTAAAAAAAAAAAAAAAAAAAGGATATCAAGGGCAATATGATTAGTCACAAATTGAGTTGCACCAGGTCGCACTATCTCCCCTTTACAAACCTCCCTCATTTGCTATAGTAACCATCCATGATTATATATAAACTTTGTCACAGCCCTAGCATCATAAATGACACGTACAGCAATGCCATTCTTTCCAATATCCTCAAAAATCAAATCTATACAATGTGCTGCATAAGGAGTCCAAAATAAATAATATTTTTTCATCAATTTTTTACCTGTTCACAAATGCAGAGCCATTGTCGGTGACAATTTGCACGACGTTCTTCTCACCGACCTCTTTCACCACATATTTGAGCAATCCATAAATATACTGATGATCTTTAATTTTGTCAGATGCGTCAACAGATTTTAGAAAAATTATGTGACCTTTACAATACACCATAAAATTAATTATCGACAATCTTGTCAGTCCCGTCCACCCATCACACATTATGGTGCAACCATATTTCTCCCATTTTGTTTTGAAGTTATCAACATACTCTTTCATTTCCTTGTACTTGATGTCCAAGTACTTATGTCTAATTTTAAATGCTGATGGTGGTTGAACTCCAACACCTATATTCACATGCATGTTAAATTTAATAGTGAGATAAAAAATAAAACAAATAAAAATTTTCAAAAGCATTATTATTTTTTTTTTTTAAATACCTGATTCTTGAGCACCAATAATCATGTTCTTAATATGATGAGAACCAGCTTTATATGGGGGCACATTATCATTAATAAAAAACTTTGATACTAGCCTCTCCAATTTTTCTCTAATACTACCTCCCTTGAACATATCTTTAATATTCTTTTGCTTTGCACCTAATGATTTGTACAATGAAGGTGCAACTGGAGGTTTATAACGCGGCTCTCGTCCACTTTGAGTGCGTCGTACTTGTTGTGGTGGTTGGCTACTATCATCGGCTCCTGAACTCTCTCCTCTCTTTGACCTCCCTTCAAAGATTCTTTCTACTTGTTCTCTTTGCCATTCAGATGCTTTGGATGCATCTATTGCAGAACGATAATCATCTCGCTCATCAGGATGCAACTCTTTAAGAAAAAGATACATGTCATCTTCCTCTTCTGTATCAAGCAAATTTCCCCTTAATCCTTGTTGAATTTCCTCAATCTCATTTGCAGCTTTTTTATTTTTATTTTTATTTATTTATTTTTTTTATTTTTTTAGCAATTGAGATATTAGTTTTTTCACTTCTGGTGGCACATTTGGCCATAATTTTACATTTTTGTACATCTCTTTACCGGATAAATGAAATTCAAACCGGGTAATTCCCCCACTTTGCATAATGTGACCGCAAAACGTGCATATAGTGCCATTTTTATTATTCGGTATTGGTTGGCAATGCTCCCACGCTGGATCATTTCTAGTACCAGACATCTTATGCAATGTAATTCCCTATTAAAATAAAATAAAATTTTGTACATATCAATTTATAAATATGAAATTCTAATGAGTTTTAGAAACAATACCACAAAACATCGAAGTGAACATTTACGTACCTACTTATTTGATGAAGAGAAAAGAAACTTGTGAATTGTAATGTAAAATTTGCTATGTGTAGTGTAGCCATCTAGGATGAAAACTTGAAAGAGAAGAGTGAAGATGATATGAAGTGAAAATGATGAACAAACTTGTTCTTAATTCTAATAATTTATATTCGTGTGAATAATTGATGCATTTTACTACTTTTCAAACGTATGCATGTGAATAATTGATGTACTTTGATTCTTTGAATAATTGATGTACTTTTTGTTTTTTTTTTGTTTTAATTTTTTAATAAAAATCATGGGTTTTAGTGTTTTACATGTTTTACACGTTTTACACAAGTAAATCAAATTGCTTTCACAATCTTTGCCAAATTCTACTTCAGTAATTATACTATTGACTATTGTGTTTGAAAATTTTATAAATTTGTTAATGCTTCTTTTAAAATAATTTTCAATATATATTATTTGAATAATAATTTAAGTGTTTAGGATTATTTTTTTATAAATAATTTGTAAAATATTCCTGGATTTCGAGATGAAATTCACAATATTTCAGAAATATCGGGAACTCTGCAAATAATACATCATGATGATTTTTTATTTCAAATGCATTGATTGCATTTCACTTTTTTAAATGCATTGATTGCATTTTACTAATTTTCAAACATATGCATGTGAATAATTAATGTACTTTGATTCTTTGAATTATTGATGTACTTTTTTGTTTTTATGTTTTAATTTTTTAATAAAAATCATGGGTTTTAGTGTTTTACTAATTTTCAAACATATGCATGTGAATAATTAATGTACTTTGATTCTTTGAATTATTGATGTACTTTTTTGTTTTTATGTTTTAATTTTTTAATAAAAATCATGGTTAGTGTTTTACACGTTTTACACAAACAAATCAGATTGCTTTCACAATCTTTGCCAGATTCTACTTCAGTAATAATACTATTGACTATTGTGTTTGAAAATTTTATAAATTTGTTAATGTTTCTTTTAAAATAATTTTCAATATATATTATTTGAACAATAATTTAACTGTTTAAGATTAATTTTTTTTTTTTTTTAAATACAAAATATCCATGGATTTCGGTATGAAATTCACAAAATATCGGGAGATTTTTATGGATATTTTGAAATCGACCGGATATTTGAAATCGACCGGATATTTGCTAGACATTGGATATTACCCCTGTTTTGATATCGGTCCCTCCAAAATATGGATATATCAGTGGATATGTCGATTTTACAAACCCTATATACTACTAGTAAATAGAAGTTTGAGACTCCATTTGTTCCAAGGTGGGTGAAGATGGTCGAATAAGTCCACATAAAGTGAGATAATGATGATATGGAGACTGTTGACTTATGTGAATGTTAATAATAGAAAATTGTGAGTGAGACTGGTCCAACCATTTATTATTTTTATGTGTGTGAGAGTTGGTGGAGTTAACATTGAGTCATTGAGGGCTTTCTTCATCTGGCTTTTCTCAAGTCATAAAGCAAAAAATTATATCTCCCTTAGGGCATCTCCAACCCAAGCATCAATCTCCATTTTATTGCAGTTTTTCTTCTCCAACCTAGGCACTATTCCTTGCGCCAGATTACAGCAACCCTTCTTCTTGCACCAGATCTAGCGCAACTTTCATTTTGTGCAACTTTGTAGCACTTCTTTTTCTTTTTCTTCTTTTTTTCTTTTAATTGTTTCATTGTTTTTGAGTGGTTGAGAGAGAATATGTAAGAGAATATTATTTTTAAAGTAAGATTTTATGCAATGGGTTGGAGATAGATGTGTGAAAGTTACTGCATTTTGCTGTAAAGTGTGCAACAAATTGGTGCAATAGGATGGAGATGGTCTTAACAATGAGAAGGGTGGGCTCCTCTATTTATAGGCAATTAGAGAGAAGTGTTAACGGTTTGAGCCGTTTGAACTGCATCCCTCATATCGTAGGGAGATTTTAGAGATATCTCAAGATATTCGAGGAGTGGAGCTACTTTGATGCAGCGTGAAGCACAAAAAAGGAATAAGACCAACGTCTATATTCCGAGATAAACTGGAATCTACCATAAAAAGAGAAAACTCTTTAAAAGAAACTTTGATTTTTTATTGAATAATTGATCTTTGCTTAGACGCTACAAAACGCCTTAAATACTAAACTCTTAGCCATAATTCTTGTTAAGCAAGGAATAGGCAAATGGAAATATTACAAAAAAATAGCAAAAACGAAATATCAAAGGAAACAAATAAATCTAATCCCCCTTATCAAGGTAGAGTCAACGGTGGTAGCAAAAGGAAATAAATAAAGCTAATCCCCCTGATGGAGGTAGAGTCAACGGTGGTAGCAAAAGGAAATGAATAAAGCTAATCCCCCTAATGGAGGAAGAGTCAACGGTGGTAGTAAAAGGAAACAAATAAAGCTAATCCACATGATCAAGGAAACAATTAAGGCATACATCACGGTGTAGTGGTGAATATTGGAGATCTTGTCGACTGTGCGAAATTCGTGCCATTCCGACTCCATCGCCAGCTTTAATAGAAATCATTTATGCTTGAATTTCCATTGGTCCATCAAAGCCATGAATGACTCTGCCACCTGTTCTACATTAGTTCACCCATTCTTTGAAAAGAACTCGAGGAATAAGACCAATATTTATATTCCGAGATAAACTGGAATTCACTAGAAAAAGAGAAAACTCTTTAAAAGAAACTCTAAATTTTTATTGAATAATTGATCTTTGCCCAGAGGCTACTAAACTCTTAACCATAATTCTTGTTAAGCAAGAAATTAGGCAAAAGGAAAAATTACAAAAAAAATAGCAAAAACGAAATAGCAAAGGAAATAAATAAAGCTAACCCCTCTAATCAACGCAGAGTCAACGGTGGTAGCAAAGGAAACAAATCAATCTAATCCACCTGATTAAGGCAGAGTCAACTGTGGTAAAAAAGGAAACAAATAAAGCTAATCCCCTTGATTGAGGCAAAGTCAACGGTGGTAGTAAAAGAAACAAATAAATCTAATCCCCTTGATTAAGGATCCATGAAGGACTCCGACACATGTTCTGTCAGTCCATCAGAGCCATGAAGGACTCTACCACTTGTTGTACATCATACTTGACTTGGTCAGTGATGACTTTGTCAAATCTAATGAGTAGATTGGGCCGAGTAGATTGGGCCTAGTTAATATATTCATATCTAGACCTGGGCCATATGAAAATTTTGGCTACCACAGTTTGCTCCCCATTCTATGAGTTGAAGCCTTTAACTTAGAGAGTGGATGCTTGCGTCAAACAGTCTACAAGACAATTGTTGGTAATTTTAGTTTAATCGAAAAATCACGGGTTGGATTATTTTAATTGCCCCATATTTGTGTAATGAACTCCTAAGAATTCGTTTGAACTTGTTTATTTCGCCCACTTATTTTCTCATGAGACTTTAGTCTATCGACGGTGTTGAGCGTTATCCGTAGCTTGATGTAGATTGCCATTTATAGCTCTCGATAGAGTGCTTTTGTACAGCTCTGTAGAGCGCACTTGTAGAGTTCTTTTTTGTAGCTCGTTGTAGAGCACTTTTTGGGACTCCGTAGAGCGAAATTGGGAGAGCTTGACATAGAGCAAAATTTGAAATTTGGAGACCTCGACATAGAGCATAATTTGGAGAGTTCGACGTAGAGCTAAATTGGGATAGCTCGATGGAGAGAAAAATTTGGAGAGCTCAACGTAGAGCGAAATTTATGCATCATACTCAATTCATAGCTTGATGTAGAGCGACAATCATATTGCTTTTGAATTCGTTTCGTAGCTCAAAATAAATAATTCGTTCAAGATGTATTGTAGGTTGATAAAGAAATTTGATCTTCAATGGATGTCGATCGACACAAGGAAAATATTTTAGTTCAAATCATTAGCCGAGACTGTAGCATGTAGTAGAATGACGATGTATATAGCATCTCATCAATTGTTGCGGCTCGACATAGAGCATGAAACTCTTATCTTACCAAATCATTGAAATGCCACTTGCCATATGGAGTATTAATTTACAAACCATGTAGTCTGACAAACGAATAGAGTGATATCATATTATATGATTGTAGATGGAGTAATATAATTCGATTAACTCAAACGAATCATGGCTCAACGTCATAGAGCAGAAAAGTAGTGCTTTGATGTATATTAGTCCCAAAATGTTGTAGCTTGAAATAGAGCTCGATGGAGAGCGATAACATAATTAATTCGGTTCGATGGAAAGCACGACTTGTAGCTCGACGAAAAGCGATAACATAATGAATTCGATTCAACAGAGAGAGCTCTACATGTAGCTCGATGGAGAGCGATAACACAATAAATTCGGCTTAACAGAGAGAGCTCGACATGTAGTTTGACTGAGAGATATTACATAATTAATTCGGCTTGACGGAGAGCATAACATGTAGCTCGACGAAGAGCGATTACATAATTAATTCGACTCGACGGAGAGAGTTCATCATGTAGCTCGACGGAGAGCAATTACATAATTAATTCGACTCGACTTAGAGCAAGAAATGTTAAATTAATTTTAATTGACAATTTGGCTCGATCGGTGATGCAGTAAAATCTGTATTCAATTTACTAAGAAAGTTCGTTCACTGGTATCGGCGATTCTATCGGTCAAATGCCAATTAATCTAGTAAGGTTTTACTCTAAATGCGAAAAACTAAATTGGAGAGAAATCAAATCACACAAAGGATGAATAGATGGAGAGAAATATTAGGGAATCGATGCACCTTTCTTAGACACTCAATGTTCTCAATTAATCTCAATACACACTTCAATCTAGTTTAGGACGTTTTTTGATGATAAACAATTAAGAACGAATATCCTACCCACCACTCGCACAAAGGCCATGTGTCAAGTGACGGTAAGGAATCCTTTAGAACAAACTCTAAGCCAAATCAATTTAACAAGGCCATGCAAACATTAATTTTCAAGTCTATTAAGTTTATGATTATGGTTTAAATGGAAAAGGCCATTCACATCTAAACCCTAATCTCATGGATAAACTAAATCACAAACTCATATCAATTGAGGCCACAAAATAATACGCATAAGTAATGTAGAGCAATTAATTCAATAGACAAGACTAAATCCCAATTGATTAACAAAAGATAGACTAATTGATTACATAGAGTTGTCCAAAATCGATTACATCAATCCCCTAGTTAAAGGTTTAGTTACACATCAATGGAGAAGATAAAAACATAGAAGAGATGTAGAGAAAACCCATATGTGTGGTGGTCGGAGTGATGGGGGACGACCCCCTTCTATGGCTTGGAACCTCCCTCGGCTGTCCCTTGAATTGAAAAGGATAAAAAGTATTTATAGGTGATTTTTCCTTGTGAAACCCTAATTCTTCTTTGGATTAGGAAATCCACCAAGTGGGAAAGTAGAATGAAACAAGGAATGAGAATCCTTTCCTAACTTGGATTTCCTATCTTGATGATTGACTTCTAATTTGAGTTGAGGAAGTTTCTCAAACATGTCTTGATCTTCTAAAGTTATTAGGATTTGATTTGGGAAGTTTTGGAACAGTTCTGGACCAATTCGGAGTTGAAATCCGCCAAAAATACATAATACCGCTCACTGGGTCGCTTCGAGGGTCAGCTGCATGTCAAGCAGAGCACCTCTGCTCTTTTCCACAGCTCAGGTCGCTACGTAGGCACTCGTGCACGAACCACAGTCTGGGCCGCGGTGGACTTTTCAACAGTGACCTTCGGTTACTAAATTGGCTAAAACTTCTTCTAGGAATATCATAATTGCGATCCGAAAAGTGCGTCGAAGACTAGACTTCCAAGGATTTCAATCCATGGGTGGTAGGACACAAATTCAATCGGAGCTGAGAGATATGGGCCCCGCAACTTAGCTGTTCTGCATTGGCAAAACTTCACCTTCCCATGGTTTCTTCCAATTTGCTCATTTTCTCCATCTTTTGATTCCTTTTCTTCCAAGATAAGATTTAACACCACTTTTACGGAAGGAGACCTACACATGCTCAATAAACACAATAAACCACCTAAATCACTCAAGAACAAAGCATAAATAATAGGAAATAGGGGTTTAAAACATGTATAGAAATCGACCGATCAATCGGCGAAGCAAGTGGTCTACACAAAGCAAAACTAGCATTTATGCTTGTAAATATTTTAAAAATTCATAGCTCGACTTGGGGCATAAACTTTGACATATAATAGAATATAGAATAATTGGCACTACACCCCCCTGACTATACCCGAATTCGCATGTTGCCCCCTGAATTTTTTTTTTTTTTTTAGGCACTAAACCCCTTGAACTATCAGAAATTGGTAATTTGTGACGGAATAGTAACACCATCCATATTTCTATTAGGGTAAATTACACTCACACCCTTAAGGTTTGAGGCAAAGACATTTAAATGGAAAAGTTTAGTTATTCTACACTCACACCCATATTTGACCATGGTAAGGTCCAAAATGCCCTTGCGTGTTAGTGTAAAAAAACTTATATTTTTTATTATTATACACGGGCATTTTCAACAATACAGGGGTGTTAGTGTAGAATAACTAAACTTTTCCATCTAAATGTCTTGCCTCAAACCTTAAGGGTGTGAGTGTAATTTACCCTTTCTATTATGGCAAATTGCATTAAGTTCCCCTTATTATATACATAATTGCATTAAACCGGAAAAAAAATATATAATAATAGTACCTAAATACCCCTTAAATAGAAATAACAATACAAATATTTTTTGATTTAAAAATAGAAATAAACAATGAAGAAAATTCAAAAATCTATTCGAAAAAGAAAAAGATCAAATAAATAACAAACAAAATTCAACAAATTACTTCAAATAAAAAATCATATTAACAAAATAGAAATAACAAGAAAAAATCAAAAGAATAATTGGCACCAAATTTGTAATTCCCAACAAATATGTAATTAAAAATAATAAATTATTATTATTATTATTATTAAATGAATTAAAAACAAATAAATATAAAATAAATTTATCTATTTAATCATCCCACCATCATCATCATCTTTTTCTTCAATTCTTCTTCCACGATAGTTATTTTTCTTCTTCTTCAATTCGTCTTCTCTCTCCCCACGACAATTCTTCTTCTTCTTCTTCTTCTTCTTCTTGTTCATTTCTTCTTCTCTCTCCCCATGATAATTCTTCATCACCTAACTTTAATCTCTCTCTCTCCCTCACTCTCCCCGATTCATCTCTTCTCAATTTCTCTCCCTCTCTTTCCCCAATTCATCTCCCTCTCTCTCTCTCCCTCTAATCCCTCTCGAATCCCTCTTTGCTAATCGAAACCACACCAGAAACCCTAGCTTTCGAATCCCCCTCTCTCTTGAATCTGTCTCGCGAATACCTCTCTCTCTCTCATCCATCCCTTCCTTTAAGAGGAGTTGGCCATCACCCTAATCAAGCTTCTCTCCACCATCATCACCATCTTCGATGTACTTCCATGGGCTTTTGGGTTTTTTCGATCTACTCTGGTGTTGCTCCATTTTTACTGATTGAATTTCTTTTTTTTCTTTTTTTTTTCTTACAAAAATTGATGTGCTTATTGGATTAGGGAAACGAAGATGAATTCGAGTTTGAAACTTGAAAATGAAGTTGAAAGTTGAAATCGAAGTTGAAAATCAAGTTTGGACGAGATTTGGAACCGGTGAGGCTATGATGAAGATAAGAGTGTTGTTGGCAATAGTGGTGGTGGTGGTGGTGGTGACTTTTTCTGGTTTTCAAAATGTGTCAGCTACTAATGCTCCAGCTCCAAGCCCTACCTCTGCTTTCAACTTCGAATTTAGGCATTATTTCTGTGTAGAATTTCTTCGCCTCATTTGGGTTTTTCTTCTTCGAGGAAGATAAGGGATTTAAGGCATAATTTATTTTTTAGTAAATGATTCAATATTGTTGTTGTTTGTATTAATGGCATTTCTTGTACAATTGATGCGATTTATTTGAAAAAAAAAAAAGATCTGGAACCAGATTTTTTTTTTTGTTCTTAATTTTTTTTTTTGGGAATATTCCCCAAAATAAAATTCTAGGAATCATAAAAATATTTTTTTATAAAATTATTATATTTTATGTTATTTGAAGAGTTTTTATATAGTTATAGGTTTTTCGATGGATTTTTTTTATGGAGATCAATTTAAAATTAATTTTGTTTTTTCATTTTTAAATTAATTTATCATTTTTAATGGATTTTCATTTTAATAAATAAATAAATACCTTTTAAATATAGTTTTTAAATAATTTTTATAACACATGTCAATTTTGTATTGGTCAATTTAAATTGGTAAAGTTGTTGGAGGGTAAAAGTGTCCAAAATATTGTCTTTTACAAATAAAATATTACTTTTTTGGTCTTTTACTAGGGTTATAAAAGTAAATTTTATTTCAATTTTTATTTTTAAAACTTGATTTTTAAAATTTGGTCAGAGGGATATTTAGGTTATATTATTATATTTTTTCCGGTTTAATGCAATTATGTATATATAAAGGGGAACTTAGTGCAATTTTTCATAACAGAAAAATGGATGGTGTTACTATTCCGTCACAAATTGCCAATTTCCGATAATTCACGGGGTTTAGTGTCTAAAAAAAAATCAGGGGGCAACATGCAAATTCGGGTATAGTCAGGGGGGGTGTAGTGCCAATTACTCTAGAATATATGGTTCCATTCACAGCCGTAGCCCGAAAATAGATAAGATAGTTGTTGTAGTTTGATATAAACAAGTAGCTCATTACTATAATGTAAGTTGACAAAGTGCATTTCGATACCTTCAAAGGTAATTCGACTGATACAAAGTAATCACTTTTATAGGGTAATTAAATGCCATGGCTTGACAGAGCAATAGTTTGCTAAACGTATCTCGACATTGGGCTCTGGCATGAATTAAATTTTATCTGCACTGTAGCTTAACGTAGAGCACGAATTGCATCCTTAAATTATCGGATCGTTAGCTCAATATAGAGCGATCTAGTTGTTCATTGAGCAGTGGAAAACCTTGTAGATTGATTGCATGTTGTACATGGTTCGTCAAGTTTGTACGAGGGTAGGTCGACCTCTACTCTTGTCTGACGAGTTAAGCATTGAGATTCATTGGAGAGGGTGTTTGAGCCATTTCGTCTTGCGTATAATCCTGCAGATTTGTTAGTCTTGCAAAAATAATTGTCAGGTCTCCATGGTGAGCGCCAAATTGTAGAGCGGAAGGCACTAACAATCCTACAAAACAAAAAAGAGAACACGGAGTTAGGATGATCCCTTTGGAGGACTCTCTGACACTCAAGTCAGATATTTGTAGGGGAAATCGCTTGTATAGAATAAAATTTGAATATAATCAATTTACCGTAAACAAGGCTAGTCGAGTCCTAGGTGGTATCGTTTGACTAGCCGTATATTTGCTTGGGTTGAACGTGGAGTTGGGGTTGATGTTGATAAACCGTAGAATGGTCAATAGGTCGAACGATAGTGATGGAAGCGAAGGCAGGCTGACAAGTACAGTGCGTCTGTCGATGTAGGCGTGATACTAGAGGTGGCCACGGTTCCGGTTGAACCGTCGGTTTTATCCGCGGTTTAACCAGAACCGTACGGCCCAAACCGGAACCTAAACCGGAACTTAAACCGCCAGTTTGAAAACCGGTGGTTCCGGTTTCGGTTTCGGTTTCGGTTTCGGTTTGGCACTCCTAAAAACCGACCAAAACCGGCAGTTTAACCGGCGGTTTAACCGACGGTTTTGTCCGCGGTTTAAATCACCAATTTTAAATAAAAAAAATTAAATAAAAAAATCGAAGAATCAGAAGTTGCCACGTGGCACTTTTTTTTTTTTTTTTTAAAAAAAAAACCGCCCAAAACCGAAACCATACCCAAAACCAACGGTTTCAAAATCAAAACCGAAACCGAAACCGTAAAACCGCTGGTTTTAAACCGTGTACTAAACTGAATTTTCGGAATTTCCGGTTTCAGTTTCGGTTTCGTTTTCGGTTTCGGTTTTGGGTGACCACCAAACCGAAACTGCCGGTTTCGATCCGAAACCGAACCGTGGCCACCATTATGTGATACTACTAGTAAATAGAAGTTCGAGACTCCATTTGTTCCAAGGTGGGTGAAGATGGTCGAACGAGTTCGCATCGAGTGAGATGATGATGATATGGAGACTTGACTTACGAGTTGGTGGAGTTGACATTGAGGGCTTTCTTCATCCAGCTTTTCTCAAGTCATAGAGCAGAAAATTATATCCCCTTAAACAGTGAGAAGGGCTCCTCTATTTATAGGCAATAAGTGAGAAGTCTTAACGGTCTGAGCTGTTTAAACTGCATCCATATCGTGGAGGGATTTTAAAGATATCTCGAGATATTCGAGAAGTGTAGCTACTAGACTTGGTTAATGATGACTTTGTCAAATCTGATTAGTAGATTGGGGCCTTGTAATGGATTTCTGTCTGGTTAATATATTTGGATCAAGACCTGGACCATATGACAGATTTCGGGTACCACACCAGCCATATCACCACTTCAACAAGGTGATAGATGACCCCAGTTTTAATTTTATGATGTCAGTTTAAAATTTTCAAAGATAAGTATCACAAATTCAAGTTTAACCCTTCACGTAGATTTTACAATCCGACATCGGAGAAAGTTTACAATATGCAACGTAAAGTATACGTATCTTTCATGATTTAATCGAATGTCACGTAATTGATTAAAATTATATAACATGATACAAATTGAATGAAAATACACGGTATATAGTAGACATTCTCTGATTATTGACATGAATATGATCACAAAGAGGCAAAGTAACGTTATTGTGTCACAATTTTATTAAAATGTTATTAACATTTTATAATCCAAAACATTTTTTACTATTTACATTTTTCAGTTAACATTTTAATAGTTTTTTTTTTTTTTTTTTTTTCAAATTACCTCTAAATTCTGAAGCTGGTTTTGCATCCGATCACACACTGCCTATGTTGCATTGACATCACATGTTTCATGAACTCTGCTACCTCTATCTCTAATTATTATAAAATTAAAATCACTTAAATTTTCAAACTTACACATATTATAGATTTTTGTTTTTATCTAATTATAGGTATTATAATTATGAATTAACCAAAGCATGATATGGTTTTAAATACTTATCAACTAAATCCCCTTTCATTAATTTCTACAGAATCTAGATCATAATTCGTGGCTCCGTGCCTTTAAAAACATTAAATTCAATTCCTCTTCAATTAATTATTTATACTAAAAATTAGGGGTGTACGGCGGATCGGATCCAATGGATTTGCCATGATCCAAGATCCGATCCGATCTAACCGGATCGAAGAAATTGCAATCCGATCCGATCCAATTTTATAGCGGGATACGATCCGATTATAAAATACATCGATCCAATCCGATCAAATCCGATATGATCCGATGGATTGAATTAATATAAAGTCATTCGTAATATATAAAAGTTATAATTTGAAATAAATAAAATCAAATAAATTATTTAAACATTACTAATTAATTCAAATAAAATTAACAGTAAAAAAAATACATGACATAACTTGTAAACTTTATATAATTCAAAAAAGTTTATAAACATTATACATCAGGTCCAAATGTAAACTTAATAAGCCGTGATGTTGATGAAGAGAAGAATAGAAGAAAAGAATATGGTGGATTGTTTGCTGTAGAGAAATTGAGAAAGAAAACCCGAAATAGTAACATTAAAATTTGTATTTTGGTTGGGCCCTTACATTATAAAGTAGTAGATAAAATAAATTGTCCAATATAAAAATAAGATCTAATATTTTAGGCGGATTGGCGGATTCAACGGATTTTTCAAACGGAAATCCAAGATCCGATCTGATCTGATCCAATGGATTTTAGAATTTAGGATCCAATCTAATCCAATCACTTCTCTGGATCCGATGGATCCGATCCAATGGATTGGATTGGATCCAATGGATCATATTGGATAGGATTGGATCTTGTACACCCCTATAAATGAAACAAATCATTTTCTATAAATCATTTATGTAATATCTAACCTTTAAAAAAATAAAAAATAAATAAATAAATAAATAAAATAAAATAAAACTCACCATGCAAACAATGCAGCACAAGCAAGAAACAGTACCAGTTCAAGCTCATGTAACAATGGTGCCTAGTCCAGGGATGGGACACTTGATCCCTCTCGTCGAGCTAGCCAACCGTCTCGTGCTTCAACACAACATTCGAGTCACCTTCATCGTCCCCGATGACGGCTCCTCCATGAAACCCCAGAAGAAACTACTCGAATCCTTACCAGAAATGATCTCCACCGTGTTTCTTCCTTCTGTCAACTTCGAAGACCTTCCTGACAATGTCAAGATGGAGACCCGTATCGAACTCAGCATGACACGGTCCCTGCCTGCCTTTCGAGACAGTCTCAAGGTCTTGGTCCAGTCAGAGTTGACAACCGGCCGGCTGGTTGCTCTGGTTGTTGATCTTTTCGGGGTGGCTATGTTTGACGTTGCGAGAGAATTCGGTGTGCCACCGTACATTTTCTTCACTTCAACCGCTATGGAATTGTCGTTTATTTTTCTCCTGCCTGAACTTGATGAGAAATTCGCTTGTGAATACAAGGACTTGCCTGAACCGGTAAAATTACCTGGGTGTGTTCCGGTTCATGGAAGTGATCTGATGGACCCGGTTCAGGACAAGAATGATAAAGTCTACAAATGGGTTCTTTACTTGGCTAAACACTACCCATCGGTTGCTGGGTTTTTAGTAAACAGCTTCATAGAATTGGAACCGGGAGCTTTTAAGGCTTTGATGGAAGGTGAGTCGGGTTTCGGGGTTCCGATCTATCCGGTTGGACCGCTTGTACAGACCGGTTCGAACATTATTGATAATGTTGATGATCATTTTGAGTGCTTGAAGTGGCTAGACCAGCAACCAAGTGGATCGGTTCTCTTCGTATCATTTGGAAGTGGTGGGACTTTGTCACAGGAGCAGTTAAATGAAATGGCTTTTGGACTTGAAATGAGTGGGCAAAAATTTCTGTGGGTTGCTAAGATTCCACATGAGAGAGCTTCAAATGCTACTTATTTTGGTGTACAAAGCATCGATGACCCTTTTGATTTTCTACCGAAAGGGTTCTTAGAGAGAATCAAATCCAACGGTGTGGGTCTATTGGTGCCTTCTTGGGCCCCTCAGATTCAAGTACTGAGCCACCGCTCGACCGGTGGGTTCTTGACTCATTGCGGATGGAATTCGACCCTAGAGAGCATTGTGCATGGTGTGCCTTTGATTGCATGGCCACTCTATGCAGAGCAGAAGATGAATGCTGTGCTTTTGACTGATGATTTGAAGGTCGCATTGAGAGTTCAAGTGGACGAAAATGGCTTGGTGGGCAGAGATGATATTGCAAAATATGCTAGAGGATTGATTAAAGGAGAAGAAGGGAAATTGTTGAGGAACAATATGAAGAAACTGAAGGATGCTGCTGCAATTGTGTTGAGCCAAGATGGGTCGTCTACCAAATCACTTGCTGACGTGGCAGGAATTTGGAAGAATCAAGAAAAAGTAGAAAATTAATGTTGTTTTTTAACTTAAATCTTTGTTTAGTCTAATAATTGTTAATCTTGTGCTGCTCTTGTAGTGCTTGATTAGGATGCTTCTGCATGCTTTTGGCTTGTCAAGTCTCGATAGTATTTGCATTGTCTTCTATTGTCATTTTGCATCTATTATCTATATATAATATTGTCCTGTTTTAATGTTTTCCCTGTTTTGTTTCTCTGGTTATTATTACTTGGTAGATTAAAAGCTATCAAATATCAATAGTGAACATCTTTGACGAGTTGTTTGCAACAAAAAAGGAAAAAACTTGAGCACGTCAACATGCATGCATATATGTGTGTATGTTTGTTCGGACTTCGACATATTGTGAGAATTTATCATATGGTGAAATCCGAATGAGAGATGCACCATGTATCCGATGCATAGTAACTTATCTACAAAATGAGATACATTAATACTGTTTTGTGTTCAACAGTGGGATCCTAGCTAACAGCAATTCTAACTCCGATGAGCCAAAACAAAGCAGTAGGCCATTTTTAAGAGGTGAAACCAGCTCTATCTATATGAGGGGCCAATTTGAAAAGTTTTGACATGTTTAATAATAAAATGAAAATAACAAAAGTAGCAGGATAAATCTTAATTAAATTAAAAATAAAATAAATAAATAATTTAAAATAAAAATAAAATAAAATAAAATAAAATAAAAGGCTTCAACTCGTAGACCCGGACCAATTGATCCCAAAAGCCCAACCCACAATCTTTGGGTTTCGCGCTCTACAGAATCTCCGAGAATTGAGAGGGAGAGGGTTTAGCTCTCTGTGTTCTTACTACTGACTCCTCATTCTTCGCTTCGTGTTCCTCTTTGAGTTTGAATTTCTGGAGAGAGTGTACGGACATGGAGAAACCGATAGCGACGCTCGACAAAGATACGACCTGCTCGTCGTGGAACTACTCTGGCCAGAGACTCGCCACCGGATCACTTCACGGAACCCTCGCCGTATTCGACTCGCCAGACCCTGCTTCCTCCTCCTCCTTCTCCTCCACCTCTAAAACTAGGGTTCGTGCTTTGTCTATTGTTATTTTTTTAAAAATTTATTGGTGATTTCGAGAGTCTGATTTCAATTTTTTTTTTTTTTTATGTCAGGTACACGACGATGCCGTTTTAAAGGTCGTTTGGGTTCCACCGGAATACGGTGACGCCGTCGCGTGCGTTTGCAAGGACGGAAGCTTGTCTCTGTGGGAGGAGGTTGTAGAAGGTGAATTTTTGTTGAGATTGTATAATTGTTTTTTGTTTTATCGTGTATTTTAGTTGTTTGATGGAAATTCGAAATGTGTTTGGTTTTTTTTATTTTGTTTTTTTGTTTTTTTGTTTTTTTTTTTTATGGTGTTGATTGGATTTTTGTTAATATTAAGATGCGCAGCCTCTTCAGTGGAAGCTGTGCAAGAGCTTTAAAAACAAGTCCACTCAAGTGTTGGATGTTCAGTTTGGAGCCTGTTCTACTAGTTTAAAAATGGTGAGCTTTGATTTCTTCTTTATTTTTTATTGTTTTAGTTCGAATAAGATATATATATATATATATATGTTCTAATGTGAGTATAAGTTATTGGGTAGCTTTGAAGTTTATAAATGTTGTGTATGATGTTTATAGGATTTGGTTCGACCTTTCTATTTGATATTTGAACCTTAGAGATGATATATTTGGCAGTAATACTTGGTAGCTGCAAAATTAGACTCAACCATCTGGGCAAACTTGAACGGATAATGAATTCAAGACCACACTGTTTAGCTTCAGATTTTAGTCTTCCTACATCCCCAAAACCCAATCTAATCTCTACACCAGTATCAATGAAGTAACTTGGATTTAAGGCATCTAACTTAGGCCTGGACAAGTTACAAAAGCTAGAAACCCAAATTCCTGAAGCGTTTTTCATGCTCCTACGTCTTTCTCAAATATTATCGAATTTATTTATTCTAGTTCTTCGCTGCTATATATATGTCTTCCATTATTTATTTATTTTTGTTTCCTTGCTACAAACGGAAATTTTCAAGTTGCACGGCTTTATAATACACATCATTTCTTACCTGAAATAGCAGGATTGTGATTTTCAATTGATTTGATGTAATGTAATTGACGGAAAATTAATCACCTTATGAATTGTGAATGATCACGGTCTTTGTAACTTTTAAATTTTTTTATTGAAGGACCAGAAGAATAAAGCCATCGTCTATGATAGACTTTGTATTTGCTACTATCATCTCATATTTTGGCTTGGATGTGGATTTGTGTTTATTAATGTAAAGTCGCTAAAACATGAACACGTAAACTTTACAATTATAAAATAAATCTAGATTTACATAATTTACTGTTTAATTTTGCAGGTTGCTGCCTGCACAGATGGTCTTGTTAAAGTCTATGAGCTGTTAGATCCCTTGGAACTGAAAAATTGGCAACTGCAGGTGATCAATGATGTTTGATTTAATTTCATTATTGTATGATTCTGCATTTCCTGAAAAGCCGATGATTCCACTTGCCACCTTAGAAGAAAACTGGATATTTATAAATTGTAAACAAAAAAAATTGTTTTATAATATTTAGTTCGGTGTCTAATATTCTATGTAATCGTTATTATTCTAAAATTATGTTTGTCGTTCATCTGAATATGCAATGAACAAGTAAACTTTTTTCTGTCGAATCTATTTTTTCCTTCTCTCTCTCTCTACATATATATATATATGTTTCTCATTCTGCATCTATCTACCCTGTTCTTTTCTAACATTTCTGGTTGCCACTTTCATTTTTCCTTATATGTGTGATTTATGTAAATCCAAATCTGACCTTCTTTAAGAGCAATGAGAATTGGAGTTGCTCGATCAATTGATATCTATTTCGAACAACATTTAACTTTCGAGATTGTTCAATTAATTTAATTGATTTGTTCTTTCCTATAAATAAAAAATAAAAAAAAATTTAATTGATTTGAGTGTCAATAAAGAAATAGATGATAAATCATCGTATGCTGCATTCGTGTTTTGCTTTGCTGTATGCATAAACCGTAGAATGTTCATTCATGATAATTATAAGCCATCTTATTTGTTGTGAGCATTTTGGTCTAGAATGGTGAAATAACATATTTTTTATCTTGTCCTGTTAGCTTGTTTAACTTTTCCTAACTTTTTGTGGACTCTTTTCATTCATCATCTACATCTACTTATTCTATCTTGTCTTGTTTAATTATTTTTTCCAGGCTGAATTTCAGAATGTTATTGATTCTGTATCTACATTTGCAAAGGCATCATGCTTATCAGCATCTATTTCCTGGAACCCGCAAAAGGGTGAAAGCCAAGAAGCAAGTTTTGTTTTAGGTTTTAATTCAAACACGCATCAACTCAATTCCTCCAAGGTATGATGGATTATGCTTGTCTTGCTGCTGATCTTTCATTGTTGATAATGGTTTGGGTGTTGAATGGTAACAATTCTTTCCTGAATTATATCGTGGTATGCATCTTCGTTTCTCATAATTCTTGGAACCTGCGTTATAATAAGTATCTTCTTTAATCTTTACAAGTTTCCTTTTCCTTTCTTTTGTGCTGCATTGCTGTGAGTGACCTCTAGAATGATAAAGATATATGTGATGGGCTAACTCATGATAGATTTTTGCAGGTGTGGGAATTTGATCAGGCTCATAATAGATGGGTACCGGTTGCAGAGTTGGCTTTGCCTGTGGACAAGGGTGATCAAGTTTATTCTGTTGCATGGGCACCAAACATTGGCCGGTAAGGGAGGCACTTTTACATAATGCTTATGAATAGTACACAAGCAACTTGTTGGAAAGAAAACCTTCTTATGCAGGATAGCCTGCAAATAAATGGTTGAACCCCACATCCGTGGGAGCCAATTGGTGTTGGATAATGACTTCTTAGAGAAAATCTAAAGCAAATAGCTTTGTTTGCCTTGGGTTTCATTTTAGTAACCGACGGAAATATGAATGATGCCATTTGATTAACAATGGTTTCTAATTTTCTTATAGGTCGTATGAGGTAATAGCTGTTTCAACTAATAAGGGCATTGCGATATGGCATGTTGGATCAAACCCCGATTTGGATGGAAGACTCTCGGTGGAGAATGTTGCTTTGCTTTCTGGCCATGGAGGCGAGGTATCGACATCATTATCTTGTATATGACTTTTATTTTCTTGTGATGCACAAATATGCATTTATTTGTCTTTATTTTTGTTGGGAATTAAATGAATGTCATGTTCAAATGTGATTAGGTGTGGCATATGGAATGGGATATGAGTGGAATGACCTTGGCTACCACCGGAAGTGATGGAATGGTAAGGTTGTGGCAGGCAAACTTGAACGGTGTTTGGCACGAACAGGCAGCATTTGAACTCACTTAGCTCCCTGCAGCATTTCTTATCGGCTGCTATTTGGAGCCAATTCAAGTGTTTAATTTTGTAAGAAAACGTAGTTTCTTTTGCAATTTCTTCTCCATTCCTTCTGACAATTGCTCGTCTGGATTGAGCATCAACTAAGAAATTTGCTTAGATTTGAAGATTTGGCGATTCTCCTTATTCTATATAGAGTTTAATTTGTATCATAATTCTTCATTATTTCTATTGTTGAAGTCTTGAAGATGATAATCTCTTATTTTCCAATTACTACTTTTGACAGTGAGTGACATAATGTTCAGACCAAGAGAACCATGCAAATCTGCCAGTGATTGTGCAAATATTTGATGAAATGTTTACTTGTATAGAACAAGCAAATTCGTTTAATTTACAACTGAAATATTTTTAATCTTCATTAAATATTTCTATTACAAATAAATATATCCAAACAAAAAACAAGTCTCGTCTTCCTGTTCTTTTACTTGCACATATGCAAACCTTCAAAAATCGAAATCTGGATTTTAATGGGTCGGCTTATATTGAAAGAAAATTTAGGTGATTGGAGAGAACAATAGAAAGAGACCGTTGGTTTGGAGAGTATTGGTGCTCGACCCAGATATTCTTTCAATTTCTGGAAAGTCGGCTCACATTCTTCATTCCACTCGAGCCCTTTCCCTTTCTTTATTGCTTTGAAGAATGAAGCAAACTTGTCTGTTGATTTTGCTATAAATCGATTGACTGAGGCGAGACATCTGGTCAACCTCTGTACTTCTTTTAGTGTCTTTGGTGAAACCATGACTTCAAGGACTCTAATCTTTTCGGGATTTACCTCGATTCCTCTTTGGTGAACTTGAAAACCTAGGAACCTCCCTCACAGTACACTGAAAACACATTTGTTCGGATTAAGCTTCATCTGGTACTTCCTCATGATATTGAAGGTTTCCTTTATGTCTGCAGAATGCTTTTTTGTCGTGACGCTCTTGGTCAGCATATCGTCCACATAGACTTCCATATTTCTTCCAATTTGCCGAGCGAATATTCTGTTCACCGGCCTCTAATATGTTGCTCCTACATTCTTCAGACCGAATGACATTACCGTGTAGCAATATAATCTCTGATCTGTGGTAAAAGCTGTTATTTCTTCATCCGCTTTGTTCATTCGAATCTGATTATTGCCCGAGTAAGTATCCATAAAACTTAGCAGTTCATGTCTCACCGTGACATCTACCAATTGGTCTATTTTCGGGAGAGGAAAACTGTCTTTCGGGCAGGCTTTGTTTAGGTTTGTGAAATCCACACACATTCTTCACTGATTGTTTTTCTTTTTGACCAGTACTACATTAGCTACCCATTGAGGGTATTTGACCTCTCTTTTTGACCCACAGCGAGTAACTTCTCTACCTCTTTCTTGATTGTTGTGCTCCTCTCTGGATTGAATAACCGTTTTTTTTTTGCACTACTGGTCGAAACTCAGGGTTGATGGCCAAGTAGTGCAATATTATTTTTGTGTCTATTCTTGACATATCTTTATGGCTCCAAGCGAACACATCTTTGTACTCTTTTAACAAATAGGTCAGGTTGGCTTTGATGTTTTCTTGCAAGTTTACGCCTATCTTGACTACTTTGATTGGTTCGCCATCATCTAGAATTACATTTTTTGTCGACTCATCTTTTTTAGCCTCGAGCTCTTCCTTTGGGTCGAGCTCAAACTTCTTAGGTATTTCTGTTTGATCTTCTGATCCCTCCAAGACATGTTCGGTTGGCAGAATTGCATATACTTGGTGTCCTTTTTTATCCTCTCTGTCCCTGTAGACCGATAGATTCGCTCTTCATGCTATCTCTTGTGACCCTTTGACCACGCCTACCCCATACTCTGTTAGGAACTTCATCATGAGGGCATAGGTAGCCGTCATTGCCTTAGCTTTATTCAAGAACGGTCAGCCTAGTAAAGCGTTGTATGACCAATTTTCTGTATCTACAACCACGAAGTCGAGCAACACTGCTTTCTGATAGGGGGTATTTCCAATTTTAACTAGCAATCAAGTCCAGACTGTCCAACCTTAGTTGGTCATACACTTCAGCATTCAGTATGTCCGCTGAGCTTCCATTGTCGATCAAGATTCAATCGACTTCTTTGTGACTGATCCAAGCATTGATGACTAACACATCGTTTGGTTTGACATCTACGCCAAGAGAGTTAGCCTCAGTGAATATTATTGGGTCCCAACCTTCTTTGATTCTCTTCGGGTCAGGCTCGATAGAGTTGACGTCAAGGTCTCTTCTTGCCTCCATTGCTTCCTGAATTTCCAGGGTCCTTTCCCTGTTGCTCTTTTCGGTTGCCGACCCGTCGAAGATGGTGTTTATTACTCCCTCATCCTCAGACCTCTTTGGACTCAACTTTCTTCCTCGGTTCTCTTGTCGACCATCCCGTTGTCCGTCTATTTTCTCTAGCTTTTTATGGACAATATCTTTTGAATGTCCCTCTCGGATAAGAGTCTCAATATGGTCCCTGGGTTGAAAACATTTGGAAGTCTCATGTCCGCTTTCCTTGTGGAATATGCAATACTTTGACTTTAACACTTACACGGTGACTTTAACACTTATCACTAATATAACTTACCCTCCAAGTAATACACATGTCAATTACTTTGACCATCATCAATCCCAACTATTGTCAAGTGGTTCACAAGCTTACCTTCATCAGCATCCACCGCCTCTTCTCTTTTGTATTGATTAAGTAGTTTTCTAAAGGTCTATAAATAAGACCACAACTCTCTTATAAAGGTTGGTTCAGCTGATAATTCAATACAGACACAAATATGGGTGGTGAAAATTCCCGACCCACCCCAAACTGGCGGGGCTCCGACCTGTTTGGAGTGGGTTTGGAGCACTTAAAACGAGGCTCGGGTCGGGTTTAGGTCAAACTTTTTTGACCCGGTTTTTTATCGGGTCGAGTATAGGTCAACCCCTTATGCCCCGACCCGTCCCATTTAAACCGGTATTTATATAATTATTTTTTAAAATATAAAAATATAAAGGGAAAAACAAATCTCAAATCTCTAATCTCTTTGTCTCTTTACTTAATTATATTTTATGTTTGAATTTACAGTTTATTAAACTTAGATGTTGTGTTCTATTAAATTTAAGTTTATGTATGAATTTTAAGTGTATGTTAAAATGTTTTTCTATGGTGTATGTTTGTATTTAAGTGCATATTTAAATTTCCAATAAAAAAGAAAAAAAAAATTGTGTATATATATATATTAATTTAATGTTAAAATTTAAGTCAATGACCTAAAATTCAATCATAGGGTAAAATAATTTGTATATTTAGTGGTTTAAGATTTTTTTTTTTTTGAAGGGTAAAACGAATCGGGTCATTCGGGTCGGGTTTGTAGCACCTTTGACCCAATCGGATCAGGTTTAGGATGGAAATCGAAAACCCGTTCGGATCACTGGTCGGGTTTGGGGCAACATGTAAAAAACAAGTTTCGGATTTAGGGCGAGCCGATCCGACCTGTTACCACCCTTAGACACAAATATGCTCTCTCTCTCTCTCTCTCTCATCTATCATATCTCTTCCTCTGATCTCTATCATCTTTTTCTTTGTTATTTTATTCATCTATAGTTCTTCATTGATTTAAAACATACATTTATATTTTCCATTTTAAGAAGGCAACGAACAAAAAAAATGACGGAAGCAATGACCTATGATGTATAAGAAGAATCTAGAATTTTATCATAACAATAAAATAAAAAAATTAGTTTAAATTTCAACGCAAATGATATGATAAGTGATTTTTTTTATTAACTACAACTCATTTACCACATCTTTTAACTTAAATATGAGATAAATTTTTGGTAATCTAACCTTAATCGTTTAATTTCCAAATGAGAAAAATCGAAAGATTATTCTGGAATAATAAAATGACAAAACCGACCTAAACCTAGTATAAATACAAACCACTCTCACTGACTACTCTTACCATTTCACGAATCTTTGATATTTCAGATTGAGCGATAATGGCAGAGGAGTTGATTCTGCTTGATTTCTGGCCGAGCATGTTCGGAATAAGAGTGAGGATTGCGTTGGCGGAGAAAGGTCTTAAGTACGAGTACCGAGACGAGGATCTGAGCAACAAAAGCCCTCTTCTTCTGCAGATGAACCCGGTTCACAAGAAGATCCCGGTTCTCATCCACAACGGTAAGCCGATCTGCGAGTCCGCTATTATTGTGGAGTACATCGACGAGGTCTGGCATGACAAGTCTCCTTTGCTTCCCTTTGATCCTTACCAGAGATCCCAAGCTAGGTTCTGGGTAGATTTCATTGATAAGAAGGTCTGTTCTACTACTTTTTCTTCTAGTTTATTTGTTTATTAATTTTATAAACTTTCGGGGTCCCATCATGTCTCGTTGGATTAGGGATCAAGAATTCAAAGAGAAAAATCAAGAGAGGGCAATTGCTTGACCGGTTCATGTGCAGATCCCGGATTTTAAGTAAAATTTATAAAGCTACTCTAATTTTATAAATATAGATTGTAACACCCAAATTAAATTTTTTTTTTTTTGCAGCTATATGATACAGGGAGGAGGACATGGTCAACAACAGGAGAAGAGCAGGAGACAGCAAAGAAAGAATTCATTGAAATTCTGAAGGTGTTGGAAGAGCAGCTGGGGGACAAGCCCTTCTTTGGAGGAGAAAGTTTAGGGATTGTGGATTTGTCTTTGATAGGTTTCTCTTGCTGGTTTTACTCTTATGAAACTTTAGGCAATTTCAGCATCGGAGCTGAATGCCCTAAAATCATTGGATGGGCTGAGAGATGTTCGAACAAGGAAAGCGTTTCCAAAACCCTTCCAGATTCGAAGAAGGTGTTTGGATTTGTTCAAGAGCTCAGGAAAAAGTTTGGTTTGGAGTAAAACTAAGTAGACAGGCAAATTAACAAGCGCCATCGTGCTTGTTTATTTATTTTGCCTCTTGGGAGTTTCACTTGGTTTTTTTTTTTTTTTTTTTTTTTTTTTTTTTTTTTTTTTTGTGATTAATCACTTGGTGTTGTTATATGTTGTTATGTTTGTAATTTTCCATGATAAATAAAGAGGAGTTGTATTGTAATTTTTTTTATTTGTTTTATTTGTTTTATTTAGGGTTTTATGTCTATAAGAGTATAAGTTGCCCAGTTACATTCATTTGAAAGCTAAATTCAACCAATGCAGGTTGATGCTAGTGGTTCGGCACTCTTTTCCTTTAAGTAAGGTCTCGGGTTCGAGTCTTATGATTAAAGAAAAATTGCTGGTAGAGTTTTACCCTTTAGTGAGCCGATCTGATTTGAAATTGGATTAGTCGGGATAAGTGGTCTCTGGATATTGGTGCGTTAAAGTGAAAAAAAAGCTAAAATCAATCTTTAATCTGACCATTTCGATTTCTTTTCTTTCCTACGCGCATCTTTGATTGGCAAATTTCAACGGATTAGAGTAATGGGAAAGTAATTTGACAGGCAAATTTCAACAACCAAATCTATCAAATAAATTAAGAAACAATGATACATGTGGGTACGTTACCCACTTTGGCCGACGTGTCAAGAATATAATTGGCTATTTGGATGACATGCCACTGCATGTCATCAACCATGGGTTGACATGCTTGGCACGTCATTAACATTGGCTGACGTGTTCCGATACCCTTTTGTTAGCGTGACACGTCGTCAACTTTCCAATGACGTGCCTGCAATCAACAGTTGGGCTTTATTCGGGCCAATCCAGAGTTAATGACATGTTTCACTAACTGAAACTCGGGTCGGTTATTATCCGACCTCTGGTTCGTTTTTTCTTTAAAATCAAAACAGATATGGTTGCAGAATCCACAAACAAGCCATGGAGATCGGTTTCATGCAACCTCGCCTCAAAGCCTCCACTGCTCTTATGTCTTCAAGTTTTCTGGGTGCTTCTTCTTTCTTTCAAAATCCAAAGACCAACCCATTTAAACCAACCAGATTTTTCAAGAGCTACAGAGAGATAAGACTCGTTAAGAGAGAAAATATAATTGTGCGTGGTTGGTTGCTAGTGCTACCAGTGGATACATGTCCATGGACACTCAACATTGATTCAGAGAACAACATAGCTTCACAGCTCCTCAGCTTTCTCTCTTTGTTTCCTTACATGGGGTTTTTGTACTTTATAAGTAGATCAAAGTCTACTCCAAAGCTCACTCTTTTTGGTTTCTACTTCTTGCTCGCTTTTGTTGGAGCCGCTGGTGAGTTTCTTCACCATATTTTTTTCGGCACTCCAAATTTACTTTCTTTTTTCAGTTTAATTTTTATTTTTATACTGTTTGTTGGGTTGTGCTTGATTTTTTTTAAAATGTTTTGGTTGAATTGTGCCATGTGTTGTGAGAAAGATTTGGAGAAAGTCAAGTTTGGATTTTCTTAATAGGTAATGTAAGCACAGGTTTGATTTTTGTTTCTATGCTTGCATTTCTGGTTTTTAAGAGCTTTTTGGACAAGTAGATTGAGATGGTTCAGAAACTGAAGTATAGTTGTGTTCATTCAAGACTTGATTTTTTTTTTATTAGCTCTTCTATGGAAGTCAAAATTGTTCATGGTTCTCATTATTATAGTTCCAGAGAAGTTGAATATTTCTTTGGTGCCCTTTTGATAAATTTATTTTTTTCTTAGAATCATCTCTAACTTTATATATTGCAAATAAATAAGATTGGGAATTTAATTGGGTAGGGACCATTTGTTTGAAATGCAGCTGTAGACACTAGTAGCTTCCATATGATTGATGGGTGAAAGAATCGCTATCGAACAAAATCTGACCTGTAGGCACTTGTGTTTGATATGGGGTTTGTGATTAGTGTCTAGAATGTGAAAAGTTTTCATGTTATAGTGGTGTTGTTTCAGCAAAGTTGCTAATGATTTTCTCACCCTCTCTATCTATCAGGTGTCAAATATTTGAACTTTGTCTTGTTGACGCTTCATACTCTTTTGAAGATATCATAATGAAAAATCCTGTGCTGTTGTCCCCACTGATCTTGCTGCAACCGCAGATCCCGTGTCTTTGAACGTTACTAACATTGTGTTGGAAATATAAACTAAACTTTAATATGTTTATTAAAGAATGCTTTGGGAAGGTTGGAAGTGTCATAGAAAATTATATACATGAACCTTGGAGGATTTAAATACACATTCATCTAGAGGTTTGTGTTCATGTACTTGGAGGATACATGTATTTGGAGGGTTAATGTATTTAGATTATCTCTGTAGTATTTAATGTGATGCATGTATGAGTAAGTTCTTTGTATTGTAGTTGTGAGAGTGATCTAGAACTCTCCATTGAGTCCTGTAAATAGTTTGATGTTGTAGGCATTTGTGAAAGTGTGAGGAAAACTGAAAATACATTTGAGTGGTGGTGTGATACAAATATTGTATCAGTTGATAGAGTTAATAGAAATTTTATTCCTCCTCAAAATATCTTTCTTCTTATTGTGTTTTGAGTGATTTCCCACCATCAAAGTTTTCCAACACTCTGCTGCTGCTCCAACGGCTTGTAGGATATACAAGTACTCCGTGTGAGGATCCGTTATTGATTGATAAATACCTCTTAGTTAGATGAGTGCCACAACTTTATTTTGAGGATAACATTGATGAGTATCACACTTTAAGAGAGAGTCAATAAGATTTAGCTTCAAACCTTTTGTTGATTAGAGTGGGACAAACTAAGGAATTGATGTATTGTTTTCAATGACTAACACAAGCTTCTTGTATGTGTGATATTTTTGTCACTATGTAATTCCAATAAAATCTATCCTACTATTCTCAATTGTTTACTGTTGTCAAAATCTTTGGTTCAACTCTACTAATTTCTTAATTTGGGTTTCCGATGCCTTCATCCGAGCAGTCCCAGCTGGTCTTTATGGTAAGTTCTCAACATTTGTATTCATCGGTTTATTGGGATATGCCTAATGCATACCATGACTAGTATATATGTAATTGTACAGCTAAGGTGCATTATGGTACCTCCTTGTCTAACATTGACTGGTTACATGGTGGGGCGGAGTCACTTCTCAGTCTGACCAATTTATTCATTGTGTTGGGGTTGAGACAAGCTCTTCGGAGAGCCAAAGATGCAAAGCAAGGCACACTAAATGCTGTTCATGGGATCAAAGAGGAGAAATCCTCCATTTAGGTAAAAATCTTACTGGACAGGTCTTATATTTTTCTTAATGTTAAAGTATTCATCACCGTATATTAATACTACACGTGCTTCTCAATTCAACAGAATTCGTTCATTTCATGTTCGCTCTTCTCATTTCAAATGGAGTTTCTGATGCCTGACAATCTGACATGCGTGCCAGTCGCTCTTGCTTATGCTCTGTTTCTGGCAATTGTCCCCTCAGCTCACCTTCTAGCAATCTAGCATATTGTTTCCATTGAAGAAGTATATGTATAATTCCTTTTAACAACTTTATACGAACTCTGTTATGATTCCCAATTTTTTCGATTTCTTCAATTTTGTGAGAGCAGTTGTAGAACCTCGCTTAGATTTCCTTTGAACAAGTCGTGTATGTTTTAACTTACATGTAAAGTGTAACAATTGAACACATTGATGAATTCAATTTTGCTCTGCTTCTTCTTGAATGCACTTAGTTACTTGTAGCCGATGTTTTGAAACCTCTCGTGTGTTTTCTTTCGTCTCTCTCAAATGATAATGATCTATTCTGTATAAACCCATCACTGCATCACCCCTGTTCTTAGTACATCTACCACTGATTATTCGAAGTTACGCGGGCATTGATGTAGGACAATTTAGGAGCATTTCTATATCGAAATTCGAAACTGCAATTCATTAACAAACTGTCTAACTTACAAATAGTACTATGACTAGTTCCTGCCTCACTTCTACCATGAAAGAAGAAGTCTCTCATGTCTCTAAAACCGACCCTTACGCTATTGTAATACACAAGCTAGCAACAAGACGTTCTCCTATTGAATCAAGTAAGTTACTATCAAAATTCAGCTCTTATAATCTTTATTCTTCTTGTTGTACACAGAAACAGAATTGAAAGGGAAACTCCTGGTCCTGGGGGTGTCAGAGTAAGAAGTTTGGATCAATTTCGGCAGGATCAAGCGAGAAATCCATGTTCAAAATCGGAGAATTGTCAGACGAATTGTTGGCTGTCAATAGCTCGGGGAGGCTAGCTTCGAAGCCCTGCGCGTCTCCAAAGCTGTTCATCTGACATAAAAAGTAATTGGATTCGGTTGTGGACGGAGATGTATAAGTCGAAGAGAAGCCTAAAAACGTGTTTTCGTCAAGCATTGAAGGCGAAAAGCAATGATCGCCGGTCCTCGTGTATCCGAATGAAGTTGACTGAAAAGTGAAAGCGGGTTCCATCTCTCTGTTGTCCAAGCCATTAGTATTGACACTCAGACCTTTCCTCAGGTTTGAGAGGATATCTTGAGATTGTTGTTGTTGTTGTTGGTGGTGGTGGTAGTTATTGTTATTACGGTGGTTTAGTCTTTTTTCTTGTTTTTCTGGTGATGGTGGTTGTGAAACTGATTGGGCAGATTGGCCATGTGAACAAGTGTGTGTTCCTCTGTATGTGATCTCAAATATGGTGGGGTCTTCATCAGATCTTTGCACTTGCTTTGTAGCCCAACAGTTTTGTGTGTTTCTGTATGTGCACCTGTAATAGCTTCTGCAAATTACAAAAAACAGAATCAGAATCAGACTTATTTAAAATTCCAACAATGATTGGAAACTTTTTAGTGTGCCTGAAAAGATTTGTTTGACTCTCAACCTGGGATATTTGGCTGCCAGAATATCTTTCTGTCCATATTTTCTCCAACTGAAGCCATCTTCTTGTGGTCCTTCGAGCCCACTCTCAAAGTTGACTCTCACTTTATCTGTCCACCTAGGCTGTGTTTTTCTGCACCAACCCAATTTCAGGAACAAAATTTTAGACCATAATTTGACAGCTGACATACATGAAGACAATCATTACATCAGATTATTATTATTATTATTATTATTATTATTATAAGAACTCACCTCTTCTTTGAGTTTTCTTGGTGGTCTAGATTGTCCTTAAAAACCCCATCAAATTCATCACTTGTTGGACTTCCATTGATGGATATTGGAGACTCTGGCACACCACAACTTGCTGCTGCTGCTGCTCCGATATTAGCTTGAGCTTGCACTGTTGTGGAGTCAGAACCAGGCCATTTGAGAATCAAAAGAGCCTTCTCATATGAAGATAAGATCCTCTGCACCAACACATCACTTGTCTCCACTGAAGATTTTGAACCCAAATGAACTCTCAACTGTTTTGCAAACTCCATACCTTCAATCAGTTCACTCATCAGTGTTTTCTGCTCCCAGCTCCACCCACACTCCATTTTCAATAGCTCTCTCAACAGCAACAGCAACGACAACAAAACAAAGAAGCTACCCTTTTCACTTGTTCGTCAATAGTGTAGAGTTGGAAGTTGGAAGCACAAAGCATGAATTTTTTTAAGTGGGAATTTTAGAAATGGGGTTGTTTATTGTTTATAGTTAATGAGAGAATTGAAGTGAATGAAGGGTGTTGTTGAATGGGTTTAAAGAAGAAAAGTAAAGGTTTGGCTTATATAGGAAGGGCTCGTTCGTCGATAGAGCAAGTAAAGAGAATGTGGAAAGTTTGAAGTTTGACCGTAGAAACCGAGTTTTTCAGCTTAGACTAGTCTTTGGTCATACTTAAAAGGAAAGAGACAATCTAGTGTCTGTTTGAGAGTTGAGAGTTGAGACTTGAGTAAGTGAGGAGGTCCAAACTTTGACCAATTCTTCTTTTATATTAACATATCTATAATTTGTCCCATATAATACGTTGTTATCTCCGTACATATGCTTAATAAAATCTTAGCGGGTCTATCACATATCCCCCCTCGACCCCCTTCTCTCCGTCTCGATCCGAAAGTAAGATATTATTGGAAACCCCGTACCTGTAATGTCATGATGTGGGTGTGAGTAGGTTTTCTTACGGTGTCTATTTCTTTTTATAAAAAAGTAAAAACCACAAACTACTTTGAAGTCATGCGTATATTAAAGTTTTAAAGGTGTTAGGGGTTTTCTCTCACATCGGTTGAAGTCAAAACTAATATGCGGTGTAAATAAGGGTTAGTTTGATATTGCTTTTAGAAAATTAAAATCAACTTATTTTATAATTTTGACCGAAAATAATGTTTGGTAAAACTTTCAAAAATGATTAATTGATAAGTTAAAATCAACTTATTTTATAATTGATAAACTTTCAAAAATGATTAATTGACGATGATTTTGAGAAGTATGTAGGGGGTTACTTTTTTAAAGTGATTATGGAATAATCTATTTCACATTTAATGAAGAGAGCTTCTTCTTACAATCCACAAATTGTCTATTTACACTCCAATTAATTTTTTTTTATTAATGACAATTTTAACCTAAATTAAAATTACTAAATAAGACAAAAACATTTAAAGACACTCCAAACTAATTAAATTATTAAAAAAAATAATTCTCTCTCCTAAATCATTAGATTAAATATTATGTATTAAACTCTCTCTCCTAAATCTGTTATTACCATATTAAACACTCTCTCATAATTAATCTCTCTCCATTTTTTTAAAAAAAAAATAATTATATTTCTATACTTTCTCAATCAATCTCTGATTAATAGTTAAAGAAAAAAAAAACTAAATTTTTTTTAAAAAAAAAAAAAAAAAAAAAAAGACATATGAAAGCTTGAATTGTTACAACTAGATTCGATTAAACTTAGAATTTCTAACACTAATGAAAGAATTAAAGTTCTCCAGACAATCACATACCTACAAGAGTAACAAAAAGCATTTTCATATTTCGATTTAAATTAAGAAAAAAAAAACAAGGTACTTATTTTTTGAGTTATTTTATTTTATTTTAAATATATACATAAATCAAGCTTATTAGTAAGTTTTTTTTTTTTCTAAAATTAGAGATATATATTGGAGGAGAGAGAGTTTAATATGGTAATTAATGATTTAGGAGAGATAATTTCTTTTTTTAATAATTTAAATCAAAAAAAAGATAAAAGGATAATCTTGTAACAAAATAAAATGTCTTTAGAATTTTTTTAAATTTAAATTTTGAGAATGAAGTGTTTTTAGAAAAGAAGTGTAAAAATAAAAAATTGGATTGTCAAAAGAAGCTCTCTTTAATGAATCTTTTAAAATATCATTATTATCCTTCTGAAATCAAGTTAAAATCATTTATATACTTTATTTCATCTTAAATTAAATATTCTACTTAAATATTTGATTTGATTTACAAAATCTTTTAAAAATATTTTTATTGTTCTTATGGCATTTTTTTACTAATTTGAATATTATACTTAAATATGGATTTAATATATATAATTAATGGGAAAAAAATGAAATGGGGTTCTAAAATCATGTTTATTTTAGAGCATCTACAATGCAAGCATGGCTTGTGAAAAGAAGAGATGTCACGTAGGATAAATAGACGTTATATTAATAATTGTGTCTCTAATGCAGCCGTGCATATTCAACCTCAAGCTGACGTGGCAAAAAAAATGTAAGACATTGTCAACATGACTGTCTACTTTCAGACAGTCTGTTGCACAACTATTTTTTAGGACGACTCATCAAACATTTAAAACAAACATTAATTTTTTATATATTTTTGGTAAGGAAATAAAATAAAAAATAAAACAGAAAAAAATATATGGACACGTCATTAAAAAAATTGTGTTTTAGACGGAAGTATTGAAGACCAAATTTTGAGTTGATTGTCTATCAAGTCTATTTTTATTATACATAGGAAGCAAGTCTCTTGACATTATTGTCATGTCAACAATTATTGGTATGCATGTCACTTTTGCATTGGAGATGCTTTTAGTCATTGTAATTAATCTCAGCATTTCTGTAGTAAAATTACCAAACATATGTATATTGCTTTTGAGCTATACAACAGTTTTAAAAGTACAATTAACAAAACATCTACTAATTAACTTCACAGGTGTAACCAAACATCTATTGATTAACTTCACATCTAATTATTCTTATATCACGGCTAACAGTGATTATAAGAAAAGTTACAGCAATATCAAACTGACCCTAGACAAATGTTACCCTCAACTAGGGATGGCCAATGGGGAAATGGGGATGAATATAGGTCCCCCCATCCCCATCCCCATTTGCCAAACCCTCCCCCCATCCTCCGCCATTTCCCCATTTGGGGAAAATGGGGATGGGGTAGTTTTGGGAGGAGGTCCCCCCACCCCCATCCCCATTTCTCCGTTTTCCCTGTCTTCCCATTTCCCTCGAGTCCCCCGTTTCCCCATTCCCCCATTTTCCCTGTATCAGTAAAAATTAAATAATAAAAAAACGTACAATCCATTAATTCAAATGCAAAATAACATCCAATACAAAAATTACATAATAAAGATGTATTTTTAGTTAGTAAGAATAAAAATGTTGAAAAAATAAAAATAAAAATATATTAATATATTATATATAATATTTAGGGGAAATGGGGATGGGGACACCTATCCCCATCCCCATCCCAATCCCCATTTTCATGGTTCCATGAATTTATGGGGAAATGAGGAAATTCATCTTAATTTGGGGATGATTTTCATCCCCATCTCCACACACCCCTCCATTTCCCTATTTTCCTCAAAAAATTTCTCCTAAATGAGGATGGGGGAGCAGGAATTTAGGACCCTAGGGGAAAATGGTCATCCCTACCCTTAATCTTGCGATTACCCTTTTGAGAATAAAATTGTGAGACCCAATGTGCCAAAACGATAATACCTTATTTTTTTTCTTATGATTGTGAACAAAGAACGAGAAACTAAAAACGATGATCTTTTTAAGAACAAAATTGTGAGATCAATGTGTTAAAACAGACAATACCTCAAATTTTTATTTTTTTTCCAATGATTGTGAACGAAGAACAAGAAACTAAAAACTATAATGTACAAAGTCAGAGAAATAAATTGACCAAGAAATTTCAAACCTTACACCGCGTTTGTTGCTTTGCACTTTTTGCTATATACAAGTGACGTCAAAATCACTTTGAGCAATTAAGCTGATCCACATAGATCCCACATGACGATTTTAAGTTTTATTTATATTTTCCTAATATTGGTCATTGGACTTGGTCAATAACTCAATAAGTGCTTTTTGTTTTAGCTTTCAATTTAAGTTGCTTCTGGAAGTGATTGAATATATCAATCCTTTAAAAGTCTAGAACCAATTAAAACTATTTGACTAAATTTTTATTTAAAAAATAATATATAAAATTGGGAATTTAATTTTGCCACACCATATAAAACCTTGGACCACTTAACTGACATAAAACAGCATCACCAATCCTCTTTAGTGGACTATTTTTAGTCATCATATAAAATTGTTCAAAGACTCATTCAAACAAGAATAAAACAATTTATTATAAAGCAATTATATATATATATATATATATTCACCATCAATTTAGAAATACAATTAATCAGACAAGATAATGAAAGTGAAAGGGACTATAAGAGCATCTCTAATGTAAAAGTAGACCAAGTGGCTTGCATACCAATAATTATTGACATGGCAACAATATCAAAAGGCTTACTTCCTATATGGTATAAAAATAGACTTGATAGACAATCAATTTAAAATTTGGTCTTCAATGCTTCCGTCTAAAACAAAAAAATTTTAATGACGCGTCCATCTTTTTTTCCTTTTTTATTTTTTATTTTATTTCCTTACCAAAAATATATGAAAAATTAATGTCAATTTTAAATGTTTGTTGAGTCAACCTAAAAAATAACCGTGCAACAGACCGTCTGAAAGTGGACGGTCATGTTGACAATGTCTGATATTTTTTTTGCCACGTCAACTTGAGGATGAATATGCACGGTTACATTGGAGACATAATTATTAACATAAATTCTTTTTATCCTACGTGGTATTTTTTTTTTCACAAGCCACACTTGCATTGGAGATGCTCTAATGGGTGAAATATTCAAAATCTAATCTTAATCGCACAAATTAATTTTACCAAAACTTCATCATAAACAGTAGCAATCACATGTCAAATCCATTGGATTTTCCTTGACAATAATTCATGCAAGTATGCAACCGCGTTTTTGTGGAAAAAATTAAAAAGATTAAAAAAATTGATCTTCATTAACCACCGTTTATGAAAAAGTATAACCTTTTTAGACACGGTAATTAAGTAGTTGACCTAATTAATTGTGTTAGAATTAGTGAATAATATATATAGCTGTGGAAAGAAAGTTGTTAAGAAATTATTTCCATAATTAAGCAACTATAATGTTGAGATAAGTTGACATTGATAAGTAATTATGCTATTGTTGTTAGCAATATCTTTCAATAATTAAGCTCTAATATTCACAATATTTAAACAAAGTGTTTAATCAATATTTAAAAAAATTGTTTAACAAGCATACCAAAGTGGTATGTCTCTCACACCAGGGCGGCAGGGCCGGCCTCAAGGCAAGGCAATCAAGACCTTTGCCTAGAGCCTTCTCTCTTTGGGGGGCCTCAAAAAAAAAAATTGGAAAAAAAAAATTATTTTCAAAGCATTAATTTGAGTCCTTATCTTTTTAGGGGGCCTCAAAAAATAGGTATTGAAAAATAATAATAATAATTTTCAAAAACATTAATTTCTTTTGAAAGCTTCACCCAACAGAATTGTTTCATTATTTGTCTTTAATTAGGTAACTTGGAGTTAATATATATATATATATATATGAACTCCATTTTTATTTTATAATTACAACATCATTTTTATTTTATTTTTTTTACATTGCAAAACCTCCCACTACATCAAAATTTCTCTTTCATCAATCTCAATCAATATTCTTCTTCAATTGCAATCAATCTCTTGTGTTTCATTAAGGAAAAAAAAAAAGTTAAGTTTTAATTTATTAATTTAATGTTTATTTATATTTTATTAGTTTGATTTTTTTTTAGGGTTTTAACTATATCAAGTAATTGATTGGGTTTGTTTTCTTGTAGTTATTGTGGAAGATTGAATGTTACTTCAAATCTTCAATAATGTCAGAACTTGTTTTTTCTAAAAATCATGTGCTATTTTTTCATTTTATTTAATTAAAATTTTGTTTTTATTGTCTTTCATCATTTTATTTTGGTAAAAATGTCTACTAGAAAATTTGAATCTGGTTATGACAAACGAAAGAAAAAAAAAAGAGTGGAAGATTTTGTTCAATCTCAAAAAGGTGCAGTTTAAGTGAGAACTTGCATTTTAAGTGAGATTCGGTGTCAAAACTTGAATACAAAAATTAGATGAATGATTTGGCATATAAAAAAGCGAGAAAAGTGAATTTTAAGTGAGTATTTGAATGCATTGCAAGCATGTCAACAAAAATATGGAGTGAAGACGAAGATCTCAAGTTTTGATGTGATATCCAACTTCATCTCAAGATTTTTCCTTCTGAAGAGCATAATACTTTGATTTTTGTAATTATATTTTTAGATCTATTTCACTTTTTTTTTTTTTACTTGTATTTTGTAATCTTATCATTTAAATAAAATTAATTTATTTAGAAAAAAAAAAAAATTCACAGTAAAATTGCCCCTAGGGCCTCACTTTGCCTAAGACCATCTTCAATGCATATGCCAATGTCAATGTCAAATTTAACACTTCAAATTTAACACAAAATGTAGTGAAATGTTATATTTTACATATCATTTTAGTACTGTACTTCAATGCAAAATTCTATTTGATACGCTATTTTTTATTTTTATTTTTATTATTTAAAATTATAAAAGTCAACAAATACAACCAATATATTCAATGAATGCATTGAATATTTTGTTAGAATTGTTTCAATCTTAATTTTCCCTACCAAATTTGTTAAATTTTTATTATTTAAAATTAAAAAGTCAACAAATACGGCTGAATTTATTGCTGTGTCAAATTTGGCATATGCTATTCACTGTGCCAAATTTGACATAGTTTTTAGCATATGCCAAATTTGATTCAGCTTTTAGCATTGCATTAGAGTATGCTTTTTTTACTTTATGCTAAATTATAGCATTAGCACAATGATTTAGCATTGCATTGGAGATGCTCTAAGGTCAACCATGTCTCACACCTACACCATAAAGTCGTGTGTTCGAGTCTTTTTCCTCCCAAACCCCAAATTATTGTAGTATTTCAAAAATAAAACTGTTAAAAAAAATAAAAATAAAATCCGATGTAATTTAATGACAATTTTTTTAACCATTTAAATGTGTTGAAATTATAAGTGCGAGTTTGGTCCAGGCCAATGATGAATGGGACAATAAATTTGATCAATCCTTTTCTATTTCCACCACCAAGACCCACCATGCAAGTTGCAACTAGCTAGAAGCCTAGAATTGAAGTTAACGATTTATTTTTTATTCATATTTTTATATTTGTTATTTTTAGGGAAAATCATATTTTAGTCCCAATAGTCTGTTTTAATCTACATTTAGTCCACAATTTTTTGGTATTGTAATTTTAAGTCCATCCTTTCTCTGACAATACGTATTTTAGTCCTTATCGTCCAATTCTATTAGGGTTCTATCAAATCAACGAGGGTCAACGAGGGTAGAAAAGTAAAATTACATCAAATCTAGAATATTATATAACCAAAGGGTATAATAGTAATTTACAAATTAATGTATTT